>JARKHS020029234.1:147500-498583 GCA_030143305.2 Amblyomma americanum | reverse complement strand
AAGCAACTCCAACAATCTCGAACAACTCGAAGAAATTTCATGTGGCTGTGAGCATTGCAGACAAAATTGTGCACAGCTTACATCGTCATCAACGCAGAAAGGCGCGTTCCGGCAGCTTTGCGCAAGACCAAAGAAATAGTATGAACTTTCACGGCAGCATGGTCATGAAGACAGCACCTCCGGTTGTTTTTCGCCTGCATCTTGCTTTCACGCAGTCTGTTATGGATACAAGAGTAGCGAAATTAGGGCGTCGATATGACATGCATATGGAGGAAACCATAGAAGGAGGTTATCATTTTTTTGCTCATTTTATTCTTCAAGGGTGTCATGCACAGACGAAAAAAGCTCAAAAAAACAACCAAATGCATGTCTCTAGTAGTATTCGAACCCTCGACCTCCGAATTGCGTCTACATAGCTGTATCAAATTACTGTTCAATCTTCTGTTTTCAAATTATCTTGTTTCTCAATGAACATTGAGAATTTTTGCCAGCGTCACATTCGTGCTCTCGAGCCTGGCGTGCGGAAGGCGTAGTATGCCCCGTACTAGGCGTGGGTGAACCCTGAAAATTGAATGCTACTCCAAGTGATTATATAAATATATATATATATATATATATATATATATATATATATATATATTGCCGCGAATCTTTGCAGTGTTTGTTCCTTCAAATCTGCCGCCACGCCACGTTTTCGGTTTGTTTGCGACGCAAGACGCAACTTCGTTTATCTCGATTGATCCCACGCAGGCAGAGCTGATTCTATGCTGTTCCGGAATGTTGTTCCGGAACTGTGCACGCATAATCTCGAATGTTCGCTATCAGCTTTAAATTGAGCACGGCCAACAGCGGGGGGGTATCCGTTCGACGACCGCGGAGCACGCTTGTTGCTACGCCGCCGCCGACTGATTCAGTCCATTGTGGGCTCAAGTCAGCCCAAATAAAGAGTTTTGCTTAGATACCCTTTTCGCAACCTTTCTGCTCTCCGGAGTGTAGTCACCACTTCGTTACATCTGGTGGAGGTGCTGTGTGCCCTTCAATGTACCGGACGCCTCATAAGTCGTGACGCCAGCCCTCTGCACTTCGCACCTGAGGACGAGCCAGCAGCTCAGCGAGCGAGCCGACGTCTCCAGGGAGAGGAGCCTGAGTTCGGGACCCTGGCAGATCGCACCAGACAGCGGAAAGACGCTGTTGCAAGTAACCCTACTTCGCCTAATAAGTGGACCCCGATCATACTGCTGCACCCGCGGGTGCCGCCAACTTTCAATGAATCCCTAGGCGAAGACCCCGAGGAATGGTTGGACCAATACCAGTGCGTGGCGTCATTGAACAATTTAGATGACGCGGCGAAACTCTGGCACGTCTTTTTCGCATTGGAGGGCTCAGCATGCACGTAGTATGAAAACCACGAGTCTTCCCTAACGACATGGGAGCTATTCAAAAAGGAACTTTTGAATGTATTGACCAGTGTCGTGAGGAAAGAAAGAGCTTAGCGTCTCCTCGAGTCCAGGATCCAGCTTCCGAATGAGCCCGTCCGCGGTTACGTGGCAGAAATGAAGCGCCTTTTTCGCCGCGCCGACAACGAGATTACCGAGGGAAAGAAAGTTCAGTTTTTAATGTGCGGCGTAAACGAACAACTCTTTGGCATCCTCGTCCGCCAGCCGCCAAAAACAGTCGACGAGTTCATGCAAGAAGCCTGCACGATAGAAAAGACAATGGATGTCCGTGCGCGGCAGTACAACCGCCCTTCCTCTGTCTGACAATGTGTCGGGACACGACAGCCACCACCAGCGACAACTTGCGCTAAGTGATCCGCGAAATCATCGGCTAGCATCTGCGCCGATTACCGCCATCGTCCCCACAGCCGCAAGCAGCGACCTCTCATGAACGTGGAACGAGAAGTTCAACAAGCACTTGGCTCCCCGACGGCCACAAAACCCCATGCCATGACCTACGCAGCTGCAGTACGCACTCCTCAGCCCCAATGACAACCCCTACGTCCTCTCTGGCATGAACCACTTGTTCCCGAACGCCGCCTCCCTGCCCCCGCCCGCCCAGCCTATGAGCGACGCTCAAGCCCCAGGAAGGCGACACCTGGAGGACTTGCGACAACTGGTGGTTATCCTTTCATTGCGGTGAGGCGGGCCATATTCTTCATCACTGTTCGTACCGACGTATTGGTCTTCGAGGATTTGCCGTTCACGCCCCACGACCAGGCTTCAGCAAACATCCGCAGGAATTCGACGAGTACCTGCGACGAGAGGAGTACACGCCGAACCATCTTTCGCTCTTGCCATCGCCGTCAACCACGCGCTTTGCGTCGCCACGCCGCAGCTACGCAGCCGCGGTACGAGGAAGGTCTCCCAGTTCCCGTACGAGAATCTAAAGACAGCAACCATGGAGGTGAGGTTGCTCACAAGCGAAACGCCGAGGATCCTCCACCGACCATGCCCTATGAAGACGCTGCACTCGCTGCACCGACGGCGCACAAATTAAAAACCCCGACCACAACGCGACATGCATTCAAAACAACGCCCCCACACAGAAAAGCTTCGACGACACACCCCACCCGCGACTCGCATACGCGTCGAAGCCGTGACCCGACGCCAAGAGCGACGTGCAATGCATGAGCCAGGACCTCTGACCTAGAAGTGGCTATCGACGGCCGGAAAGTTACCGCTCTTGTCGACACAGGAGCCGATTACTCTGTGATGAATGCAACATTCGTTGCACAGCTGAGGAAAGTCATGACCGCTTGGGACGGCCCACAAACTCGCACCGTAGGGGGCCACCTCATTACGCCATCAGGGCCATGCACAGGGCCAGTGACTGTCAAAGGACATACCTATCCAGCGTCCTTTGATGTGCTACCGTAATGCTCCCGCAAAGTGATCTGGGACATAGATTTCTTTAATGAGTATCAGGCGATCATCAACCTGCGATCCAAGCTGATCACGCTTTCTACAGACGAGGCCATTGCTTCGATGAAAACTCTGGAGAATCACGTTGCGCTGAGTATTCTGGAGGAAGAAGTGAGCGTCCCACCCCGTTAAAGCGTCACCGTGATTGTAGGCGCCACGAAAGCCATTAACGCTGAAGCAATCATCTAGGGGAACATGCAGTTGCTTCTAGACCGAGGAATCGGCATCGCAAGAGGCATCCCGCAATTCCGCAATCGCCAGGCTGAAGTACTGCTGACAAAATTCAGTGAAGAATACCGGCACATTAACAGAGCAACGACGATTACTTTTTTCGACGAAATATCCGACGTACGAGACTCCTCCGCCCTCTACGACTCCTCCGCAGAAGATTCGCCTGACCAAGAGAACTCGCCCACTTTCGACATCAACCCAGCCCTGCCCTGGATGAGACAAGACCAGATCCGCAATCTGCTTCGAAGCTACAGCGAGTGTTTTTCGTCATCGCCGAAGGTCCGACAAACGCCGATTGCCAAGCATCGCATTATTACCGACCAGTACGCCCGACCCCTCCGTCAAAGCGACTACCTGTGTCGCCGCGAGAACGACCAGCCATCCGGGGTCAATTAGAAGAAATGCTTCGCGACGACGTCATCCAGTCATCAAACACCCCGTGGGCGGCGCCGGTTGTTCTACTGAGAAAGAATGACGACGCACTTCGATTCAGCGTTGATTACCGTCACCTGAACAACATAACAAGGAAGGACGTCTACCCCTACCCCGCAACGACGACGCACTGGACTGGCTATGCAACGCCAAGTATTTCTCATCGATGGACCTCAAGAGCGGCTACTAGCAAATTGATATCGATGAAAGAGATCGCGAGAAGACGGCGTTCATCACTCAGGATGGGCTTTTCGAGTTCAAGGGGATGCCATTTGGTCTTTGCTCCGCACCAGCGACGTTTCAGTAGGTAATGGATACACTACTAGCAGGCCTGAAGTGGCAAATTTGTCTGCTATATTTAGACGACGTCGTTGTCTTCGCCTCGAACTTCGAAGAGCACCTCAAAATACTTCGAGCAGTACTAGACGCCATCAAGTCGTCTGGCCTAACCTTGAAAGCAGAGAAGCGCCAGTTTGCCTACGAAAAGCTGCTGTTTCTAGGCTGTTCTAGCAAGGAAGGAGAATGCCTAAACCCGGAGAAAACAGTTGCTATTGCACAGTTTCCATCACCGGCCGATAAGACAGCAGTGCGGATTGTGCGATTGTTCCGAAATTTTCATACGAAGCGAATATCAGGCATTCAGCATGAAGCTGCATTTGAATAGAACATTATGTATCCAATACAAAAGCCTCAGCTGACATGAATTTCGAACTTTCGAAAAGGCAATATTTGTAGCAGAACTACAATACCATGGAATCTCGTAGCGAGTAAAAGTAATTTGCGCTTTAAGGCCGGGTCTGTTTCATCGACAGTGATAGAGCAACATGGCTGGTTAAGACAGCTTTTAATTATCATTGGAGATGAAAGCCTTAACTCTACCTGGTTACTCAAGTATAGTGTCGAAAAAATGATGAACGATTTAAAAGCTTAATTAAAAGCTAATAAAGAGTGCCAGCACAATTGCGCCTTCAGTGGTAGAATGCACCCGCCACAACGAACATAAATGTGATTTTCCACTGTCGGCTGCCATCTGGACACGTGAATGAAACTGGCGTGGTGCAGATGTTTTCTTTTCCTCTTGAATGACCCATGTTTCTTCGTTTTCACTGAGCTGTAGTGATCGTGTAAGCTGTTCCATGTTGGGAGCAGCTATTGTGATGTAATTTCCTGGTTTTTTACATCGGTGCAGCTGGCGCGACATTTGGTTCGAGCTCCCGCGAAACCTGCTCCCTCATTTCTGCTTGGAAGTAGCTGACGAGGCACTTGGTCGTAGTTCTCACGCAACTGCTTTTCGTGTTTTCCATTTGACGACCTAGCACTGTGGGCCGGTGGCAAGATGCCCACCGGACTGTGGACGGCTTTTTCGCCAGCGCGGCATCTAGTGCTATTGCAGTAAAAAAAATAAAGCGAAGCACATTGGCGCAACATGAGATATGTGCACTCTTCTGTCCACCATGCAGCGAACGCGGTTCGCGCCTAGTTGTTCGTCTATAACGCAGCCACTGTGAGTTTCTCTGATTTGCGCAGCGATTTGCGCCACGACTATGCGTTTCTCTACGAATATTTTATGCAGAGTACCTCAGGAATTTATCTTAGGACCGTGTTTATTCCTTGCATATATTTATAATATTGCTTCAATACCTGGCACTGCTGACATAGATTTATATGCCAGTGATGCCATCGTCTGTTTCACTGGGGCTAGCAAAACAAGCTTGGAAAATCCTACGATTGATTACCAACCTAAATTACATCGTGGCTTAGAAATAGCAAGGAGAGAAAATTGTTACGACGAAGTGGCAGTGGAAGACGAAATGGCCTCTCGAGTGAAAGGACGAACGAAGAAGAGGAGGTTAGTGTGGCTCTCTGTTCGTGTTGGTGCTCCCTGATAGGAACTCTTCATTCTAACCCCTGACGCTTGTAAATAAATGTAAATAGTATTTCCCCGTAACATCCTAGGTGGAGGTGCGGGGTGAAGGTGGGCGAGAAGACAACATGGTCGAGGTAGCACATACAAGTAGTCCACTTAAATCCGTGAAGGAGCGAGTCTATCATCCTTTCAAAGGTAGCTGGTGCATTACAAAGTCCGAACGGCATGACTTTAGATTGGTATAAACCGTTAGTTGTGATAAAAGCTGTTTTTTCGTGGTCCTGCTTATCAACGGTGATTTGCCAATAACCGGAACGAAGATCAATGGAAGAAAAGTATTGAGATCCGTGGAGGCTGTCGAGATTGTCATCGATCCTTGGGAGTGGGTACGCGTCAGTTCTTGTGATGCGGTTTAGGTGGCGGTAATCAACGCAGAAACGCCAACTGCTGTCATTCTTTTTAATAAGGACGAAGGGAGAGGCCCAAGGACTAAAGGACGATTCGATGATGTCCTTAGCGAGCATCTTTTCGACTTCCTTTTGTATCAAATGGCGTTCGGAACTGGACACCCTGTAAAGCCGGCGGTGCAGAGGATCGGCGTCACCGGTGTTGATACGATGCTGCACAATAGTCTTACGCGCTAAAGGGTGGTCATTGAAATCAGATAGGCCCTGAAAGCAGTCCAGTAGATGGGTAAGTGCCTGTGTTTGGTCGGCAGAGAGATCGGAAGCGATCATATTGGCATATTGGTCAGGTCCCGAAATAGCTGTGAAATGACCGTCCGAAGAGGGCAAAACACAGTTTCTGACTGTGGAGATCACGTATCGTGGGTCGGGGACAGCGTGGCGATGCACATGCCTTGAGGAAGGGTCTTGACGTCTTCACCAAGACGCTGCTTGCCTATCTCGGTACCCTGTCGAGCCACCTGATCTCAGTGACGCGGATGATATCCCTTCCCTGTTTGGCATTTCTGATCTACACAACATCGCCGAGGAGCAGCGCAAGGACCCATATTTGCAAACCATCATCGAGGACCTCAGCTCTGGAAGCTCGAAGCGCTCCCTGCAGCTCTTCGATAGCAAAAATGGCATCCTCTATGCCGCAACTTACGTCCTGATGGGCCCTTCCTCTTTCTAGTCATTCCCCAGCAGCTGCGCTCTTCTATGTATAATCGCAGAACTCCTTGATCTGCCTGCAGATAGAAACTTTGGTGTGGCGATAACCTACGACCGGATACGGCGCCGCTTCTTTTGGCCTGGCTTATATCATACAGTCCAGCGTTACGTCACCAGTTGCGACCTCTGTCAACACAGGAAGAAGCCTTCGGCGCCACCTACTGGTCTTCTGCACCCTATAGACGTGCCCATGGAGCCAATCCACTGTGTAGGGCTCGACCTCCTTGGACCATTCCCATCCTCGGAATCAGGAAATAGGTGGGTTGCAGGAGCAACCGACTATGCCACTCGGTGCGCTATTACCCGTGCATTGCCTGCGAGCTGCGCGACCGATGTCGCTGACTTCCTTTTGCACTATCTTATTCTGCAACATGGTGCCCCTCGTAAATTACTAACGGAAAGTGGACGCTATTTCATGTCTCGAGTTCTTGACGACATCCTGCGCTCATGTTCAACCAAGCACAAGATTGCCACAGCATATCACCAGCAGACGAATGGGCTAACCGAGCGTTTGAACCGGACATTAACAGACATGTTGTCTATGTACGTCTCTCCCGATCACAAAGACTGGGATCTCGCCTTGCCATATGTGACATTCGCTTACAACACCCCTCGGCATGACACAACTCGTTACTCTCCGTTCTATCTCCAATATGGGCGACACGCTGTCCTGCCTTTGAACCCACTTATCGCATCTGCTGACCTTCCCGTCACCGCCTACGCCCGTGACGCCACTGCTCAAGCTGCAGACGCTCGCCAAATCGCCCGTAGTCGGCTCCAAGCGTGTCAGCAAGCACAGAATTCTCTGTACGACAATCATCATCGCCACGTCACCTACGAACCGACCGGTATCACTCGTTCTTCTGTGGTCTCCTTTCCGCCGCTTTGGTCTCTCTGAGAGACTTTTGTCCCCCTACCATGGCCGCTATCGTGTTTTGCGTCAGGGCACCGACGTCACGTATGAAGTTGCTCCTCATACGCCTGCATCCTGATCGTGTAGACCATCCACCGATATTGTTCGCGTCATGCGTCTCAAGCCCTACCACGTCGCTTCTCGATCACCGGACTAGCGCTTAGACGGCGCTCGTGCCGCCGGGAATCGTGTTAAGACGAAGTGGCCTCTCGCGTGTAAGGACGAACAAAGAAGATGAGGTTAATGTGGCTCCCTGTTCGTGTTGGTGCTCCCTGCTAGGAACTCTTCATTCTAACCCCTGGCGCTTGTAAATAAATGTAAATAGTATTTCACCGTAACAAAATATACAAATGAAACTAAGCAATTAATTTGCAAGTGCATCAATAAGCAAGATTATGCAGCCTTTAACATAACCTAGGACGTAGCTTTGAAAGAACTAAATATCATGGGCGTGTGGTAAGGTGAAAAGCTTTCATGGGTCATGTATATGAAGAAATCAAAAGCTTACTTAGCAGTAATAAGCAGGAGCCTCTACAAAGTTAGAAATATCTTACCTATTTTATTAAATGAAGCATTATAATATTCATTTTCACTCTATGTTTAGTTATGGAATATAAGTTTAGGCAACCACGATGGCCTTTAGCTAAAATACTAGTAATCCCCCCCCCCCCCCCCCCCCCAAAAAAAAAGTATAGTCCTAGCGCGGAAACTTGAGAGCTTTCTTAAGTTCTTCAGGACGAGTACTTAAGAAGGCTCTAAGTAACTTAAGAACCTGGCCTCTTCTCATTGTATACAATATCCAAAGCGCAAGACAGTTTTTTTTTCTTGAGACTTCTGGTATGGATTTATCGAAATAACTGCTTGTCCCTCAGACAGAACATAGCACATATCAGATCCGCGATCCAGAGAGGAGAGTGCCTGTCGTAAGAACCAATTACGGTGAACAAACGCTAACGTTTCGGTGGACTTTACTTAAAAGATATGAAATGGCCATCGACTTTAAAAAAATCTTCAATGTTTTTAAAAGTCATTGTAGAAATTTTTAATGCAGCTCTTTCGTACATGGCTCAGTGACATACGGTAAATATAGAATTTTTTAAACCAATTTTGTTGAATCAACAAATGTGAGTTCTTTCCGTGGTTTGCACCTGGAAAGTGAAAAATCATGACCCCCAAGGTGAGGCAACGTTGGACATTGCGTTTGCCTTCAAGTTACTCAAAACTGTTGAAGAGAATACCATATTTCAGGGCAATTCTCAATGAGTGCTCGACCTCTTTGTTAGCGGATCAATTACTGCCAAAAGAAATTGCCAGATAGTAAACAGAATATCGAACCACAAAGCTGTACTGCTCACTACTGCAGATGAGGCTTTACATAAGAAATTGAATATTCATCCTATCGAAAACTTTCTCGAGCTTTTCTCGAGACACATTAAAAGAATCTGGGACTCTCAATCACTAATGACCTCAGTTGGACTAAGCACATTGGCTATGTAATGGCTAACGTTAATCGCAAGTTGTTCTTCCTGAGGAAAGGTTTGAGACATTCTATTCGTTCTGTCCGACTGTTCGCATACAAAACCGTAATTCTGCCGATGCTAGACTATGCATGCGTTATTTGGGACCCTTTCACTGAATCTTTCTTTATTAAGATATAAATTGTGCAATAAAAAGCAACTCGCTTCATTTATAATAGATTTGAACGTATGCCAGTTACAGAAACCTTAACTAAGGCGGACTTGCCACCATTAACGCAAAGAAACCGTGTGTCACGACTAACTAAATTCCTCTTTCAACTTATTAACGGTCACTATAAGACAGATCTCACAATAATAATTTCTTTTCATCTAGTTACGCCACTAGGAAGATACATAGCCGCACAGTAACGCCATTTACCATGCATAGTAAGCATTTTAAGTATTCTTTCTTTCCACTAACAGTAATGGAATGAAACCATCTATCCAATGAACAAGTTTCAATATCATCTATGTCGACATGTCTTTTCAATATTGTTTAAAAATATCTTGTTTGTACTTATTTTCTAAAATTTTCAAGCTACATTATTCTACTTTGTTCTTGTATTCATTGTCTGGGTATTACGTTGTGTTTACTTGACTATATCCCACCCTGCTAAAATCCCCAGTGGGGATTGCAGTATAAGGACAATAATTTATATAACGAAGAAATTTTGCAAGTGCCGGGCACATGTTTGCATGCAATGCGTGCCAGAACTGAAGGCAGAGTGATATTGTAGGGCTCACGTCGTAACTGTCTCGGTTTTGTCTCACGTATTAGCTCAAACAGCTCGCACACACGTACACCCGGCAATTCTTTACAGTACCGCGAGAGCGCCGACCAAACTGCTTATCAGCGCCTTATCACTGCGCGGAACGTCTAAGCGAGAATAAGCGCGTGCGCACAAGTTTGCTCACACAACAATTGCCATGTGTGGTGTGGGCAAACTTGTGCGCACGTGGTTATTCTCAATGGCTTCTCTGTGCTGCGCCGTGATAAGACGCTGACAAGCAGTTTGGTCGGCGCTCGCGCGTTTCTGTTAAAGAATAGGCCGGATGTACACGCACGCACAGAACAGTTTAAGCATCTAGCCTCTTGTCATATAGTGTCTTGAGAGCTTGTCTTATATGTTTATTACTCAGTAATATCGCCAGAAGTTGCCGACAAGCAAAATATGACTCGAATTATAAAATGACTTCGTGAGGGTGAGGGAGGGCCGACGATGTGAGGGCCAGGGTTAGAGAGGGCCAGAAAAGTTTTCGAAGTGAGGGGGAGGAAGAGCGGGGTACTTTTCAAAATGAGGGCAAGGGTGTGGGAGGGCTATGGATTCAAAATTGAGGATGAGGGAGAAAGCGTAAAAATGAGGGCATTTGCCCAGCTCTGGAAGCGCATATGGCAGGTTGTTTGAGATCATGAATGGCAGTTTACCAATATCCTTCAAGAGAAAAGTACACAACAGCTGCATCTTACCGGTACTCACCTACGGGGCAGAAACGTGGAGGCTAACGAAAAGGGTTCAGTGTAAATTAAGGACAACACGGCGAGGCATGGAACGACTAATGATAGGTGTAACGTTAAGAGATTGGAAACGGGCAGAGTGGCTGAAGGGAAAATGCGGGTTAATGACATCCTAGTCGAAACCAGGAGGAAGAAATAGGCTTGGGCAGGGCATGTAATGCGAAGGGAAGATAACCGCTGGTTCTTAAGGGTAACAGAGTGGATTCCAAGAGAAGGCATGCGTAGCAACGAGCGGCAGAATGTTAATTGGGCGGGTGAGATTAAGCAGCTGGCAAAGGACAGGGTTAATTGGAGAGACATGCGAGAGACCTTTTCCCTGCGGTAGGCGTAGTCGGGCTGATGATGATGATGTTATTAACACAAGTTTCGTCCCTCAATCGCCCCACTTTCGGTTCTTGAAAGTTGCATCTATTATTTTTCTTTCCATAGCTTGCTGCGCTGTTTTTAAATTAAACTCCGCCCTTTTCGTCAGCCTCCACGTTTTTTCCTCATAGGTGAGTACCGATAAGATGAAGCTGTGTAGAGGTACGTTATTAAAAAAATATCAACTGGTTAAGACAGAACAGCTGTAGAGCCTCAAATCCCATCCTCTTTCATTCGAATTGTGCAGCCTGCAAGAATTATTTATTGTCTACTAGAGCTTAACACATGTCAGTGATACATGCATACGCAGCGCGGCTCAGTGGTTTGTGCCTTAGTTCGATAATCATTAAAAAGTGCAAGAATTACATTATACTGTTCTACATATGTAACGAACTTCAAGACAAATAGCTTTTAACAAATAAAACAGTAAACATATTGCAACCAAAACTTGGCACAATAGTACTCGGAGGGCACAAAAGACTGCGCTCAGACAAGGTGGTTGGGTCGCACGCCGCCACACATACACATTGTCATCATCGTCTACAGGCCCATTAGCGTGCGGCATTATACACTTCTCCAAAGTGGCGGCGCTACGCCGGCAACTAACAGAATGTCAAGGGTGTAAAACGATGCGTACAGTGACAAGCGCAGAGACAGACTATGGTAGAGCTGGCAACACCCTTTTGTGGTTAGGCTTCGTGCGGACCTCATGGGCAGTATTGGACGAACAGCGCGGCCGTGGTAAGGTTCTGTAGCGGCGCTGGCATCGCCAGCGCCGCTGATAAAGATGAAGTTGGCGCGACCTGCCTCGCGCAACCCAGAAGCTCTTGCTCGTGCAACAGAGAATGATTTCGGCGACTGGGGCCTAGCCAGCAACGTCAACAGCGACTCCACCGTCTCAGCCGCCGCGGCTACCGGGACTCCAATACATGTGGTTCACCCACCACATCTGGTGACACCGGACGACAGCCGCGACGCATGCAACGCCGCTCCCACCGGCACTGCGCTCCTGCCCGTCCTGTCCCTCCACTTGGCCTTGCCTCTGCACGCCCACTGTTCGCACCAGGCTTTCGGCAGTTTTTCATCGCCATGTACGCACCTCCGATCCCATCCGGTGAGCTCCTTCAGCCGTATCACCGCCCCTTCCTTCCTCGGCTGCCCGGCCTGCCCGCGTTTTATTCCAGGGACACCGTTTTGCGGCTGGCGCTGCTGGACTAGCACTTTCATGCCAACAACGTGTCCAGCCAGCCGCTGCGCTATCAGCACGCCAGCCGCGAACTACAACCCGGTCTCCTGGCACAGCTGCGGTTGCCGTCTCCTGGCCCCAAGATATACGCCGACATCAAGAAGGGCCTGACGGCGTATTTTGGCTTGGAGCTCCCGCCGACTCTCTGCGCTCCTGTTCCGGACTCAGAAACTGTGGCGCCACTCGAACCATCACCCCTGGTCGCATTCCCTAACCGAGCTATTTCGGCTTTCCCTCCGCCCGCTCCTACGTCGGCGCCCCACCCCCCATCGGTCTCTCCACTATCGTCGCCACCGTATGTGCCCCCACTCACGGTTCGGCAAGTTCCACGCGAGGACGCGCCACTCTCTTGCCAACCATCTCAACATGCTGCCTCAAACTACACCCCGATCTCTCTCAAGTTTGCTTCACCGGCCCCTATGGATGGCCATCAACTTTTGATCTCCCATTCCACGGCGCCTCCTGACCACCCCTGCTTACCGGCTGTGGCGCCTGCCCTTGGACCATCACCGGCAGCACCCTCTCTCGACCCGGGCCCGCACTCTCTTCTAGTCCCACATTCGCCTGCTTCCTCAAGCCCGACCACAGAGAGCACAACTGTCCTTAATGTTGCGAGTACCGCATGCCCGCCACCCGAGGGCCTTGTCGCACCTCACGCGCCACCCGTAACTCCTGCCACACATCCCTGTCTACCTGGCGCCTTCACCAGTGCCTGTGCCTCCGCGACATGCGAGGCAGCCCTATCGTATGCTTGCCATTCCGACACCTACGCCCCGGACTTGCTTCTTGTGCCCCCCGCCACCCGTCCCACTGCCACAGTGAGCTCGGTTTTGCATCAAGCCGCCCCTCCCCGTCGACCACTTCGACCACTTCCCTACGTGGCTGCCCGAAGCCCACGCAGCAGACCTCCAGCCCAGTATCGTGTGCGGTCGTTTCAGCATCGCCAGCGGCTGAGGCATCCTCTTTTCTTCTACGGCTGCGGTTTCCGCACGCCATCCCTTCGTCTGCACCCGCTGGGCCGGCGCAAAGCCCGTATCGCCCGTAAATCCCGCCATGGGTGCATTTTCTGCAATGACATTTTCCGGCCTGCTTCAACCAAACTGGCGGCCCCGCCAGTATACCTTCCGACTGCGGCACGCCTAGCTCGCCTCCTTTTCCTCGACTTCTCCCGCCTGTTCCTCACGTCAACATCCTCATACTTTGGCTCCACTGGCCCTTTGCGCAGCAGCCAGGCTCGACCGCCTTTGTTTTACCCACCCGGCGGCTTTCACGAACCTAACCGTGTCCTGGACTTGATTCACCTGTACAAACTTGTACATATCGTTTTTTTTCCTTTAACGCGCACCGCGCTAGGGGGGGGGGGGGGGCTAATGGCTACCAGCGGTGTCGATGCTTCTAGCCACGACGTCCTTCGGGAGACCATCCGGAGCGTCGGAGGCGAAGAGCTTCAAAAGCTCTTTCCAGCCCCACAGTCGCCGCAGCTTTCTTCCATTTCGGACATTATTCGTGAAGAGGTCCAACAGGCGCTCACGCCGCCGGACCCTCTTCAACCGAACACAACACCCAAGATGATGACATGCGCCGCAGCCGTTTGCCGTCCACCGCCGACTCCAAGTCGACCCGATACACCTGTCCACATTCGCCGCCAACCAGTCCTTCCTTGCCCTTCTCAGGTCCCCTCTCGGAAGAGGGACGTCTGGCGTACAGCCAATCAGCGCCCTCTGTGCTGCCCCTGCGGTGCGCCCGGTCACGTCTACTGCAACTGTCGTTACCGACGTATGGGTCTGCGGGGATGTAGTGCCGATGCGCCCCGACCGCAGCGTGGTCAATGGCCTAGAGAAATGAGCGATTAGCTGGCTGCGGCACCCGAAGCACCACATTACTATGCTAGGTCGCCGTTTCCACGTCATTTCTCGTCTGCGCGACGCTCTTCTGCCGACATTTCGCGCGGAAGGTCTCCTAGTCCCCGTCGGGAAAACTAGAAGCGGCAATCTTTGGGGGCAAAGTTGCTCACCGGCGACATGTCCAAGATCATCCACCACTGCACAGACATGACCGACCGCTTCTACGGCGCACCGACTATCACAAGCTCGATAACACGCCTCGCCGCATCAATTCTCTGCCGCAACGAACCCGCCTGGCGCCGCCACACCGCAGCCGTGAGCGGACTCCGCGACGTTCCCGTACACCTACGGCTACAACTGCTGATCTGAATGAACATTTAAGTCGACGGTTCCGACGTCACCGCTCATGTGGACACCGGCGCCGACTACTTGGTAATGAGTGGACCTTTTGCCGCGACTCTGAAAAAGGTGACCTCACCTTGGACGGGCCCACAGCTTCGTACTGCCGGGGCCATTTGATCATCCCAGCTGTCAAGTGCACGTCACGAGTGACCATCGAAGAGGACACGTATCTGGCCGCCTTCGTCGTACTCGACCAGTGTTCACAGGACGTAAGCCTCGAAATGATTTTTTGAGCAGAAAACGGCGCGGTCATTCATCTTAAATCAAAGTCAGTGACGTTCTCCACCGAGAAAGCAATCCACAGTGCTTCCGAACGTGCCACGGCTCCTTACATCCTTGATGACGACACCATTCCACCCCGTTCGAGTGTTGTGGTATCTGTCGTCGCGTAGACGCTGCGGAAGTTTGAAGGTGTCGTCGAAAGCAAAGGAATTATGCTTTTCGTCCGCTGTCTTGCTGTCACCAGAGCGGTCGTTTGCGCCGAAAACTGAGAAACCGAAGTACTGCTTACGAATTTTGGAGGTGAGCACCAACATCTCAGCCTTGGAACCACTGTGGCCCACAATCATGGTATCGCCGACATTCGACGAGCACCCAGCCTTGCCATGGTGTCGTCAACAGAAGTTCACACCGGTGTTGCAGATTTCCAGTACGACATTAACCCCGCGCTTTCGCCGCAGCAGCGAGACCAAGTAGAAAATCTACCCCAGCGCTACGATCTCCCGCATTCACGCGTGACAATATTACTCCTGGCAGTCCCTCCAATATATGTTATCATTAATACGCTGTAATAACGCAGGTGCTGAGGAGACTCCGAAAGGTAGCCTGTTTACAGCAAACAGCCCTTTATGCGTATTGAACGTGAGAAGGAAGGAAAACGTTTATTGAGCTCTAGAGAGTAGGCGAGCAATTTGGCGGAGTCAGGTGTGTCGTCCATCTTCTTAGCAATGGTCGTCTGCCCCTAGTCCAGGGCTCCGCTGGATGCCGCTGCCAGCTGTGCTCGCCGGATTAGCCCAAGTTGGACGTCCTGACGGTCGCTGGAGAGCATTCCTTTCCATTGCTCCGCACTCGGGTTTTGTATTTTTGGTGCCACCTCTATTTTCTGGCAGGCCCACGTTATGTGATAGAGCGTGGGTGTTTCATGGCACCATGGGCATTTGTCTGTGTATTGTGTGGGTTGTATTTTGTTCAGTGTATTTAGATTCGGGTATGAGCCCGTCTGTAGCAGCCTCCAGCCGACGGCGTCTTCACTGGAGAGAGATTTATGTGGTGGGGGGTACCGTTTCCTGCAGCCCTTGTAGTGGTTTAAGATTGCCGAGTAATCTCTAGGGACAGGTTCGGCTTCCTCGAGGTCGCTTGTGGAGGGAGCCCGGTAGAAAGTGTACCATCGAGCTCCCCTGTCTTCCGCTTGGTTGCCTTCTACTCCCACGTGTCCCGGCGTCCATACCATCGTATGTTTTATTGGTTCTTCATCTGTGCTTTGTTTGGGTCGGTCCCCAGAGCGGAGTATGCGGAGCGCTTTGTGACCTCTTCTGCCTAACATGAAGTTTCGGCATGCCGTTTGAGAGTCGGTTAGTATTGTTAAGGATCGCTTAGTCCGGTAGCCCTCCGCTGCCGCTAGAGCGACGGCCACTTCTTCAGCCTCGACTACAGTGCAGTCCCGTAGCGACGCACTGATGATTTCCCGCATGTCCGAGTTTATCACAGCCGCTTCCGCGTTGGGGTTGTTTTGTCCCGTCCTTCTGGGGTATGTGGCTGCGTCCACATACACTGTTGTTGTCTGGCGGGCTAGTGATTTTTGGATGCACTCGGCTCTCGCCTTTCTGCGTTCTTCGTGTAGGTTGGGGTCCATGTTCTTGGGGATCAGGGTCACTCTAATTGTGCCTCGTATGCCGTCCGGGATAGTCGCGGTTCGCTGGATTTCTTGTATTTGTTCGTTGCATCCCAACTTCCGCAGAAGCTCCCTGCCAGATGGAGTCTGCGGTAGTCTCTGCAACTGGGCGACGTGTTGTGCCTCTCTCAGTTCTTCAAAGTTGTTATGAAGTCCTAGTGCTAAAAGCTTCTCTGTGAATGTGCATTGCGGTAGATGGAATGCTGTTTTGTATGCTTTGCGTATAATCGCATCAATCTGTTGGATTTTGCTTTTGATTGGGTTGTAGTATGGAAGACTGTAGGTGACTCGTCTGATCACCAGGCTCCGGACCAGCTTTAGCGTGCCATCTCGCATGCCCGAGCGTTTATGGGAGACGTGCGTGATCATGCGGGCTACTTGTATGGTGGAAGCTTTGAGTAGAGCAAGTGCATGTGTACAGCGTTGGTTTGATTGTATCTACATGCCCAAGACTCTTATGAGTGTTTTCTCTGGTATGGGTTCCCTTCTAGGTAGACGTGAGAAGCTTTTTAGAGTCCTCCGAAATTTCCACTCGTCATTAGGCTTTGTTTAGATCCAGCTCTGAAAAGTACCGCCCTCAGGCAAGTGCACCTAGTGTCCCACAAAGCCTAGGGAGGGGGTGCTGCTCTTTGTCTAGAACACGGTTCGGAGTCGTCTCCGCATACAGGTATTGCCCCGTCCTTTTTAACAACCAGCGTGATAGGTGTGGTAAACACGCTAGTAAAAACTTGTGGTATCACACCTATCTCTTCGAGTTTTCCCAGCTCTTCCTCGACTGCAGAACGTAGTGCGAAAGGCATGTTTCTAGCTTTGAGAAACGTTGGACGTTTTTCCTTATGAAATCAGCTACCTTGCTCACCTTTTATTTTGCGAAGAGTGTCGTCAAAAATGGCGCTATTTTTGTCTAGGAGTACGTCACGTGCCGTAGCTCTTTTTGATTGAAATAATTGCAGATTTCGTCTCAGTCCAAGCGAAATTTATCGAGCCACTCGCGTCCTAGAAGAGCTGGTCCGCCGTAGTCTACGACCTACAGCGGAAGGTCAGCGACTTGATCCTTGTACCTAACGGCTGCTTTGAAGACGCCGCAGGGCTGGACAACTTTTTCTGTGTATGTTGTCAGTCACAGCTTCGTCGGCTCGAGTTTTAAAGGCGGCCTAATTTTGTAGAACTGTTGCCTTCACATTACAGACACCGTAGCGCCTGTGTCTAGCTCCATACGCAAAGGTACACCTTGAATTTTGTCGTCGACTGTAATGGGACGCCGGGTTTTCTGAGACAGCATCTGGACGTTTCCTGTGTCGTCACTTTCAGGAGTGCGTATCCACTTCCTTGAACTCATTGGCTTCGGCTTCGGACCACGGCAGGCACGCTGAATGTGGCCTTTCTTGCTACAGTTTGTGCACTTATCTGCAATATGCAGACAAGCGCGGGGAAAATGCTTGTCAGAGCCGCAGCGATAACACACGTCGCGTAGGTGCGGTTGATTCCAACCCTGCTCTTCAGACCTCGTTTGCCCAGCTTCAGCGCTTCTTTCCTGCGTCGTGCCTTGCTTCCGACACCCTCGTCGCCAGTTGTGGTGTTCGCGGGTCCCGTCAAGAAAGAAGAGATAAGCATTAAGTGCGTACTTTAATGGGCGATAGCTGCGATGCTCTCTGGCTGCTCCCATGTAGGTGCTCGCTTTTTGAAGAGCCACTGCTGACGTCACTTATCACGGTGGTAACACTGCAGCGGCACGCGCCAGTTGCAGCGACTGGTGTCGAGGTGTTTGTGGCGGTGAATTTGAAAACTTGCGAGCTGGCGGGCTCTTCCGGCCCGCTCGAAGAATGTGTCGACGTGTGCATATGCGTCGGTGTCATCCTCGCAGTGACCAGTGGGTAGCATAGCATCGAGCATAGCGGTGACACGATGCCCGTGCACCAGTTTGCAAAGGATAACAAGGGTCGTGTCCTGTTCAGTAGTATTGTAGGAAAAGGTTGCATACGGTAGACCTTCGTCCCTTGTGCGATGTTCCATATCGACATACACAGAGAGCATGTACTCGAAAGTCCGGTTGAGGTGCCCATTCAGTCGGTTTGTTACCGCATAAGCCGTGCTCTTCCGGTGACTGGTGTGTGTAAGCTCAAAAAGCGATCTCATTGGTTGGCTTCTACTAGTGGTGCCGCGGTCCGTGATGACGAATGATGGTGCATTGTGACGCAAGAGTAAGGGCTTTAATAAAAGTGGGCCACTTGTGCAGCGGTGGCGCGAGGTAGCGGTTGTGTCTCGGCGCAGCGCGCTAAGTAGTCTGTGGCTAGAGGAATCCCTTTCATCTTAGAGGAAGACTCTGCAGATGAGCCCAGCAGGTCCATTCACAATTGCTGGAAAGGTACTGTAAACGGTGGTGTGTAGCTCTATAGGTTTCGCGGGTGGCGCATTTTGCCGCTGGCAGTTGCGGCATGTCTTCACGTAGTGCTTGATTGAAGACAACAACCTCGGTCTATAACACTTCGCGCAAATGCGCGTCAATGTTCGGGTGACACCTATATGGCCGGAAAACGGCCGGTCGTGGCAGGCGTGAAACATTTTTTTGAAGTAGTCGGATGCACACAACGAGAAGTGTCGTTGTTACGGGCGATGCTCTTTTTGTAGACAGCGTGATCTCGGTGGCTGCACGAGCACAAATCCCTGACAAAGGCCAGTGGAACAGCAGCGTCAAGGCCTTCGACATCGTCGATAAGCGGGCGTAACTCAAAGCAACCAGTTGACGCTGGGTCGTCTCAGGCGTCGTGGCGCAAAGAAAAGGAACTCGTCTCCGGTGTCAGGCGTGGCAAAACCAGCAGGTGCAGACGACAAAAAATTGACATCATTGTGTTTACGGCCGGATTTTAGACACCTGTGATGTGTTCTTGGAAGCGGATGCTCCACCTCGCATGCTGTCGTCGCGAGGGGTCTTTGAGGTTGGCTAGCCAGCATAATGTGCGGTGGTCACTCAGAGCACGAAAAGTGAGACCATAGAGATGAGATCGGAACTTGTAGACGCCCAGGCTACCTCAAGACATTCCTTTTCTGACGTCACGTAGTTTTATTCTGTTTTAGACAGAAATAGCGAAACCGGCTGAGCTGTTTCTCGAAACTAGCAGCAAAAATGGCATCGTCAAGGTAAAGGCATGCTTGCCAGTTCATTCGATAGAGAACGATGTCCATCATTCGTTGGAAGATTGCTGCCGCAGAAAAGAGGCCGCTTCTCCACCAGTAAGTGTACAAAACTACCGGGAACACTAAAGTCTGCTTACGTGCTGTAAATGCGAAAGATTTGTGCGCTACTGCTGTTTCTGTTGCTGTGTCTGCGTAACTTTATTCGCGCTGGTCACCAAACCACGCACCATTCGGAGCCCATATTTGCAGAATTGCTAATTCTCTGCTTAAGAGCGGTGGTCTCGGGTTCAATCCCTGGACCTGGACGAATTTTGTCTTTAACTACGAAGTTTTTGAGAAAGCTGTTTAGCTTTCCTTTGTAGCCGTGTGGATGCGCTTGGGTGGATGCCAATGAATGATTACTTCCTTCGCGGTTAAACGATGCGTCAGTACACTAGCACTAGGCTGTTCATGTCACAGCCACCCAAATAGGGATTGTGCGACCCATATTGCTCCTCCTGAGCACCTTTTCACGTAGCTGGTGCGTCCCTTTGAACTTATACGAGCTTACTCCTTTTCACTGCAGCTTGCGTGCCACTCCGCCGAACTTTTCTGAAGTTACTTACATTAGTACCACAGCTTACCCGAGCTTCCTCCTATTGGCTGCAGCTTGCGCGGTGCTCCTCTGAACTTACCGGAGTTTGCCCGAGTGACTGCTGAGTTAACAAATAACTCAGGTAAGCTCGGGTAGTTCACTTCCTGTTCTCAATTTCTGTCCACATTACCTGTGGATGCCACGACTGAGTCAAGTAATGCTTACGCATTAAAAACACCTGAAAAAGTAGCTTTGGGACAGCACAGAAGACTGCGCTCCGAAAAGATGGCTCACTCGCGCACAGCCACTCACACGCTGTCTTCGTCGTCTACTCTTCCATTAGCACGCGGCAGTACTGTACGTGTGTGATGTGAGTTCCTGTTGTTGCACTGTTTTTTTTTTATTGATAATTTTTGTATGTGTTCGAAAAAACTGTTATTGAGGGAAATTATTTGGTTGTATTACAAGCAACGATTGAAACACAAATAAGGAAACTAAGGTGGCAACAGAGAAAGACCGGCATTGTAGTTCCTAAAGAGGAAATATAAGCCAGGTTGATAAACACTTCTGGAGAAGAACCTTCGCACCTTCGAAATGAAAATATCGTGAGCTAGTATTGAGCTTCCCATGGCTAAGAGTTTCTTATTTTCCTGTTTGCGTCTTAGTTGTCTTGTTCGCGTTTCATTTCTTGTTTATAGTAGACGTAGTGCATTTTGAACTGCACTGAGAAATTCACTCTGGTCTTTTCTGTTGTTTGACGCCCAATATCCTGTGCAAACGCATTAGTTGGCTGCATTGAAACTGAGACGCCTAACTCGATTTCTGTTCATTGTAAGTTAACTTGATATGTACTCTCTGTTTTTATTATTGTACTTTTATTTTCAATGCTTTGTCGGTTCTGTAGAGCCAAATGAGGATTTCGGAGGTCACGATGAGCTGCTTATAGAAGCTTTTTGCTCTGCAATTCCTCCACCTATTTCTGAAAAAAGAAAAGGGATCTTTTTATTCATTGACATCAGTACAAAGATATCTAAACTACAACGTCTGAGGCATTTGAGGTGCACTTTGGAAACCTGGTGTGCGCAGCGTTCTACTGCAGGATTACGTAGAAGCCAAGCTAGTATCAACTATATTCCCTTTGCAGAACAGCTCACAGGAAATTTAAAAACAAGTTAGACGTTTACGGCATACAGGCGATTAGATGCATCTGTACCGCACAAAATTTGCACGGATGTTCCTTGTTTTCAAGCGCGCATATATTTCAAACGACAATACACGCTGAGGGAACAAGAACAATGCAAATTGCTTGACGAAAAGCAGTGAAGGATGGAATGACTTTCTTGTATGACACGAATAAATGCAAATTGTAAACAATGTCATTTAAGTGGGCCCATTCTCTCCTTGTTGGCTGGATGAACACTCTGTCTCTTTGTAGTTAGAGAGATAGCAAGTTACATCTTTTCTTGAATCATCCAAAAATAGAGCCATGTTCTGCTATGTTTCGACTTAACTAATCGAAATGCTTGAACAGAGCAGCAGTGTTATCCTATCGTGGCTCGCAGGCGCGTTCAACGCAACGTGCTGCATTGTGCGTGTGAAGGTGGTCCGTTAACAAGTTCAGTTAGCCGGGGCTTACTTTTATACACCACAAGCCCTCCCAGTTTTCTATTTCTCAGTGCAGTATTCTGTTCGTACTACTAGCAACGCGGGTCAGAGCGCGCGGAATCTGTGAACGGTCAACATAGCCGTTATCCTCGCGATGGCTCAAAAAAGATGGATCCGTCCACATCGCTCCTACAAGGTATTTTCACGGGGCGCTCACAATAGCAAGACGAAGTCAGCCGGACATCCCGACTGGAGCGTGAAGAACAGAGGCCCCAATCCTCCGTGCGCTGAGAAAAGCGACGGCAGGGGAAGAAATGATCTTTTACTAAGGTTGTTGCGGATGGAAGCCCACGACCTCTTCGTAAGCGGTGGCCATTCTTAGAAGGAGACTTCAAGTTTACCCTTATTAGCGCCTGGTTCTGGCGGCGTCAGCTTTACCCTGTGGTGAACCACCGTCACTGAAACAGGTGCTGCTTCACAAGAGCATCATCAACATCGCCATCGGAGTGTGAGCCCTCGCTGCCGGGTACGCTCTGAGGGGGCAACAGTACCAGCCCTGCCGTGGCGGCTCCCCAAGTCGGCATGAGAGATCTTGGATTGGACGTTCAAGAAGTTCCGAGATAGCCCAGCTGCAGAGTTCGGGACATGAGAGGCTATAAAACCCGCCGCATGGCTGTGTTATGGTATATATTTTACAAACCTTCTGGTTTCTGCCTTCATCTCATATACCTTCAGCGAACTGTAAATATGTAAAATAAACTTGTACAGTCTCGGTTTTAACCCTCCCCGGCTCTCTTGAGCCCGTCACTGGCAGCCTCACTGCTTTCCCGACACGACACTCTACTTGAGCCACGAGAGCACCAAGATAGATTAAAATAGTATTAGGCCTTACATCACCGATAATAGTGTGCGATTTTTGTTTGTAATTGGCTTTTGCCTGCCCATCAGCGCGAGGGCATGCCGTACTAAGTTGCCTAAAAGAGAAAAAAACATCACACCCATTGCGCCTTGTTACATTGTAAACCTTTTAAACGCGCACAATGAAGCGATGTTTAAAGACAGAAATTCCTATTGATAATTCACGTATGCTTACTAAATTATCATTGAAAAATAATGCAACCGCATTTACAAAGACTAAGTATGTATTCTTCCATTTTCCATTATCGGAACATTGGCGTTTCCCATATACAGATTGCTAATCTCGTCAGAAGCAGCTTTTATGGCCTCGCCGTGCAAGTTTCTTCTTGATATATGAACACAACCTCATGGCTGCTCGACAATGTTATAGTTGCGGACAATATCTTCGGACTTTAAAAATAAAAAGATGTAGAGAGAACCCCTCTGCTTGCATACAGTTTTTATTTCTACCCTGCAAACTGTATCGAATTCCGCGCCTCAGACGCCGTGTTAGGCAAAGGATTTGTTGAGCAATGCTTTTTACATCATACTTCCTATACGCACGTCCTGTACAGTGAAGAAGTGACCACCCTTTTTACGTGTCTGGATCTGTCTTCATCTCTTCAAGCGGAGTACGTGCTAGATGAGGTGGGGGATGCGGCGCGGGACTACACCCTTCATGTGCTCCAACTTTCGCTTCGTGCAATTTATTGCCGTCACCCAGAGGGACGTGTGGCATGAGACACCACAAACTCTTTCAGGCGCCTCTAAGACGCCCCATGTAACCGGGCGATGACAGTCCGAACACAATGGGCAGGTACAGCCACGTATCGTGCGCTTGGGACGCTATATACGAAAGCTTTTATGGGTAACATCCAGAAATTTTTCCCATATATTTGAGGGAGATAAAGCGATAGCGTTCACATTAGGCGGTGTAATTCAGAATTCAAGGGTAGCAGTACCGTCTGCCTGAATTTCGCTATTGTGAAAGGTCATTGTTCCAAAAAAAAAGAACTTTTGCATAAAATTAACTACCAGGACAGACGTGGAGACATTAGTTCTTTATCTTTATTTATTGAAATCAGCAACTGTTTCCACTACTTTTGTTCTGTATTGTTCATTTAAGGTTGTCTTTTTCTGCGACCGGGCTTCTCAAACACGCGGATGTCACAAGGCCAAAAATATGTTCATTTACCAGAAACAATTCATATGACTTAAATTAGCCGTTAGCAACTATTATAGTGGCGATGGTTTTCACATATATTTACAGCATGCGAAAAAACAAAAAATAAGGGTGTTTTTTTTAATTGGTTCGTATATTCTAGTTTTAGACATTGCCAAGTAAAATGCTAATGTGATATCTTTTGAAGACACAGGGTAACTGCTGGAATCTTCCGATTTTCAGACGTCTTCAGAGGTACTTGCTTTATTTCCGCAGCAATTGTACCTCCTCAGTTATCTTATTATAATCGTTGCTTTATTCTTTGAGAACATATGAACTTGTTTGGTATTCGTCACCTGAAGCACATCAACGTTTTATTTGCTAATATAGGTTTATCTATTATTAGTCCCCTGTTTTGCTTTAAGGAAATAAGTTTGAAAATATTGTTACAGATCCGAAGATCCACGTACTGGATGGCGTCGATATTACTCCAAATGCACATTATTTTCTACGCCGTACAATCCTTTTCGTTCGTGTCAGGAGCAACATTTCCCCCTGAGTACGTCACGTTTAGGTCAAGTAAGTAAAGGCACACATCTTCCGACATAAGTACACCTTACCGGCAGGGATGATCTATAACAACGGCATCACCGAAATCGTGAGCCTCGGCTTAAAAAAAAAACGTTTCCTAGAAGGTCGACGGTTTGCGCTTGGTTTAAGGCAAGTGATCTAGCCACCCAGTTAAAAGTGCGAATTCTCTAACTTACACAATTTACTGTCTTCCTACCGATGCCACTATGAATCAGAGCACACTGAGCAGGCCGGCTATGACCGAATCACTTGAAAGGTGGTGTACTACAAGTCAAAGGTCCGTATACTTGCAAGCCGGCGTCTTTAATTGGATGTGGTCAACCACGAAACAAGACCACAATAGAGGCCTTGTGAATTTAATGCAGCATACAAAAAAGTTCATGCTTAGGTCCCAAAACTTTTAGTGAGAATACAAAGTTGATGTGTTCAATATTGACACGGATTTGCCGGACCTGCTTAGTGTATGAATCGTTGCCGCTCTTTGCCGTATTCAGTGGAGGCAGAAAATTTGTGTTGGAAGAGAAAATTTTAGCCTCCCTTATAATGGTCAGCAGACACGCATGTACTGTATAGCCAGGGAATAGAAAAGGCATCCATAAAGTGGTCGAAAGTGCTATGAGGATTGCACAGCTATCAAAGTACAGCACAGGAACAATGATAAAACACACAAAGTGTGGGTAATGAGAGCAGCTTTTTAATCTGAAATTTCAAAATAAGAATAATTTTCTACGTAATTCAGGCAGGTAACTACAGCGAATGTGTTAAAAACCGTCCAGAAAAAGCAGAAGTGTGTGTCTGTAGATAGAAGGACAAAGTTTACTACAGGAAGCGATGCATTTAAAGGGACAAGAAAAACATTTATATACACGAAATTATGACCATTGGTGCGTGTCACGTGTGATAAGTAAGCAGGTGAACAAGAATGAGTGGAATGTGTTTGCAGATAACGTGATGTCATGAACAGCCGCGTGAATATATCCAGGAAATAGAAAATATATCTGATTATTTATGATAACATGATGCAGGAGTGCAAGCGCCTGTGACATGGCGTGGCAAATGAAACCTAAGACTAAACAACATCTTTCATAGGTTCAAGCATATAAATGCATGTAGAAGTTCAAACAGGTCAGCTGAAATTCATAGTGTCCCACTTTTTTTTCAAAAGCAGAGTGCGAGTAGCACCAGGAAGGGAATTCAAATGTATCGGTTATGTAAATAAAAACTATATTTGACCATGTCAATGTGGGTAGATAAGTTAAACTTTTGTTACATCAACTGTCGCCAATGATGGTAATAGTTCTTGAATCACCTAAAAACTTGTTCTCACCACCGAAAAATGTAATAACCACTAGCTAGGAATCCATATATTTTTGTGTTTAGACTTCCTGTGCCCCTAACCAAGTGCATGGCGTAGAGAGCGGATAGTGAAATAATGTGTGGAGTAGATTTAAATATTCAGTATGACCATTTTAGGAAAGCGACATGATCATGAAGATGACAGATAAAAAGGTGAGAAATTTAGCCCATGTCAGTGAAGTATGATGGATGCACGCTTGTCCAAATAAGAATGGCACGCTTGGTGAGTTCGTTTGAGATGCTAACGGTGACAAACAGCGACTTTCCTGTTGTGTCTCCTTTGTCCCTGTGTTTTGCGCTGTTCACTGCCGTGAGCTTTTCAGAACTGATTTGGCTTGTTTACATTATCTGCCAATTACTGATTCCAAAAAACACAAACGTATTCTAGCATTACTTACACGCAGGTTTTGTATGGCCAAACCTAATAGCCTGGCGGAACCCGCATAGTGTGGCGCTACTATCTGAGCCCTTGATGTTTTTTTAGGACTAAAATAGGTTGTTTTCACGGCTTGACATATATTTTGTGGATGAAAGGCGCAAGTATACACATGTTTCACTAGCCTTCTTGTTCAAATGTTGAAGTTATTCTATGAAAAAAAAAATTAAATTAGCACGCATTGCAGAAGACAAGTAGTTTTTGAGAGAAATTGATGTTGATTTACCTGGTAGTGCTCTTCTTTTGTAAGCTGCAGTAAACTTTGATGAGAAGTTGAAGAGTAATTCATTTATGCCACAGAGCTTACAAGTGTCTGCGTATAGGCGGAAGTTTGTAAAAAAAAATATGAAGCGGTAGATCATGAGATAGCAATAAGAAACTTAGTGGGCACAAAACGAATCTTTGTGAGACAACCTGGTGAAATATCAATAACAGGTGACAAAGTTATGCTGTCAAGAAAACTGTGCATCCAGTTAAATTAAGCAGATTCCTGTATGAAACACTTCAGCTTCTTCGAGGTTTATTTTATAGGAACAGTGTCATCTACTTTCGATGAGTTGATTAATGTATTGTTAAAATGTAACCCATACGAAGATGATGGCTTACGCGATGAGAGAACTCAGGATATATGATTACAGGTGTACTCAACGATGAAACTGGTGCTGGAGGTTACTTAGGAGCTTGTTCGTATAAATATTCGCAACCTGCCAATAATCATATGATGATGATGATGATGATGATGGATTTTCATGGCGCAAGGGCATGTATGGCCAAAGAGCGCCATGACACAAGCTATCGTCTTGTTCTCAAGGTGCGGTCAAAGCCCCATTTCCCAAGCATTTCGCCCTTAATAAGCCGACCACCAGGCCAAGGGAAAGCTTCTAGCCATTGTATTACCCGTGGGTACCAGGCAACGCTGGGGATCGATCCCCGAACCTCCCGCATACGAGGTGGAACTTCAACCACTTGGCCACCGATGCGGAGCAAATAATCATATGGGAAAGTTGGACGTTAAACAATCTAAAAATTAGCAGTGGCTTAGCTCTGCTATGCCAGTATATACGTAGTGAAAGCTAAGGCATAGCTTGGTTAGCCTTGGTTAACCTTGATTGCAAGTCCACGTTAGTCTGGTTGGCTGGCTAGTTGTCACGTGGTTTGTCACGCTGTTTGTCACGTGACCAATCAAGTGGTTGGTCACGTGGTGCGGTGCGGCCACGGTGGGAATGCGAGCACGGCGAAACTGCGTGTTCGTAGCCAATGTAGATTTTGCTACAAAAATTGAGCTCTAAACAGCGAACTGTAGAAGGAAAACTGATAACGAAATCATTAGCAGACAGTGAGAGCAGAATGGGCTAATGTACAAACAGAAGTTGATGATATCCCAGGAAACGAGCATGGAACGGCATGGCGCAGATAACCGACTGTGAAGCTAGATTAACATAGTGGATTTGAAGAGCGTATAGGCAAAAGCAGGCAGCTGACAATCAGGGCAGCAGTGAGGTAAGGACGTTTGTAGGAATGCGGCATTCTCAAAAATGGATGTCAGAGCTATCCGGATAGGAATGGGAGAATCTAGTTTACCCTAGTTATGGCGGTGATGAAAATATAGAATTCGCCTGACACTGTGTGCTAGCAGATATTCTCGGCTATTGCTAGGTCAGCAATTCAGGAAATAAAGGGCATGTGGACGTTTCGTGCTAAACGTAGTGAGCACATTAGTGTTATGGCAGTGGTCATGAAGATGTGGCGCACAAAAGAACAAGGTCCAGTGCGGCCACATTTATTTGGCACTACAGGGGCCTCCGCCCAGCGCGAACAAGGAGTTGGCGCGGGATGAGGCGCACTGAAGGAAGAATGCTAAGGGAGCCAGACACTATAAGAAAAGGAAAGAAGAGTGGGCCGCGCCCAAGGCAAGGATGGAGGTGCCGACGAACTGTGCGTGGAATGCGATGAGGATGCACAGGTCGAAGAACCAGTCGAAGAGATGGGGCGCTTGGCGAGTGGGACCTCGTCCGTTAATACCGCTAGAGTACTCACGGAAGTGTGCGAGCAAGACTGAGCTGGAGCCGTGGTCAGACGGGTACTTTCAGCGGTACTGACTTCCGTTGCCCCACTATGTGGCGGATTGCTGGGAGCGGGGTGGTGCAGTGGAGCGCCGTAAAAACGGAAAAGAGCTTTTTCAGCCCATCGACCAGGCAGTCGTCCGGCGGCGGAAACTCATGCTGGTCAAAGATGCTGGCGGGCAGCCTCCACTTGACGAGGGGGAACCGCCAAATCTACGACGACACGCTGTTGACGTATAGATGGGCCTACACTTGAGCGAACCAAGCAATGAGGCTGTGTGGGAGGATTGGTCACAGCTGTACACGGGACGGGTCCTGAAGCTAGACCGGGCGCCTCTCATCTTGCGGTGAGTCCATGGCGAGGCAGAAACTCGAAGGTACAGCTGCGGTGCTCCAGTTGTGAGGGCGCTGCAATGATATTGTCACAGGCCAGACGGAGAACAGTCGTAGACGTAGAGGGGGACCGCAGAACGGCCGAGGTTTTTAATCGCCCAGAACAGAGCCACCTCGAGCGCGCCTCACGCGAACGCGACCACTTCGTCCTCGTCACGGCTTAGCGCGCAGGTAGCTCGAGCCAGGTCCGTGGCATTAGTCCCCCGAAAAAGAAGAGCATCGCCCCGATGCGAGGGTATGTACAAAGCAGAAAACGAACAAAAAGAAACAAATTAAAACGCAGAACCCGAACACAGTTTAAAGTGGAGCGTCATCGCTCTCACGCGAGAAGTATGGCTTAAGTCGCATTACATGCACAATGTCAGTCCGCTGTTGCCGACGACCGGTAGCCACAGTTCCACGTGGAACAACCTCATAATCTACGTTTCCAACACGACG
Organism: Amblyomma americanum; assembly: GCA_030143305.2. NCBI lineage: Eukaryota > Metazoa > Arthropoda > Arachnida > Ixodida > Ixodidae > Amblyomma > Amblyomma americanum. The sequence continues at coordinate 469,615 of JARKHS020029234.1, read as the reverse complement.
GAGCACCTCATAAGGTCCGAAATATCGGTGCAGCAGTTTTTCGGACAATCCCTTTTGGCGGACAGGGGTCCACACCCACACACGGTCACCGATGTTGTAACCTCCCTGTGGCGCCGGTTGTAACGTCTGGAGTCCGTGTCTTGTTGAGCTGTGATGTGCAAACGAGCAAGCTGGCGAGCTTGCTCGGCTTGTTCGACAAAGGAGCCCGCATCTGGTGTCAAGTCATCATCCACGCACGGGAGCATGGCGTCCAGCATCATCCGCACTTCTCTGCCGTAGACTAGACGGAATGGTGTAAAGCGGGTTGTTTCTTGAGTCGCTGTGTTGTACGCGAATGTGATGTAGGGGAGTATTTGGTCCCAGGTTCTGTGCTCCACATCCACGTACATGGAAATCATGTCGGCCAGTGTTTTATTCAGGCGTTCTGTGAGCCCATTTGTTTGGGGATGGTATGCTGTCGTTGTTCGATGGCTGGTGTGACTCAGCTCAAAGATGTCGTGGACAAGCTGAGTTGTAAATGCCTTCCCTCGGTCTGTGATGACGACGGACGGAGCGCCGTGTCGAAGCACTATTGCACGCATAAAGAAGTGCGCAACTTCGAACGCTGTGCCTTGAGGGAGAGCCTGCATTTCGGCGTAACGCGTCAGGTAATCGGTTGCAACAGCTATCCATCTGTTTCCTCCCGACGACAAGGGAAATGGTCCGAGGAGGTCCATGCCGACTTGTTCAAAGGGTATGTTAGGAGGCATGATAGGTTGCAACATGCCAGGCGGTTTCAGAGGCGGCGTCTTCCTACGCTGGCACTCACGGCAGGTCCGAATATATCGCTTCACACATGAGGCAAGGTTGGGCCAATAGTAGTTCTGCCGCACTCTGGCAAGTGTGCGCGTGAATCCAAGGTGCCCAGAGGTCGGCTCGTCGTGGCAGGTGAGGAGGATCTCGTGGCGGAGGGCGGCTGGTATAACCAGAAGGTAACTCTTACCTCTGGAAGCGGAGTTTTTCTTATACAACACTCCGCCTCGAAGACATAGGGATGGCAGCCTACGAGCCAGGTGGGAGGGTATCGAGGGATGGCGACCTTCTAGATGCTCCATGAGCAGCTTCAACTCGTCGTCCGCACGTTGTTGTGCGATGGTGTCGGACGACGTGACTGCACCAAGGAATGCTTCGTCTTCTGCGTTACCTTCGTAAGGTTGCACGGGTGAACGCGACAAGCTGTCAGCGTCGGTGTGCTTGCGACCAGACTTGTAGATGATCGTGAAGTCAAATTCCTGTAAGCGTAATGCCCAACGTGCTAGGCGGCCACAAGGGTCCTTCAAGTTTGTCAACCAGCACAATGAGTGGTGGTCAGTAATAACCTTGAACTGCCTGCCATACAGATAGGGGCGGAACTTTGTGATGGCCCATACTACGGCCAAACATTCCTTCTCAGTTGTAGAGTAGTTACACTCTGCACGGGAAAGTGCACGGCTAGCATAAGCGATTACTTTTTCGACACTGTTCGGACGCTGGACGAGAACCGCTCCAAGACCGACGTTGCTGGCGTCCGTGTAAATTTCAGTGGCGGCATCATCGTCAAAATGGGCTAGTACTGGTGGTGATTGTAGCCGACGTCGTAGATTGTCAAAAGCAGTTTGCTGCTCGGCACCCCACAAAAATGGCTCCTCATCTCGTGTCAAGCGCGTCAGAGGACTGGCCAGCTTAGAAAAGTTTTTTATGAAACGTCGGTAGTACGAACAAAGGCCTAGAAATCGTCGGACGGCTTTTTTATCAGTGGGAACCGGGAAGTCCGCGACGGCAGAAATTTTGTCAGGGTCTGGCCGGATGCCCTCGGAGCTGACGACATGCCCGAGAAACTTCAATTCAGTAAATCCAAAATGGCATTTTTGCGGCTTTAGAGTAAGATGAGCTGATCGGACGGCTTCTAACACCACTCTGAGCCGCTGCAAATGTTCCGAAAACGTTGTTGAAAAAATGATTACATCATCCAGGTATACTAGACATGTTTGCCATTTAAGGCCGGTGAGCACGGTATCCATCATTCGCTGGAACGTTGCTGGAGCACAGCAGAGTCCGAAGGGGAGAACACGAAATTCATAGAGGCTGTCCGGGGTGACAAAGGCGGTTTTCTCCCGGTCCCTCTCATCAACTTCTATTTGCCAATATCCGCTGCGCATATCTACCGAAGAAAAGTATTTTGCTTGGCGCAGTCTGTCGAGAGAATCATCGATACGAGGTAGCGGATAGACATCTTTTTCTGTTACGCTGTTAAGTTTTCTGTAATCCACACAGAAGCGCAGCGTGCCATCCTTCTTTTTTACGAGAACGACAGGAGACGACCAGGGACTATTCGATGGCTGGATTATGCCGTCATTGAGCATCTCCTTCACTTGCGTTTGGATGGCCTCCCGCTCTCGGGGAGATACGCGATAAGGCTGTTGATGTATTGGGCGCGCGCCATCGTGCGTGACTATCCGATGCTTAGTGATGGGCGTCTGACGTACCTTAGACGACGAGGTAAGGCAGTCCTTAAACTGCAGCAACAATTATTGCAATTGCTGCCTTTCTGCGGGCGGGAGGCCCTCGTTTATGTGAACGGCGCGTACTGCCTCTTCGTCAACTTCACCAGGCGTGTCTTCTAGGCATGCGAAACACTCAGCCACCTCTTGGACGGGGTCGACGTTGGCGATGGCTGTGCCACCAAATAAATGGCGGTGTTCATTACTGAAATTGGTCACGAGGACTTCAGTGCGACCGTCAGATAGAAAGGCGAGCCCTCTTTCTACGCAAACACCCATGGTGAGCAAAAGAGAGACATTTGGCTCAACAACACGTTGTCCGCAATGTGGCGCGTCGCAAGTGACCCTAGCCAGAATACTCGCCCGTGGAGGCACCGTTACGGCATCGTCGGATATACGCAGTGCGGCTCTGCAATTCTCGGGGGCGGGTTTGGTGGCAGCGAGTTCAGTTGAAAATGTAACCAATCGATTTCGAAGGTCTATAGTCGCACCATTTTCTCGAAGAAAGTCGAGACCGAGAATGACGTCTCGTGAGCATTCAGGCAAAATGAGGAACGTTGCCACGAACGTGCATCCGCGCACCGTAATTCTTGCCGTACACATTCCGAGCGGCGTAACCACATGGCCACCAGCCGTACGTATCTGTGACCCTGCCCACTTCATCATAACTTTCTTCAGCACCTTAGCCTTCCTACCGCTCATTATCGAGTAGTCCGCACCCGTATCCACTAGTGCGCTAACCTCCTTAGAGTCAATCAGCACGGGTATGTCAAGGGAGACCTTGGTCTTACCAGACCCAGTCGTCGGCGCCGTCTTCGTCGTCGTCGTCGTCGTCATCGGTATCGTGGTCGTCGATTCGGGAAGGGTCAGTCGGCGCGTCAGTGGAAGCTTTTCGGCAATACGGCGTTCGGCGGCCTCGCCTCCAAAGGTCGCCTGTTCTAGTTTTCCCGGTGCGGGCTCGAGGACCCACGCTGTGCACCAGGTCCGTAACCGGACTGATGAGGCGACGGATGGCAAGGTGAGGGCGATCGGGACGTTCGGCGCGGAGGAGGTGGTGAACCACGCCGGCGGGTGACGTATTCGTCAAACTCCTGAGGCTGTTCGGCATGCCGCGGACGGGGACTACCTGCAGACAAGCCTCGCAATCCCAGAGGCCGATATGGACACCGCCGGAAGATGTGACCGGCCTCGCCACAATGGTAACACAGGGGACGTCGGTCTGGCGCACGCCGAATATCGGTCTTCCTCGGCGCCTGTCCTCGAGCTTGCCAGTAGGGAACCGGCTGCTCGGCGTGTACTGCGACTACCGAAGGGGCATACGGTGGCGCGCAGGGAACCGGCGCAGGACGGCGCAGCACGTCCGCATACGTCGCTGGCGGCCAAGCAGCTGGCTGTGGCGGCGGCTCTACTGGAGCGACGGGCGATCTGAGCGCCTGCTGAACTTCCTCCTGAATGGCGCTAGTCAGAGAGTCCACAGGAAAAAACCCCTGAAGTTTCTGCAGCTCCTCACGGACCACAGAACGCACGATGTCCCGAAGGGAGCTTGTATTGGCCCCCGAAGCAGCATCCAGGGGGTGTAGAGCCGAGATAGGGTTTAGCTGCCGGTCGTAGAAATTGTACCGTTGCTGGAGCGCCCTCTCCATGAGCACAGCCTCGGAGAGGAACTCGGCGACTGTTCTGGGCGGGCTTCGCACAAGACCGCAGAACAATTGCTCTTTCACGCCTCTCATCAGGTGTCTGAGCTTTTTCTCTTCCGTCATGGTCGGGTCCGCTCCGTTGCAGAGGCGCGTCACTTCCTCCACGTACATCCCTACGTTCTCGTTTGGTAGCTGAATGCGAGCGGTCAATTCACGCTCGGCCTGTTCACGGCGATCGCTGCTGGTGTAAGTCTCCAACAGCTGGCGACGAAAGTCCTGCCACGTCGTTAGACTCGTCTCGCGGTTTTCGTACCAGATCCGAGCGGCGTCTTCTAAGCTGAAGTAAACGTTCCGGATCTTAGCACTGTCGTCCCAGCCGTCGAAACGCGCAACGCGCTCGAACTGATCAAGCCAGTCTTGGGCGTCCTCCGAGTATCCGCCGTGAAAGGGCTTCGGGATCCGGGGATTTTGCAGGCTCACAAAAGAAGCAGGTATGAACGGGGCGCTGTCTGACCTTGCTGCCGTGGTCGTACCCATGGGTGCGCTCTCTTGAGGCTGGAGTCCGAATTCTGGAGACAAGCCGCGGAGCCTGCGGCTGACACGATGGACGGGGGTTCGCACAAGAGGCACCGGGCTTGTGCTTTGGCTCTCCGAGGAAGGATGGAGCATCAGCCGAGAATACCCAAGCGACCTCCACCAGATGTCACAGGCCAGACGGAGAACAGTCGTAGACGTAGAGGGGGACCGCAGAACGGCCGAGGTTTTTAATCGCCCAGAACAGAGCCAGCTCGAGCGCGCCTCACGCGAACGCGACCGCTTCGTCCTCGTCACGCTTAGCGCGCAGGTAACTCGAGCCAGGTCCGTGGCAATATTGCTTGCTGCTGAAGCACCGAAGTACAGTAGCTGAGTGTTTCTACGAGAGATGAAACATGCATGTCTAGTCGACATTTTGACTTTCGACAAAAAATGCATACTTATGACGGGACACTTCGAAAATGTTATGCAAATTTATTTTCAGGAAAAAAAATTTTCACAATCTGAGAAACAGAAAATAGCAACCCAACTTATTAAATGGATTTGTTTTTTTGCGTACGCAGAACCTAATGCTTTCAGCAATACAATATTTAACCCCGACTAGCTAGAAATTCGCATATTTTTCTGTTCGGGCTTCCTGTACCCCTAACAGAAGCCATGGCGTAATTTTTGACTCTCATATTTTCGCTTCGAACAAAAAATTACAGATAGGGCTTATTTTGAGTATTGTTCTAAATATTGAGCCTCATTTTTCCGTAAACAAACAACTTATAAAACTGGCCATTTTAACCTTGACTGGACACTATACTGGTAAAGACGATGCCTACTTCTGTATATATACTCAGATCTCAATGAAAAATTTACACCTGATTACATGTGAATCTCCTAGCTTCGAAATACTTGAAAATTGTACAAAAGCCCCTCCTTCGCTTCTCCTTTAACTTTCAGAAATAAAGCTTGAGAACTTTCGCTAACATATCCTTCAGAATCTTGTTATACAATGTTAATACCCTTGAAGTTATGCATGGCTGAATGAGACCGTGTTAACAGAACTGTAGTTGCTATTTGAGCTGTAGGCGTAGAGGATTTGCCCTATCGAAGACTGTCTATTGGTAAATACCATTCTATTTCAAAATGAACCTTTTGAACGCTTTTAAAATGAAGGGATCATTCAATAATTATGACGAAGGAAATGCGTAACATTCAATAACTTATTTTAATAAGTCTTGACACTGGACTTTCAATTAAGCTGGAAACGTGCCGCCACGGTGCTCAGTGGTTATGGTGCTCGGCTGCTGACCCGAAGGACGTGGGTTCGATCCCGGCTGCGGCTGTCGCATTTCGATAGAGGCGAAATGCGACAGGCCCGTGCACTGTGCGATGTCTGTGCACGCTAAAGAAAACCAGGTCGTCCTTCGTAGCCTGAGTCGCTTCGGGACTTTAAAAACCCTCATAAATTAAACAGAAAACCACATTTAGACAACCTATTTGAAAAGCTATCATATTCGTGCTTCGTTCTGTCAAAAGCGCGAAAATGTCTTTATATGGCAAATTAAAGGACAATTTACTTTTTTCATCTTTATATCACATACCGCATACTGCCTTGAGGCTTGGGGATTTACATAACATACTTATCTTGAACCTTTCCATAATATTTCATAAGAGAGCTTTGCGGTTTGTTAACTCGGCAGCACCTGAGGACCCGTCACGACCGCTGTTTATTGACTCCAAAATAATGCCCTTACTTAAACTGCGTGATTACCGCGCCACTTTACTGGTATACACGATAATACACAACCACACTCCCTTTCCGCCAACTATATTTTCTTCACCACATAGAAATCCGCGCACTGCGTCCGAAAGCAAATTTTTGATACCTCCCTCTGATAGCATCTATGACCACCGGTGGCTGAGGTACATAGGTGCGAAAGCTTGGAATGATCTTCCCCTAGGCATTTTTCCTGCTTTCTATAGTTCTAATACAATAACACTGAGAAACTATTTTTGGCGCTAGATTATTAACCATGTGGTTATTATGCAAACAATAAGTAGAGGGCATTTATTCATAGGTGATGTGCTAAAACCATATTAGTTAATTTGCGTGCAATTTGGATTGTAAAATGCGTTGTTGCTGGTGGTGTATGCAGAGTATATTGTCTTCTTGAACAAACAGCGCGAACAAAGACGAGCACAAAAGACAAGAAAGCGAACGACACTGCGCTGACTAACAACTGAGGGTTTATTGCTGATCACACAGGTATAAATACATGGATGTCGGCAATGAGGGAAAGGTTTTCAAAGTGCAAAAAACCAAAAAACAAAACGTAAATGTGACAACAGCAACATAAACACGCTAGAAATCAGCAGAGATTATCAACCCCCAGGAGTGACAGCTCTTTTTGCAGAAGTGTTAGCGAAGGGGTACTTATACATGCATTTCCCTGCTTGAATATGTTGTATGCCTCGATAATTTCCCTCGCAGTTTTTTCCCGATTTTTGGCAATGACCTTGGTTTCATGATATAGCGGTACGCACTGTTTTTTCTCTTTCTTTGCCCATTCACAATCCCGGCAATGAATGCCGAGATGCCGGGATTGTGCTCGTCTTTGTTCGCGCTGTTTGTTCAAGATGCCTAACCAACTAGCCCGCCAAAACGTGTTAAGAGTATATTGATTTACCTTATAATCAGGTATGATTTCGCCTGCATAACAGTGCTAATTTGGCGGTGTAGCTGGGAACAAGCTGCTGGTTTACGTTTATGATAAAGATGGATGAGACGTGCAATCATTTGTTTTTCATTTTTAGTGTGTGGTCTTGTGTTCGTGCGTGCAATCTTCCGCCTCACTATTTCATATTCATGTGTATGCATTGATTGTTGGCCTCTGGCTATGGATCCGCTGTCCTTTGTGTATTGCAGATGTATCTGGAATGACAATAAATAAATAATAATAATAAAAAATAATAACGCAATCTGGAAGGGCGCAACCGCTTATACAGTCGCGCTCGCTCTTCGGTGTTGAGCGCCACACTCGCTATTTAGTGCGCAGCGCCTACTGCGAATTATAAAAACAGGATAGAAAACTGAGATTCCGGGTTTTTAGTGACCTGTTTGTCTTTTGACCGACTGGCGGGAGGCGCAGATTTCTTGGTGGCACGAAGTTGTGAGCATTGCGGGACGTGGGGTACGGGCGCAAAAAACGCAGGAGTAGCAACCACTGCGGGCTTTGTTATATGGGTGCCGGCTGGAATAAATAGCACTGTCAGCACCTCCGGAGAAAGTTGACTAGCGTCAGTTGCCCTCACCTATGACTGCTTGGAACTTGTAAAAAGCGCGTCGACTGCTCACATTATTCCAGACAGAATAAGAAAAAATGTTACATCTGCGAAGCTTTCAAAGTGTTCTGGCCCTGCATATTATTTATAGAGTAGACATGGCCCAATCAGCGACAGCACAATATATTTTAAAAGCATGAACTAACTCTATCTTCTGCAGCGCAGCACGCTCATGCGTGATTGTGTACTTAGATAACGAGAGCAAGAAGATAAACACCGGCGATGAAATCCGAGACCTTGTACTGTCCTAAAGCATTGGACTGCACTGCAGACTCGACGGCCTGGAACATCAGGCGATTTGTCGGCGTTAAAATTCTAAACCGCTTGAGCTCTAAGCTGCCAAACGTCGGCCTAATTTGCTTTCCGGCCTAATTTTCTTACCGGAAAGGTGGTGTAGAGCTTTCAGAAGGTTAAAATTTAATCCGGAAAGGTGGTGTAGAGCTTTCAGAAGGTTGAAATTTAAAACAACTTATTGGGACGTTTCAATCATCTTGGCACTGAAATGCAATAACAATGTGTTCCGGATCAGTTACCAACACTTCTGGTTGGAGCACTGGCACGCACATCCGCACTCAACCATATTATGTGTCAACCAACTGGTGCGGGGGTAGCCGGTACTGGTGAGAGACTGGCATTTAAACACGTGGGATTTTCGGCCGCGGCTGTGGAATAGTGGTGTAATTTCTACACTTGCCCGTTCTGGTAGCGATGTCGATACTGTCGCAGCCTCCCAGATTTTGCGGTGGTGATGGAGTTTTGATTGAAATTTGGCTATGCATTATGATTGGTGTTTTCTGACCACATGACACCAGTGAAGTCACCACAGATTCGATCAACCAGAGAACTTCGTCTCAAAATTGGCGGTGCTTTGATCTGAAGAAAACACTAGTGATACTGAAATAAAAAGAGGGCCGGTGCAATCGCACTGCCTGATACAATGGCACGACACTTGCGTCACTGTACGCAAACTTTCTATCACGTATAGATGCTTTTAAGGCGTCTACATTCAGAAAAGAAGTTTATTACCCTTCAAACAAGACATTTACCCAAAACACTCGAGAAATGCTACTAAAGTGGAGGAAATACTATGAATGAAGGCGTTGTGGACACAAGGCTCAGGCGCCAAGCGAAAGAACGTCGGACACGTATCTAGGGTTCAACCGAACTGTGTTTCCGTGGTGCCGTGTGTACAGCGCTCGACGCTCTTTCTTTTTTTCTCCGTCCGACCGCACATGCAGGCGTAGACTTAGAGAGCCGCTACAAAGCCCCTTCCCCCCCCCCCCCCCCCTTTAAATGAGATTTGCTAGCCTACATTGGAAGTCGGAACCTAACCGGGCGCCAGCGGCGAGAGCAGGGCAGCGAGACATCAGACACACCGGACGGTGTGATGTACAAGTCAGGCTGAGCAGCAAAACACGGAATCGGGGTTCCACATAGGCCGACTTGTGCCAGTCCAAGCTGACTTTGTTCTCGTAGCCACTCTGGAGTAGGATGCCTGTTTTGCTGGCGTGGCGAAAAACTGGGAATGGTCCGTCGTAGGCGTTGCTTAGTAGAGGCCGGACGAACGTCACGGCGAAGCAACACATGCCTTGAGGGGGCGAGGTTCTAGTGCACACAATTATGCGGTGGCGGGAAGGGCGATATTAAAACATGCCTAGGCCTTTAACACAGTCCGCAATACGCCACAGGTTTTGCGGCGGCCGGAATGGCTCCTCGTTTGCCGAGAGCAAAACTGCGGAATGCGCCAGGGGAGTACCATGACGAAGCTCATTCTCAGAACACTGGAGCCCTTTTCTGGCAGTGGCCCATTAAAGAGTACCACAAGGGGCAGGGCTTCAACACAGTGGGCGAAACTGGGACAGTTTGCTTGGGCACATTTCAGGTAGTGGTGAATACGTACCATCATGGAGTTGGATCAAGACGGCACGCATTGGTGGGCCAGTGCTTGGCACCGAGAATGCGGGTTAGGCAAGCTAACCAGGCGCCCTACAACTCTCACCTATTGTCTTCATGGTGCTGAGTCCACGACGAGATACGCACGTAGAGACGCAGGCGTGGAAACAAAGAGTCAGCCGTCACGTCGCTGATTGGTCATGAAGGGCCCTGATCGGCCTGCTCATTACCGGCCAGCGTGTTAAACCGCTTATCATGGTCAGCATTTAATAACAACTTTGAGGCACCGAGAGGGGTGCCACGAAGTCCCGATGCGCATGATCGAAACGACAGCCAGGCCAAGAAATTCCTGGCGAATCATCTTTGTATGGCGGGGCGCTTTCTTTGTCTGACTGGTTAGACACGGGTGCGTCGAATAGCGCACGTAACTGTTAATACGACTTTTTCACCGGGTGTTGCACTTTTTGGAGAGCGGGCGAAAAATATTCGAAAGTAAACGGATATAGAACACACATGCGCTATTAGTATCCACGAGGCGCGGAATACGCGAAGTGGAAAGTGTTTGCTTGACAGCTGTCCCCACCGGTCGCTTATTATCCCGGTCGCAAACAGGAACTGTGCACGCGCAGTAGGAGCTGGCAGTTTGCTTCAACAAATGAAACTAGAGGATGAGCGGCGCGCTTGAGCAAAGTGGCCTTGTAGAAAAAGCGGATACGAAGGCATACAATGTGCTATCTGACAAGACCGAGAGAGAAACACAGAGAGAGAGAAACAGAGAGAGAGAGAAATACGAACGGAAAGGCAGGAAGGTTAACTAGGCGACGCCCGGTATGCAACCCTACACGTGGGAAGGGGAATGGAAGGAGAGACAGAAAGGAGAGAGAGCTAAGGGAGATGATCACTTTTCAACATGTCCGTTGGCCATTACATGCAGGGTACACACGGCACACACTGATAGTTCACAACCTTGCACTCAGTCCTGAGTCCTTTAATAACTTGAAAAGTACCTTCAAAGTTGTCCTCTACGATAAAGACTTACTCCAAGGACTCAGAATCTCGGCTTAAGTAAGGGGCCTAGGATCTAAACGGCGGAGTGTCGCAGCCAGGAAGGCACGCTCACGCTGAAACCGAAAGCAGATACAAAGTCGGAGTTCTATTGTTTCATCGCTCCCACAGATCTCACATGCAGGAGAGTCTGCCATTGTGATTAGGCGAGAGTAAGCATTTGTAAACGCCACTCCCAGCCACAGGCGACACAACAGCGTAGCATCGCAGCGGGAGAGGCTGGGCGGAGGACTCAGTTGAAGTAAGGGGGGGTCTAGGCGATGCAGACGGCATGCGGAGTTTCCAGGAGAAAACCATGACGCTAAAATCTCATTTCGGCCAAGCATTCGCAGATGTCTTGCTGCATCGGCACTTGTCAACGGTATCTGGACAATGTAGGCGCTGCCCTGAGCCGATCGAGCTGCAGCGTCAGCTGCGTCGTTTCCGACAATTCCACAGTGTCCCGTTATCCACTTGAAGACGATGTCATGGCCCGCTTCCTGCGCCTGGTGTTTAAGATGTCTTAATTCAGCTACGAGTTGATCGTGATCGCCATGGCGGCTGCTTTTGAGTCGCAAAGTGCAGCCCAATTGTGGGGAGTCTGTGCACCGATGTACTGCACAGCCGCATGACGAGCGGCCAATTCTTACCCGGTGGAGGTTGTCGATGCGATGTTTGCTGGTTAATACTGATCTGTCTCGCAGGAATGACCACGGCGTAGGTTAAACTTGTACCTGAGACCAGACACATGAGTGCGGTCACTATATTCGGCGTGGAGTAGGTAGAGTGTCAACTGTTTAATGGCCGGTGTCGATAAGTTCAATTTTTTCGTAATGCCCGGAATTGTAAGGCGCACTCATGGCTCCCGCAGACACTACAGCGCAGAGGAAGGCCGTGCTGCCGGGGTGAACATTGATGGGATGGACGACTAGTGGGCAACTATAACCTTTGAAAACGCTGCGTATGGTCTTTGAACCGCCATGGACACAAGGTGGCGATGGGGAATCCTTGTTAGATGACTTATGTGGATCCGCAGGATGTCAAGCGTGATATAGGTCGAGAGCGGGTAGTTCTTTGCGATAGCCATCGTAGCAACTGTTGATGCGCTGCGAGGGAGGCCAAGGTATGTGCGAAATGCCTGACCTTGTATAGTGTGGAGGGTGCGCAAATTCGTCTTGCATGTGCTTGAAAGCGTTGGTGTACTATACCGAAAAAGTCCCAAAAAGAGTGTTCGGTACAGCTGCAGCATTGAAAGAATCGACGAGCCCCATGATTTTCTGCCAAGAAATCTGAGCAGATGTGTGATAGAGATTAGCTTTTTCTTTACAAAGCTGCAATGCGGGCTCCATCAGAAATTTTGGTGCATAATTCCTAAAAAACGATGAGAAGCACGATAGGCAATGGCATGGCCGTCATTAGTTAGCGGATAACGAGTCATGCTTTTGCGCGTAAATGCCACTACAGCACACTTCTCGGCAGACACGCTCAAACCTTGCTCTCGAGATAGGAGGAAGTTATGGTTGCTGCCCTCTGAAGTCTTGCTCGCGCCTGGAGACACGCAAGAGAGGAAGCCCACATGCAGATGTCGGCATACACAGATATATGGACGGTATTAGGTACGTACTCCAGGAGTCTTACAAGTGTTAGAATAAACAAAGTAGGTCTGGGCACTCCGCCCTGGGGCACGCCCCGGTAGGTGCAATCGACGGGTGAGAAGCCATCTTCACACATAATAAAATGTCCTTTTGGTTATATAGCTTTGGATCCACCTATATATACATCCACCGATTCCAACAGCCTCTAGCGCATCAAAGATGGCCTCATGTGTCACGTTATCGCATGCACCTTTGACATGAAGCAAAAGTGCCGTGCACATGCGCTTCTGGCGTTTCTGCTGCTGAGCTGTGGACACAAGATCAATGACGTCTATAGAGAAGCGACCCCGTCGGAAATCCGCCATGGCATTAGGATACACGTTATTGTGCTCGAGGTACCACTCAAGACGCGCCAGAAACATTCTTTCCATGATTTTTTCATCAGAACTGGGCAAAGCTATTGACCTGTATGATGACATGTCGAGCGGGGATTTCCCTGGTTTTAGTAAAGGTGTCACGCTGTTTGAGTTTCACTGGGGAGGAACAACTGCGTCTTGTCGCGAGTGGCTGTAAAGGCTGAGTAGCTTTCTATGCGCGCCGTGGCCAAGTTGGCACAGCGCAGCATATGTAATGCTGTCTGGCCCTGGTACAGACGAACGCTTACTTTTTGCAAGGCCAACATCAAGTTCCTCACGTGTAAAGATAACATCCATCGCTGAATCCCGTGACGCAGGAGGAACATGCTGGGAACCCGAGGTAGTCACTGCACCCGCGATTGTCCCGCAGAAGTCAGTTGCAACTTGGATCTGGTGACGGATTTGATGTAGAAAGCTGTCTTTGCTGTGGAAGCGTTCGAAGCCCCCGCACTGTCGGCCAATTGAGGGAAATGGGCTTTCGAGGATTCAGAGATTGACAGGACTTCCAGCGCTGCTTCGCCAGCGTGTTTATTTGTCGCTTGATTTTCCACTGCAAACGACGCGGCTCTCTGAGGTTCCTTAAGCATTTGGTCCTTCTGTAACGTTTTCTGAACGCCGACGAGTAGCACGTAGGTGGTCTAATTCGATGTCAAATTCGATGCGCATTCTATTTGATGTGAGGTAGCCTCTAGCAGCCTTCATTGCTGTTGCTACAATGTCCTCCAAACCGGAAGTGAGGGCTTCTTTGCATGCCTCTTCCATTCGAGTTTTAAATGCCGTCCAATCGATGTGCGCGTGTTTAGCTGGGCCGGACGCCCCAAGACCCGGAATCTTGAGATAGGTGGGTATGTGGGCACTTCCGTAGGTCTCCACATCACAAAACCACCGAACACGCCGGCGCAGAGACCGCGAAGCTAGCGTCAGGTCTAGACAAGTGCTGTATGAACTGCCTCACAGGTATGTCGGGCTGCGGTCATTCATTGCGTAAAGTTAACTTTCTGAAGCAAATAAGGCCAGATTCCTCCGTCTGGCATTGTACAGGACTTCCCCACAGTGTGTGGTGGGCGTTGAAATCGCTGCTAATAAACCATGGAGCCCGGGTTGCCTCCATAATTGTCTTCAGCCTCTTGAAGTCAAATTCAGAGGAGGGGGAGACATACGCCGCAATCAGTGTGAACTCTATGGACCCTTTTTTGACTATGAAACACACGTACTGATTATGATTTTGGCGTTGAACTTGGCAGTAAACGTACGTTATATCGGTGCAGATGTAGACCAGAACTTTGCTGCGCTCCCCGCATGTCGGAGCAAAGAAGGGCTCGTACCCGGAATGCCTGATTGCTTGGGATAAGTTAGGTTCGCAGATGACTAATATTGGGAAGTGGTTGTTAAAATCATATTGCCGAAAACGCGATTCGTGACTTTAGGCCTCTTGCGTTCCACTGAAAGACCGCAACACTCCTGACATCTTCACAAAAAGTGGGATGCTGACCAGACATACTGTTTTAAAGATCTTGTTGTGCTGGAACCAGGGAGTCCAGCACCAGTAAGACACTTAGAGCGGTTGGCGATTGCAAGGCCTGCATCAGAGGGCGAATGGCATTGACCACCGTTGTAAAGATCACGACTGCTTGACGATCTTGCTCTGGGAGCCCTTCTGTAACAGCAGGTGGGCTCGGCGATGGGAGCTTGCGCTGAAGAGGCTCTGCAGAATGTAACGGCGGAAACGCTGGTCAAGCATCCGCACACAAAGAGGTCTGATTATTCTTGGCGATACTTCGCTGACTGGACACATTTGGACGTGGTGGCGCGGAAGGAGGTGCCTTGGGCGCGTCGGTGTGGTTGCTTTTTGCAAATAGACTTTCTTGAGTTCTTCTTGCGGCAATAACTCCTTTTCCGAAAGTCGGGGCAGCTTCATGGTGCGTAGAATTGTCCTGAACCATTTCCTTTAGAACGGCACGCTCGTCTTTTATGCGCGGACAATTCTTAGATGAGGAGTCAAGAGACCCGTTGCAGTTGTTACTCTTAAGCACTTGTGCATTGCCGGACTCAGCGCTGTGAGGACGGGCACAACAAGAGCACACTCTCGTGTTGTCGCCAACCCCGCTCACATGACCCAGTTTCAAACATTTGTGGCAATGCAGAGGTTTTGGAATAAATGGCCGCAGAGCATGACGAAAATGGCCCACCTTCACGTGTGATGGAAGGCTGTCGCCTTGGAACAAAATCTGCACAAAACGGGAGTTGCCCTGGCGTGATACACAGAGAATTACGGTGCGTTCGTTTGCCGGCCTCACGAGTATGGGCAAATCATCTCGCGTGATAGCCTTGTCGACATCATAAATTACGCCGGAAGAAGACTCTCCGCCGAGAGGGGTAACAGTACGTATTGATAAACTGCCGAGCTGATTTGTGGCCCGCAGTGTGTCCAGGGCACCAGCATGGTGGACGTCAACGGCTAAAATGTTCTTCCGCGAATTCACTCGAACGTCTTTGATTTCGTTAGGCACGAGGGTCTCAAGTTCTAGAGAGACGACTTGCCTGTTAAGCCGCCTCATGTGGTCTGTTGTCTGCACAGGAAGGACGAGGATGACGTGTGCCGGTGTGGTGCCACTTGTTTTTAAAGTGCGCTCACTAAATGACAGACCGGCTCTTAGAAGTCTTCTCTTGGTCTTCGGGCTGTCTGAAAGCCGTCCTCACTGCTTACCTCGCTGAGGTACTCGATGGTGTCATCGCTGTCGGTGTCGCTTGGACGGCTGCACCGCTTCCTCGACGAGCACGAGGAGAAGGCCGCCAGGCTATTCGGATGCCCAGGAGGGTCCGGTCCATCGCCGTATGACGGGGGACGGCGTCCCCGCAGTATACCCACAAAAACACAAGAAAAGCTGGAGACTGACTGAAAGCGCTCCACAAGGCTGCACTTCGTCGTCTTCCGAGAGAGAAACAGAAGGACGGAAAAGCAGGGAGGTTAGCCAGGTGATGCCCAGTAATCTGCTCTACACGTGGGGAGGGCAAGACAGGGGAGCAAAGGAAGGGAAGAGCAGCAACAATATGAGTTTTCCACGTGTCCGTCGACCGCTTTGACAAGGAGAGAGAGAGCGCACAATTAACGCTTAAAGTTTATAGTCGGGAAATCAACTCCGAGTTCTTTAAGAATTCAGGAGTGCCTTCACCGCTGACCTTTGTGATGAAGGTTTTGTTCATAGCCCCAGAATCCTGGTTTCTGTGACAAGGAGCTCAGTAGCTTATAGGTCTGGATAGCAGATGTCGTGGAACTAATTGAAAATAGCCAGACAGAATCGGACCGGAACAAAAATTCAGGGAAAAGTTCAGGACCTGTAGTCGGACAGAATTTTTCATTTGAGAGTGATCAAAACTTTGAATTTTTTAAACTCCGCAAAACGGACTCTTGAAGCAAGCCAGATTTTTGAATACATGTTTTGCAAATACAGCACGAAAAGAGAAAGGGGAGTTCTACGATTATACGCATGAGTGCTATTGCTTTTCGTCCATCTCGTTTGCGCACTCTATTCGCCAAACATGCATCCTCTCCAGCTCCCACAGTTCAACGTCCTCGTGAACGTTTTTATTATTTTGGAGAAAAATGACCTTTTCTTTCGATAAGAGAAGTTCGCATCTCCTTAACACAGTTCGCGACGTTTACAAATGTCGAACGGAGAGATGTGTCCGACTCGCATGCGAATGCAACCTACCCCGTGAAGCAACCTCTAAAGAGTGTAGCAAAGCTGGAGATAAAAGACAGAAATGGAAATATACAAAAATAGAGGGACATGGCTTTTTTTTAAAGGCAGTCACACAATTCCCAGTTCATCGCCATCAATGCTTAGAGAATCGGAAAAGAAAATTGATATCAGAACATGTTCTGCCAGACACCCAAAAGGATCGAGTCATCACTTCTGTGCAGAAGCCATGATTTACATCACCACCGGTGCCATTTTAATGAGCCGTATGCTGGATTCTGATACGTGGCCACCGCAGCCATCAAAAAGTATCAGCACTGTATATCGCTGGACTATGTGGTAGCCAGATCCGCGAAGAGCAAGTGAAATTAAACGTAATGAACTCTTCAATGCAACCTTGCAAATGTAAGGAGCGCAGAGAAAGGTCCCCTAGTCAAGCTTGTTTTGTACTGGCGCTCAATACTTCAAAACTGTCGGCATGTCTTAAATTTACAGAATCATTAAGTACCTATGCTTTAAGCAAAGGAGCGACACAGCAGGCGGGGAGATCTATATCACGCATTAAAATCTCAGCCATGCAGTATCTAAATTATTGGAAACTAGATGCGATGTTTTAGGCAATAAATTTGAGCAAGTATTAAACAAATATTAAAATCCAATAGGGTAATCACGACAGGAAGAACAGGAGAACACGAGCGCAGAGTGAATTGTAAGGAAACAATAAACATCGCGGACTAAATTATTTCGTTGTCTAAAAGGCATGCCTTCAGTTTTATGTCTGTTTCTAGTTCACATATACAAAATGCGCTATTTACTTAATAGACAGAAAATCTCTTTTCCTTTTTAACAAACATCCTTAGGGCTACTACCGCTAAAAGAATTTATAACGGATGAACACATTTGGACACATTTCATTGAGAACCGATGTCCTTCATGCAAGTGATAAAAAAGAAATCATTTTAATATATCAACTCGTGAGTTTTGCACTTGAACGAGATTCTGTAAGATTCTTCGCTATAACATAATATTTCTGCATGAGGCATACTAAATACTACTCTACAGTCAAAAGAAAAATGGCTTGAAAGCCGTGGATGTCGAGTTCTAAAAGCACGCGCCATGCCTTACAAGTCGACGGCCAGAAAATGTTCCCCCCCCCCCCCCCAAAAAAAAAAAGAACACTCTTTCATAGCAGTACGTCAAGAGAGGGTACTAAAGTCAAAAGATGGTGCCTTTATAAATGTAAGTGCATCAGTAATCGCTTGCAAGAGCCGTTATTTTTCAAGCTAGATCTTGAACAAGGACGGCCATTACCAATGACTAGCAAATAAATAAAAACTTACGAACTCGGAACCAGTAAGCGCCGTAGTTGTGGCGTATTGGCGGCTTGCTGCTGTCAGCAGAAGCCGCACACTGGAACAGCCACACTTTACAATCGTGTATTCTAAGCGCCGCGAATACTGGTTCCATGAATTTACAGCACTTCGAACGAATGCATGCCAACTGGGACCGCTTATTGTTTTGCGGCATCTGCTTTCCTCTTTCGGCGGCTGCAAGTGGCGCTTTTTTGTGAAAATGCCTTTTTTCTTAGAGAGCAGCCACAGCCAAAGCGAAGTTTCGAATAATTGTTGCCAAACCGGGGCAAAAACCCAACTAGAACACCACTTGGACACAGAAAATATTGCTGGGGTTTAACTCCGCTTATACCGATGTCTGAAATGCGAATGCGCGGGGACGTAAATGGCGACACCGCGAGCGACGCCATAGCAACGGGATAGTGCAAATTTCAAACCAATCATCTACTATTTTGGGGGTTGCCAGGATAAATTTTTGGAAATGACTGGGGACAAATTTAAATGTTGCCATTGTATCGGGCACATTCGGTTATGGTTGGACGTTGACTTTGGTCCAAATTGTCTCAGGTCAAATTTCACAGTTCCAAATTTTAGTTATTGCGTGGGCCAAACTTGGAGGTCACCATCGTGTTGGGCACGCAGAAAATTATGGTTCGACATCGAATTTTACCCAACAGGTAAAATTTTGGGGGCGGCTAGGACCAAAATCTTGGTGTTTGGCGTCACAGTTGCTATGGCAACGAGGCAACGAGCGATGCACAAACAAGATGCACAAGCAACATGCAACATGCAGAAGCAAGATTTTTGGTCGGCTCTGACGATTGTACGACTGCTTGCACAGTAAAGGTCCCTGTATGAAGAATAAAGCTTCCATTTTGCCATACTTCAAAAACGAATGTGGCTTGAGCGTTTATCCGCTGCATGCGCGTTCACGCTCCGACAGCTACGCAGCGCTTCCGCATGATAGTCTCGGTTTTTATTTCGAAACACTCTGCATAGTACCACAGCTGTTCAGCCAACACACATCCCCAGCAGCAGAAGTAATTGGCCTAACATTGGAGCCGTATTGGCAAAGGCCGGCCCTACAAAGAACCAGGATGCGACCATCCTGTTGCGATATTGGGCCGATGACCTGTGCTGCTTGGGATATCAGCCAACACACCTTCAAACCACGCCATCCATAATCCGCTCATTCTAAATTGGTTGGGCTTGAGTACGCCCTTGGTGATAAATACGTACGTCATGTCAGGGAGATTGCCAAACTGTGCAGTGTGCCTCCAAGTGGATGAGTCGTATGCTCTAGAGCTTTTGAAACATAACAACGCAACTTGTTCAATAAGAATATAGCAAAGTCGCGGTTAGTTTTGTGATGTGCCGAACATATTAAGAGCCATTTTAGCTAAAGTCAAGTTTCGTTGCAATTGGCCTTTACGGAATATTAGTCCAACAATTTGGGGCAAAAAATTTCGAAAGTTGGAAAATTTTAAGGTAATGGTCCATTCTTCAGATGTGTAACACTATCTTTCTTTTCAAGTGTTTCCATCGACCTCATAAACAGTTATGCCTGCCTTGAAAACCAATGAGGAACGGTTCTCACGATAGGTAAAAAGTTGACAGGAAAAAAAATTTCAAGGCTGCCATCGTGTGATCTGTAGATATATTGTTTGTTATTGTGAAGCCTTACATTATATGAAAAATTACGTTCATAAATGGCTTCTTTCACGAAAACACTTTTTTTTTCCAGAATGAGCTGAGTATGAAAAAAAAATGTGATCAATATCTAAATGCACATAGGTTTGATTGCTGTCCTAAAAAAACATATGATTAGAGGTGTTTTCTTTTTTGTTTGGAGTGCTGTTTCCGTCGGGAGGGCTGTTGTGAAAGCTTGTTGACGGGTGTCAGTAAGCAATAAATGTGTCGCGGATCGGTGGCGTGTCCCCGACTTTCCGAAGGGGAACGCTATCGCGTGCAGGTTCGAACAAGAGAAAAAAGAGATCAAACAAAACAAAGCCGTTTTTATAATTTAAAGGAACAGAGCCGATATGAAACGAAAACAAGGAACACACTCTCAACACACGTACAACACTACGGAAATAAAGGAAAAAGTTCACCAGGTACTGTGAGTCCCAGGTGAAGCGGGGATGCCTTGCCGACAGGGTGGACGCGGGTGGTTGTAGTGCTATGCGTCGCTGGCGTTGCGTCGAAGAAAGCGGCGGAAGGGAGGCAGGTTGTGGTAGGAGCGGAGGGGAACACAGGGAGACGCCGGTGGACTCCCGACAGCAGCCAGAATAACTTGGCAGCAGCAGAAAGAACAAGCGTAGCAGACACCCGTCGACGACGTCACGAAACGCCAGAGGCTTAAAGCCGGCTATTCAAGAATACCTTCCGCCAACACGGACCCTCAGCCCATCGGCTGTCACGCTTGCAAGGAACGCCGGAGGCTTGCGTTCGTGGTTCAGGGGAGGTCCACAGCAACACGCACCCAACGTCCGACGGCTGCCACCACCACGCTTGAATGACCCGATCTCCACTGCGCTTTCTCCCTTCACACCTCGGTTTTCAGCTCACACTTCAGCTCTCCGCCCCTTGTGCTTGCCACGCTCTCTGTCGCCGTCGCCTCGCACACACCATTTGCATGCGCACACGCGCAACGCTGGGCTGGCACCCGCAGCGCTCCGCTGTCCGACGCACCACTGTCGACGCACAGCGTTCAGAAACCCTCTGAAGATTTTCTGTGCACCTCACAAGGTGACGCGAAAGCGAACAGTCCATGTGTACAATTATTTTAAATAGAGTGTGAAAACAGCAGTACAAGAGCTGCGCGATAATTTGAAACCTCAGTTCTTTGAACGTTTATGAAAATAAATCACCTTAAGAAGTTTCATGCGCTCTTGGAAAACTAGAGGCTGAAAACAGGTTGAAGAAAGTGATAAATGTAATGTTTGATTGGTTCATTTTTAAATATTATTCATACCGCATATTGCTGTTTTGAAGAATGTGAGAGGAGCTTTCACTTTCGTTACGGTCCCTCGGATAAAAACGCACTACAATAAGTTCGCGATGTGAAATATTTCAGGGAATCGGGAGTATTCGCTGTCTTAGCTTAGAGCATGAATTATGTACGAAGTCGAGCACCAGGTGTTTCGCTGGGAGATCTCGACCTTGTAGAGAAATTTTTCGCTCACCGGTTTCTTGTACTATGCGTTTCAAAATTTCGTTTGTTTGTACCCCAAGAGATAAAATTTATTGAAAGTATCTCTATCAAACATTTTAGTGGTGGATTCGTTTTATGTATGGACACTGATGAAATAAATATTGGGCATTTTGATGAATGTTTAATTAAGAAAGCATTCATCGTTAACTCGGTGAGCAACTCAAAGGCGTGCCTATTGCACTTGCATTAACTGCGTGCCAGCAGGCAGTCCTTACTGCCGATAATATCAAATTTTGTTTCTACACCTTTATTGATACAGCCGACCGCCGGCAGCTTTGAACGTAAGTGGCACAACGATTCGCGGCAATATTCTGGAACTGACAAGGTCCGTGTTTTTAATGGAAGCCTACATAAATGATGTTAGGTTCGGGCATTAAATGTACCTTCGAACCCGGTGGGATATCGAGTCTAATTTAATTACTTATGCTGTTTGAGCAGTAGATACATCGATATCATTTTTCGATAATTTTTATTAACCGACACAGTTCGTTTCTCATGCAAGCTAGCAAAAATTTTCAGCCTCCACAAAATTTTGTAACGTGTGGATGATGCTCAACTATAGACGTACTTCTCTAACAGTACGTTCTTGAATATTGCTTCAATATTAATATCACAGCTTTTTTCGAGTAAAACAATGTCCTAAGTTAACTCCAAAATGGCTTTCGCATGGGAAATAGCATGATCACTTAATTGGCTGAATTCTCTCCTGACACCTCTCGTTCTCTATATAGGGGTAAAAAGGACGACTCATCGAAAACGTTTCATGCACTTCCCTCACTGCAAACGCCTGCAAAGGGCGCCTAAATGGCTCCCTGATTCAATCTGTGGACAACAAAATCACACTTTGAGGTATTCGCTTCACAGCTCCCGTTGGACGCCCTAAGTTGCTTCTACTAAGTGACTTGTACATCTACAAAGATATTAAAATTTTCAAAGGCACAAATTAATAACAGGCCGCACTTAGGCACCGCCTTAAAGATATGAAGCTACAGATTTAAGGAATTAATGCTCTTATATGTGGAATTGGTCATTCTCAACTTTAGATTCATGTACCCTAGGGAGTCCCCGTACCACACTTTGCGCCATCGTGCAGCCGTTAACCGATGCTCCACTGCCCTGCGATGACAGGCGCTGGCACTGGTGGGTCTTGCGCGACCCAAGTTGCTCTGCCCGAGCAACCTGTCACAGTGGTTACTTTCTTCACAATCAGACGGGTTCGTTGTGACGACCCCGCAAGGTCACGTAACCTAGGTAAATTCTCCGCGGGTGGCCGCCTGGGCCAACCTAGGCGACCGTAATTTTCGCTCACAACGCCGAGAACGCTTACGCCAGATTTTCTGCATAACGGGGCCTTTAACGCTATCGCGTAAGAAAGTATTCGATCTAAGCTTAACTGCTTCGTGCATTTTTCATCGAAAGCTGTTTGGCATTAGCGGCGAGAGATCTGGAGCGGCAGACCGATTTTGATATGTCGCTCGTGACTGCCAGGTTGCGCGTCTCACAGGCTCACAGTAGTCTCTCTAGACCACAGGCTTCTCCCATGAAGCCAGCTATACTGCTTTCATTTACTAAAACTAACAGTCTAAACCCTGCGTTGTTTTAGGGAAATGAAAGGCGCATAACTAAACAATTGGTAGGCGGACATCACCGCCACCTCACATCACGATCGATATGCCTACTGACCCTGTGAGCCAGTTATGTTCCTTTCCCTTCCTCAAAACCGATAGATGGTTTAGTCTGCGATTAAGACAACACTCGGAAGTGAATATCTGCTTCATGCAAGCGGACCGTGGAGCTTATGCAGTGTGTTGGCACCCTCAAGAAGAGGATGCACGCGAATGTATAGACTCTAAAGTGAGCCTGTGAGACTCCTGACTGGGCGGTCGCCTGTGAAACCTCAAAAACTGGCTTGCCACTCCAGACCTATCGATTGCCAGTGCCAATTAGCTTTAGCTGATTACTGCTGCAGGCCGATGAGCTAAGATCTAATAATTTTTGTCCTGGCCCCTTCTTCTTGCTGTTATGTCGCTGTTTTTTCCTGCACCAGCTCCGTTAGCAAACTCGGTTCGTTATCTTTTCTACTTGCAAACTTTCCCACCCCTTTAAAAACAAGAAAAGTTGTTATCTCTCGTTGACCCGTGTGATGTGGTTGTCATCTTAGGAGCGGAAACATGGCTGAATCTAACCACATCAGACTCCGAACTTTCTCTTTGTAACAGATTTGCAATTGACAGCGAAGATAGCGTCGGCGCCAAATGAGGCGTTGTTATGATTGCTGCAAAGAATTCTATTCCGTCTACTCTAGTCGATGTACTTGCACAGCTTGAGACGCTCTGAGTGAATATATTATTGACCCTTAAAAATTCTCTGTTCCTGTCTGCATAGGCCGCCTAACTTCCATTCTGGCTTCGCTGATAGTGTTCAAGATACTGCCGCGAAAGTTCGAACACTTCTTCCAAGTGATGTTTTAATTTTTGTAGGTGATTTCAATTACGGAGACATCAACTGAACAAATAACACCGTAGTGATAAGCGAGTGTACATATAAAATATAATGTGCAAGAATGCTTTATATAGCTATTTTATTTAGAATGACTTGTAACTTCCCCAGCTCATGACACCCCTGCACTGGTTCTGTTTTTTTATCATCAACCCCAGTCATTGCACAACAAAGGTTGCTCACAAAACAAGCGACCATACTGCGTTTACGTCAGTCTTGACTAGGAAGTATGAACTGTGCACACAAGAACAGATCCTTCATAACGGCCTTCGAGGTGATACCTTACAAGCACAGGGTGTCGCACAATCTTAAGAAGGTAGGCCAGAAGACTGGTGTTCGTCTCATGTTTACCGCTCTGCATAAGTGTTCCAAGCTATGCAGGTTTGTCGACAAAGAGCACACGAAGAAAACTTCCTCTGGGGTCAACCACCCGATTAGGCTGTTCCCTTGTGCGATAGGTATAGTGTATCGCATTCCCTTTAGCTTCGGCCGGATTTATGTGGGGCAGACGGGGAAATGCCTGAACGAAAGGTTACGCGACCACGCTGCGTCGCTAAGGACGGGTCATGGTTCGAACCTTCCCCTGCACGGCAAAACATGCAAGGACTGCGAGGGAGTGTGTGCCCAACTTGGGTGCGACAAGTATCAACGGGCGCGGATGAAAAAGAGTTGATAGAGAGACAAATTGGAGGCTTCGAACATAATCGCTTCCGTTAACGACTTGTGTGTGCGTTACACATCGGTGCTATTGCTGGGAAAAGAAGGCAAGTTTTTCGGTATCTGATAGCCGAAGTGGCAGCGCTTACATGCACTTTTAGCCTTTCTCATGCGCCGATTGTGTGCTTCGGTCACCCGATGAGTTCTGGTTTTTGTCTTGTATTTCTCTTGGTTTCTTCGGTATGTTTATCGTAGAGCTACGTCATGTTTTTGATTTAGATTTTTATGTTATTGAGGCGGGCTGAATTGCCTGCCGCATGCTCACTGAGTGAGAGGTGTTTCTTCGACCATGCGTCAGTTGCTAGTGCGCTCTTGTCCGTCGTATTTTCCTTGTGCTTTTCCTATTTTTTGTGTAAGGTTTTTAAGTGGTGTATAAAAATTCGAACGTGAAAAGGAAGAAATATAGGATTATAAAATGGAAGACAGAAAATTTGAGGCCAATGCTAGACGGTTTTTCAGCTTAATATATTGATGAGTTTGAGGAAAGGCGGATCACTGACAGCTAGGTATTGCTCTTTGGAAAACTGTGTGATTGTCCAGCCGCCTGCGTAAAGGTGTAATTTCCGCCTTGTCATCGTAGTCCCTGGTTCACAACCAAAAAAATGAAGTGCAGTGTACGCGGAAACAAAAGCTTATTTATTTATTTTATTCATTTCAATACCCTAAAGACCAAATGCGGGCATTACATAGGGGGGATTCATCAAAAAAAACTTGACAAATATACAACACAGGATATAAACGGCTAAAGATGGAAATAAACAAGTCAAGAAGCCAGGTAAAAATTAATAGGAGAGGGGGGAATGGCTAGGTGCAGGCCGGTGTGCAATGTCGCTGTGCAGGCCGCTAATATTCTGAGGAGTGTTGGAGGTCTTACCACGGTCAGTGATATCTCGTGAAAAAAAGATAAATGATGATAAATATGCTTTCTTTAATACTGAGCTTTCTAACATGTTGCGAAATAATCCTTATATTTAAGCAAGGCTATAAGCCCGAACTCTCCTGATGTCCTTCCGTGTTTTGGTATAGGTGAGACGCCGATCGAAGTGCCCCTTCTGGCGAATTAGTTTAATAAGTTCTTTAGCACTCTTTTTTTATGAGATGAGCTTCAAATATTGCTGCGCAAAGCCGCCGGGCTGTCGCCCTCGCATTTTTTTATGGAATCGCACCCTGCCTGAAAGGTTTTAAGCCTGCTCAGGTAGCATCCCACAAACCACCACACACAGTCACATCAACGCCCTGCTCTAACTTTGCCCGCACATCAAAACTCCGGGAGAAACACACATGCATCGAGTAAAGGCAACCAGACAGGAGGGCAATATTGCGCAGCATGTTCACCCCCCCCCCCCCCCAATAGCACATCAGAACAGAGACTTTGAAGAGAGTGGCAGCTATGCGTGGATATCTGTCGTGCGGCTCTCCCACAGGCGACACAGTCCTATGAGCACTGAAAGGTCACATGAAACCTTAGAACCTTTTATTTTAGGAAACATCTTATACAGCCTCAACCGAACACGCCTCGTGTTAAACTGCATCAAATTCCTGCGCTGTGCATCGCCGATCATCATCTTTCTAAAGTTCCATCCGCTCTGTCATGCGGCATTGCTCACTCATCGTTGTCTTCTATGTATTTTTATTACTGAAGAACAATTCTCACATACGGACGTTGTTTAGCCTGTTCTTCAGTTCATGAATGAAATCACTGTTTCCTGCCATAGTATCGAGAGCGCCATGAAACGTTTGCCTTCAAACTCTATACCACGACTACGTTGTCTTTTAATTAAGCTACTAAAGCTAAGCGAAGACATATCTGGACTGCTGATATGTATAATCTTCAACTAGTAGCCTGCCTGAGGATTGGAAGCCTGCACATGTCATTTCTGCTTTAGTGCGCGAGCACTTATAGCGGTCATTCTCTGCATTTAGCCGGTCTCTGTCTGTATGTCTGTATGTCCGTCCATCCTTCCGTCTGTCTGTCTGTCTGTCTGTCTGTCTGTCTGTCTGTCTGTCTGTCTGTCTGTCTGTCTGTCTGTCTGTCTGTCTGTCTGTCTGTCTGTCTGTCTGTCTGTCTGTCTGTCTGTCTGTCTGTCTGTCTGTCTGTCTGTCTGTCTGTCTGTCTGTCTGTCTGTCTGTCTGTCTGTCTGTCTGTCTGTCTGTCTGTCTGTCTGTCTGTCTGTCTGTCTGTCTGTCTGTCTGTCTGTCTGTCTGTCTGTCTGTCTGTCTGTCTGTCTGTCCGTCCGTCCGTCCGTCCGTCCGTCCGTCCGTCCGTCCGTCCGTCCGTCCGTCTGTAGATTGTTTTGTGACAGGCTGCTCACCTGCCCACCGCGTCAGCCGGCAGCTCAATTAATCGTGAGAGGCTGCTTGCGAAGAGAAACCAGGACCGCAACTCAACCTAAGCAACCCAAGTCCATCCGATGGCAGGGTCTGCCATAGAAGAGGACTGGCGCATCATCGCTTGACAGCTGCACCACTGCGCCAGGAGTGGTAGGAAGACTCCCAAGGATCTATGAATATAGAGAATGACCAATTCTGCATATGAGGACTTTAACCTATTATCGCTACCCGAACAACAGCCATCCGGGAACTCTCGATATGAACACCAGACCCGAAGTGAAAGCCGAACTGCTAGCGCATGTATTTTGCATTTGGCCTAACTACGTAAATCAGCCATCATTTTTTTCAAGTCTGGAGATAAAACTTCACTAATCATCAATAGGCCCATCTCGCTCACTTGCGTCTTATTTTATATGCCCAAATCATGCAGGATCGGGTGAATTCTGACGTCATCTTTTTAATCAGCACAGACTTAAACGTGGGCGTTTGTGTGAGCCGCAGTTGTTTGAATTAACCGATTTCCAACAGTCAGTTCATTCATCTCAACCGATCGATGCTATATTTACAGATTTCACTGAAGCCTTCGGCAGCGTTTCGCACTGTCGATTAATCCATAAGCTTAATACATTGAATTTATCACCTGTAGTAATCAATTGGACAGAATTTTTTATTTATCGCTTCCAATCAGTTATCATTATAAATAGGTATCTGCTCCTGTACTAGTAAACTCAGGAGAACCTCAGGGCTGCGTGTAAGGATAGTATTTTTTTCTAATCGACATGAATGTCTTGCATTATAGGTGAAGGTGATTGCAAAATTTACAGCAAGCTTTCATTATCCTATTATCTGTCAGATAATTTACACGTTATTTTCGGTTGGTGGAAAATAGAAAAAGCTCAAAGAAATACCGCGAAGGTAAGAGAACTTGCGCTTACTAAAAAACAGCACGTTGTACCTCATACGTACTTCATTAGACACAATCGCAATGAACATGTATCATCGGCTACATGCGTAGTAGTACATTTATCTTGAGACTTTACCAAAAATGCTCATACTGAACGTAAGAATAACAAGGGCACACCAAACTATTAATCTTCCTCAAGCGCACCCTGTATCAAGCTAACCAAGAAACAAAAATTTTAGCCAACACATACCTTGTCAGCTCACAACTTCATTATGCAGTCGTCACCTGGCTTCCTCATCAAGATATTTAGCAAACTCTATTGAATCAGTTCAGATTAAAGCAGCCAAGTTTATTCGACGCGATTAGTACTGTCTGGCTTACGTACCTTAAAGACCGGTTTAGCTTACTGAACCTTCGAACTATAAGACAAACTGCCTATCGTTCGTCCAAAGCTGCACCGTGGTTCATTACACCTTCAAAAGCATATCTGCGCCTTTCTCAGCAAGTATCTTTTCATTTAGGCTGCTCATTTATAACTAGCCTAATATTTTCACTAAAACAATTTGGTGAAATATTCGCTTGTCCTACTTGCCATCTCCGAACAGAGAAGTTTGGCTGGGGATGTCACCTCAATGCTTGATCACGAATCATTCTTCAAGCCTTTAGACACCTTGGAATGTTAGACTGAACTCGTTGCTCGTTAGGTTTTGTTTGTTTGTCTTTATAGTATTTTTGTCTATTACTGTTTTATTCTTCCTTTTTCATTTTCTGTTTATTGTATAGGGCTATATTCCCTACTTTATTCCATCCCCTGATTGACAATATGAGTGCAGATAGCTCTTTGTTTAGGACTGTGCAAAATTGTTTAGGAGCATCTTAACAACTTTGTATCAAATGAGGTAACGTTCTGATACTTCGTTTGCTCTGCTCATGAATAATGCATTTTTGCTTACAGAGTGCTTTTTGTAAGCTAAGTGAGGAGCAATTTTGCTTCTTTCAATAGTCTTTATTTTATTGACTCACCGCTGTATATAATGCCCGAAGGGGTCGTTAGGGTACAGGCGCGGGCATAAGTAAACGGAACACTTCATTTCGTTCTAATTCCAATGTCGCCTTTCCTATAGGACATGAGGAAGCATTATTGGTTAATGAGAGAGCGAACGATTGTGTACTATAAGCCTACACATATTACAGTTGCCAGTCTCAATTAGGAAGCGAGTGAAAAATGTTAGAAGGAAATTGCTTGCTCTGTTTTCTTTTGGCGGCACCTGTACATTAATTGTAGTAAAGGAAGTTTTACGAGGGACTACGGCGCGATTGATTAGATTAACGCCAACGAGCGTCGGGGCATTTAGCCAGATATCATCGTTATATTCCTTCAGCGCCAGCAACTGGGGCTTCCGGAGCCAAATGTCTCTCTTGCAAGTACCCCCGGCCGAAAACCCACCAGCATGGCAGCCTAGGGAATGCAATGACGGAGGGGTCGTGGTAGGCTTTGAGGTAGTCGCGTGAAAAATGTAGCATCCTTGGCGGCGGCGGTTATCAGTGGAAGGTGCAATGACTTCCATGGGGTAACGGAGCAAATAAGTTTGATTTTGGATAGCATACGGGCCCTGGCGTTTACTGAGAAGTTTAGAGGACAGACCTGGGCTTTAGCACGGCACCTCCCCTACAGCCTGACCAAGCAGCCCGGAAGATAAGCTCGAGGCGCAGACTGGTCGCGGCTGGTTCTCTGACGGTGCTGGGCGTGAGACGTGACGGAACTGGCAAGCTGGCATTATTCGTCAGTATTAGTGGCAGCTTGGGAAAGAGTAATTTCAGAAGCATCAAGTCGGTATGGGAGAATGGTGCGCATCTTGAAAGTAGGCTCCCGGCCGTGCAGACGGAAGTATGAGAAGTGTGGTGGCTTGAGTAGCAGAATTGTAACATGTGGGTGACAAATGGTAGAACACGGTCCCAAATGCACTGATTCGAACCACCTACATGGCTACTATATCGCCGAGGGTAAGGTGAGAGCCCTTAAACTTGCCAGTTTTCTACGCATGGCACACGGAGGTGGTGCGGTGAATAATGTTGCATTCCTGAAGGGCAGCTTCTACTACTTGGAGAGAAGCTTGGTTATAGGGGCGATGATAGTTGCAAAATTGAGGGCGTGCGGCGGAGGTTCAAGCAGAGGCCAATGAAAGCGCGAAGCTCTTATATAAAAGCGGGCTTTGAAAACTCCTCCAAAGCGCGCATCATTTCCG
This sequence comes from Amblyomma americanum, assembly GCA_030143305.2. Lineage (NCBI taxonomy): Eukaryota > Metazoa > Arthropoda > Arachnida > Ixodida > Ixodidae > Amblyomma > Amblyomma americanum. The sequence goes on along the minus strand of JARKHS020029234.1, from coordinate 439,680 downwards.
AATCCCGATGAAACCTTCCTCCAGCGAGCACCGAACTGGTTTGTATTTGAATTGAGTTTGAGGGCAGCGCCGGCAAGGTATCGAAGAACAGCTTTATACACTGAATGTGAGACGGAGAATCTGGAGAAAAAATGAAAAGATGGAGCCGTCCATATCACAAATGCAAGTGTGCCATTTAAGCCCAAGAATGCTGTTCACCATGCACTCGAAAGTTGCAGGGGCATTGCAGGGGTCGAACTGCGTGAAATAAATTCATACAGCCCGTCGGGGGTGACAAAAGCGAGGTTTGGGTCATCAGCCTCTGCGATAGGCACATACCAGTAAACACAGCAGAGCTGCAATCAAGAAAAGAACACAGCTTCCAGCAGCCTGTCGATGGTGTTGTCGACGAGTGGAAGAAGGTAAACGTGCTGAAGAGGGATCGAACAAGTCAACACTACTAAAAATTTGTTCGCGTTGTAAAATGGTGGCGAAAAAGAACGGGTTAAAACGTGAATAGCGCTAGAGCCACGGGAATATTCAGGTGTGGAAATGGTGCATCCATGTTGATTTTTTTTCCTGCGCCGCGTTACGACCCTACATAACCGCGGCATTGAAAATAGCGGCACAAGAAAGAGGCAGTACTGAGGTGAGAGGCAGAACGGTCGTCTCCTCTACGACGATTACAATAGCGGCAGAAGCATAGCATACGTTGAAGGGAGCGTCCCTGGAGTGCGATAGTTTAAGCTGAGCCCGGGCGCAATCCTCAATAGCTTGATGTTAGAAGAGGAAGTCCCAACCAGAGATAACGTATTGAGATGGGCGCTTGAAAACGATGAACTCGATCGTCTATGAAACATGCTGGAGGAGAAGGTGGGCGATGCAGGTTTGTAATTTCCGCATGTTCTGGGCGCTGGCGGTGCGAACAGAAACGGCAGGAAAAGGCGGCGTAACCGTTGTGAGTGTGCGACAGAGGTTCTGACTGAGAACCCAAACGGCTGAGCCATTGTCAACAAAAGCTTCGACGTGGCTGCCTCAAAGAACACGTATATAACATTGGCATTCAGAGAAACAAATCTTTAGTGAGTCGCTTTAGGAGTATAACTTACTTCCGGAACTGCGGCTGTTAGTTTCCGCGTGGACGGCAGGTTGGCGGCGTATCATCGGAGAACGCAACGGCGGCGAGGAGACGGCGAGCGGTGGGAACCGAGGTCGTAGCAAGACTACTGCCAGTGAAACTCATGTGACGCAGGGTGAGAGGAAGACGGCAGGTCGCAGGCCGGTTCTCGTCAATACTCGTAGGGACGAGATCTCCAACTGTCGCAGCATCGGGCCACGTGGGCAGCGACTACAGAGGCGTCGCAAACTCAACTGTTGCCTTGCGTGAGCTATGGGTTCACAGGCTGTGGCTGGGGGCAGGGAACAGGACGGGCAGGTGGGGCTGGAGGCCACTTGGGCTCGAAGAGATGGCGTGGCGGCCTGTAGTTTAGAAGCGATAGGTGACGGCCTGTACCTGTGCACGGCATCAGTGCTCGTCAAAGGAGCCGCGGTCAGCTGCTGCTGAAGATAAGCTGGTAGTACCTAAATGATCTGTTCATGTGTGGAACATTGGAGAGTGGGAGTGATCGACCGCGTAGGCGCAGTACAGGTAGACCAGGACAGCCGGCGGGTGACTTCCTCGCAGACAAATTGTTGAATGTGCTTGAGGAGTGGCTGGTGGTCCGGAGAACCGTTCATGGGAACAGCCGAGGTTGAAAGACTGAATGGAATCCTGAGAGGCGGCACACCGTGTGGAAATACGGCGTTGAGCAGCTCGTCTGAATTTTGACAAGAGCTGATGACGTAGGACACAGTCTGGGGATTCTTGGCGACGAGCATCTGGAAGGCATAGTCAATACCGTTCATAATATTCCTTGTCTTCTCGGCTTCGCTCATGGAAGGGCCGAGATGTTCGCCGAGGTCCAGTACATCTATTGTGCTGCTAGTGAAGTTCTGGCCGGTTTCTTAGGCCCGACTGTGCAACGTTCGCTCGGCGTGAGGCTTGCGGACAGCGGGACGACCAAAGACTTCTAGAAGCGTAACCCAAATGTAAATGTCCACTTCATGGTTGCGAAAGCACAGATTGGCGACATTACTTATATAAAAGATGTAATTGGTGAGCTTGACGGTGTTGTCACATTTATTGTAGGCGCTCACGCGTTCCTAAGTGGCCAGTAACGCTTCCACATGTGTATCGTTGGTGCCTCTGAAGACGGTAGTGTCACGCTGCTGCGCGGCGCTGGAAGACGACAGCGAACGGAAGCGTGGTTGCTCGTTGGGCGGCGGTCTCGGGCATAGTGCGAGAGGTACGCAGGGCCTGGCGGCGGAGCTCTAGCGTGAGGACATTGCGGCTCCTCCACCACATGTACTAAGGATACTAAGGACGTCTAACGGGGCGATACGTCGCGATCTATTTGCAGAACAACGGAGTTTTCCAGAGCACACACGACCGTCAGCTCGTTCAGCCACATGTCATCGCCTTCATCTTTGAGCGCCAGCTGTTAATCTTTTCAGAGGAAAATGTTTGTATTTCAAAATCATTAACATATATATTGCTTTTTAACTGAAGTGATATATTGTCAGTTTAGTGTGTGCTGTATTTGTTAGCATGATATAGTTGAAGCACGGAAGGTAGGTGAGGCCGATAGAAGGACTCCCCGCTCCACTAATGTACCGCGGGTAGCCCAGTAGGTGCTTGACATAATTTTATTATAGTCGTTATATGCACGCATATCAGTTCCAGCTCTCATTCTGCAGAAATTCCTGGGTCAACGTCGTTATCTTCGGAGACGGCTGCGTTATGTGCGGAGAAGCAGGGTGCCCGCCTGGCACCTCGGTCAAGTGATGTTGTGACGCCATATCACTTTGCCACCGTGATGGCAAACACCATGTTGGAATCTGAGTTTTGATCGCACTACGACCGAGAAGTCTAAGAATTATTTTAAAAGCGAAAGCTTTTATACCCCCCCCCCACGTAGGTTCTCCCCCTGTGCGCGCCGTGTGCGCGAGTTTGACCTTGAATCCAGGAGAGGCTACAAGACAGCTATGACGTCATTCAGCCGCCGCCGCCGCCGCCAATGAAGCTATAGGCCGTCGGCGTTCATTGTGTTCATTGGCGTTTGGCGTTGGCAACGTTCTAGACTACGAGCGCCCAGGGTCAATGAATGCCTCAATCATGCTTTGAGGTACGAGGCGGTGGTGAGATAGGGATGCGGGCTGCATGCGTTAGCGCAGACAAAGTTGTGGGAGACACGCGGCACTGCAGCAATAGGTCGCTGTGTTCAATCGGGTTCGGGTCGCAGTGTTCCACGGACTACTACCTCCTCGTGGTGAGCCCTGGGTAACGCTAACAGTAGTCCAAGAGAGATGGAGATTGTGTTGCATAAGTTCTCCATCTCATTAGCCGGGCTCGGTTGGCGTGAGCCTGTAAAGCAAGCCGAAGGCTGGCTGAGGTTCGGTTCTCAGTAACATGGTTGAGCTCTCACCCGGGGCGGCCCTTCTGAAAATAGGGCTAATTCATGCTCCCTAAAGGGGGTACGGCGCCTCGGGGCCGACGGTTTTTGGAAGGTGGTGATCCGCGACCCAACCAGAACGTTATCAGTTTCGCTGATGATGGGCTGGATTGACTGGGCCGTCTGTTCTCGGTGGCCGAACCGGAGGGTTAGGCTCCCTGGACGTAGTCTAAGTCAGCGACCGGGGCTGTGGAGTACGTGAGATGCTCCCAGGCCGGCTAGCCGTGGGAGAGGTAGCGTACTCCTGTAACCCAGCGCGCGGCGGGCCTCGGCGATGAAGGCCCTAGGCGTAACGCCGGGAGCAGTTGCGTGCTCCTGTAAGCCAGTCTATTGGGGCCGACTGTCATTGGTGAACCTGGGAAGGGCTGTGGTGACCCTCTCCCTCTCACCGACAGCGAGAGAGTTCATACGCCACGGCAGCTTAGGGATAGGCTGCTGTGGCTAAGTCTCAAGCGAATACGCTGCAGGGAAATCCCCGCTGACTAGAGTCCTCAGGGGTAGGGGCGTCCCTGTGTAGCCCGAGCCCTACCATCACTTTAGAGCGCTGCTTGGGTCTGTCCTCGGTCCCCCTCCGGGCAACCAGGGCTATCTCTGCGAAACTCTGAGGCCTGCGGGCGTCTCAGTAGGCGAAGAGACCGAGGGCGAAGCGAAAGCAGGACTGGCGCTTGCGTCCCTTGAGAGCTTGTGAGTAGTACTGCTGTGAGACCATAGGGGTGTGGGATGAGGCCGACACTCGCACTTCCGGGTACGTAGGCAGTAAGTCTTGACTTAGTATACCAGGGCCGGCGTCAAAGCCAAGGCGCTTAATAAAATTTTGTAGAATCGGGCTCTCGCTTGGAGTGCGGCATGAAGAGATTACCCGAAGTCGAGGGCCCTTCGGCGTCTGGCAGGGGTGCGCAACACGGAAGCGCACCACGGGGAGTAGCGACCCCGCCTATTCGAAGCTCCTGGGTCGGACCCAGACGCGATCAACGAATTGGCAGTAATGGACCAGCCCGCCACGCTCGATGGGAAGGCTTTCGGGCCCGAGGATGACCAAACCTAAATTGGTACAAGAGCAATCTGGTGTGGGGGTCTACCAGTTGTCGAGCTTTGCTCCAACTTATGGGACTTACTTCTTGGGAAGTGGTCTGGCCCCGGCCTACTCCGTGTATGGCTGCGGGGAACTCTTGTGGCAGACCGAAAACTTCTTGACCGAAGCGGTGGCCTTGAGGTAGAGCATCCGCCTCGCATTCGGGAGGTGCTGGGCTCGATCCCCAGTGCCGCCGGGTACCCATCGGTTTTCAATGGGTACAAGATTTCCCCCGGCCTGGTGCTCGGTTCTTCTGGGTGAGATGCTTAGGAAAAGAGTCTTGACCACAGTTGCTCTGATGTATCAGCGATAAGTTCCGCCGTCAACAACGTTAAATCCGCCTCGTGCGGTAGAAGTCCATTTGTGGCCCTTTTTTTGATAGCGCAGCATGCTGAACTTCGAGCACATTCTCAACTGCTGAACTCCCTAGTGCGAGCTCATTTAAACTTCATCGAACACCAAGATCAACTCATTGTCTCATCTGAATCATGAACCACCTTTGCAGGCTGAGTGTTCGAAACTGGTTTTGCCCCCCGTGGGGTGCATCGGGGATTGCGGAGCCTCTTCCAAGCACACACCCCTGAGTAAGCCGGGGGACGCTTGTGCCCATGTTTGCCGGTGGGTGGCCGGTGGTGGGTTTCGAACCAACCACCTTATGCAGCCGAGGCGGACGCCCAAGCCACTAGACCACGACTGCGATCAACAAATAATTTAACTGCCACCTGCCAGGGTGGCAGGTTGGGCGCACTTCCTATCCAGTTTCCGGAACGTACTGAACACTACAGACGCCAAGCCGCCTCTAGTTGCCCGACACACCACAGCTTTCGCTTTCTAAGCAGGTTCAACAAGTTAAACCGCAGATAATTTTTTAAAGTTAACAAAGCCGTCTCGTCAGATTTGCATAAAAGTGTAGGGTAATTTAAATTGTCTGTCCTAGTTGCCCTATTCTTCTGACCGACTCCTCGAGAACAGCGAGGAAGTGATTTGATTTTTCTATTTGTAAAATGCGCTATATATGACTTGACAATTTTCTGTATTGTCATAGCATGTCGCTGTGAATCATTGCCCCTTCGTGTAGTTTTGTTCATTTTATTGGGTGCGTACATATCGAAGGCTACGCATTATCGTCCGGAATGTAGCTTCACCTCGTGTCCTTTTTTGGCCCTGAATCATTTTACACATGCGCGCTCAGCACTATTCTGCAGCGTGTAAGTTCGAAGCGTGTCCATGGTCTTTCGATATTTTAAATAATCCCTGATACATAACTACTTAAAAAAGACCGCAAGCGAGCACAGTGGGTGAGGGAACAAACGCGTGTTAATGACATCATTATCGAAACCAAAATGAAGAAATGGGCTTGGACAGGGCATGTAACGCTATGGCGTGATAACCGCTTGTCCTTAAGGGTGATGGAGTGATTCCAAGAGAAGGCGGGCACAGTAGGGGGCGGCAGATGTTAGGTGGGCGGATGAGATTAGGAAGTTTGCTGGGATACTCTGGCCTAACCAGCTAAGGAGATGGTTAATAGGAGATACATGAGAGGTCATTGCCCTGAAGTGATTGTAGTCAGGCTGTTACTGATGATACATAGCTTTTATTACGCCTATGCGATTGCATTATTTCAAGCGAATTTTAGATTGTTTAATTATATATTCATCTACATTGGCGCTGAAAGAGATTAGGCCCCCCATTTAAATCTAAGATACTTCCTGCAGCTCAATTTCTTTACATCAAGGCCTGTCCCGGCCGTAACGCAAAAACATTAGTGTTTTTCACGTCTGTTTTAACTCAAGTGTATTGCCAACCTTGCCCTAGGAACTTTTTCTGCCTTACTGGACGATGGGCTCAGTAAATACGCTGGTGAAGAACATCGGCTAGAAGTTTCTCGTTCCAGTGGCAACTACCGTAGTCCTCAGCAACTCGCAAAGAAAGTACTTCTAAGGCCGCTTTAAACGACAACTAGTAGGCGCACCAGCTTTTGCCTGCCAGCCTGAAGTGTTATGAGCGGCGTCCGAGCCATGTTGATTTTGGACTTCGTGCCACCGACAGCAACGACACTGATGTTCCCCTTAGGCACCAGCGACCTCACTTCTATCACAGAGAGCACCACACTATCAAGGTTACCTGACAGTCGTTATCTGGAAAGAACTGCCAGAGATTGAGCATATCTACGCAAGAATAATTCTACCACGGTCAGAAAACTGCCGACGTGGTAACATCGACCTGGCTCGTGTTTATAACTGCAACGTGCAGACATGCCTGTTCAACAGCCTTCTCCGAGATTTTTGTCGGAAGTCAAGGCTTGCGTTCTACGCAGACCTTTTGTCTCCAGTGTCTACCTCCTTGCAGTATCCTAGTCGCCGGTGGATTGCACCTGAGTTGAGTTTTGAAATTGTAGCGACCCTGGCCATCCACATTCGACTGATCAACATGCAGCCGGAATGTTCCTCCGCGACGTCGTGGTGGCGGGACAGTGTGAACAGCCAGTCCGAACAACGAGACCTTCAAGTATGGCCTACACTTCCAACCCCTGCCGGCGCTCCCCCTCGCAATCCTGGATCCTCAACAGCGACAATTACCCAACCTGTCACCGGCAGCCTAAAGTCGAGTACCATCCCTCGGAAAAGTCCCATCCCATTGAAGGGAAAACGCAAAAGCAAGCACCGTATCGAAACGGAACCTTCTACCCAAGACGTCGGTCAACGCGATATAAAAAACGCAAAGACCACATCCTCAATCAACAAGAAACAAGGGCCCCCTAGAGTGTGGCTACCTGGTGATGTAGGCTTTACGTTGTCTACGACCTTCCTTAGAATTAGCAAGGTATAGAACAAACTCACCCGTTGTGAACTGCATGCCTCAACTCTTAAAGCGTACGCGCATGCTTCCTGTGTGCCAATAGGTCATCGAAATGGATTGCAACCGACAACCACAGAAACGTCCGCACGTGACAAAAATAGATGGGAAGAGGTTGTGAAGGGTGCATCACTCGAACTTACTAGTATTTTCACCCACCATTACAGCTCAGCAGCAAAATCGTTTAGGAGCAACGAAAGGCGGCTAACTTCCTCTTGCATGCTGAAAGAAAAAGAGTTATCCCGTTGGAATACTATGAAAAGGAAGACAGCCCAGATCTTAAGGTTAAAATTTAAAAAAAATCAGGACGATAAAGTTGTTCTCTGCTACCAACCTGTGGCGTCGCTTCAATAGCTGATACTGTAGAAAAACTGACCCTCTTTTATTCACCAGGGACATAAATTTATCAAGTGTTACTCATTCTAGTGCCGAAAGGAGTCTTCTTTCGCATGAACTTAACTTCTACCCTGCATCAGATGTATATAATGAATTTGGCATTGTAAACAATATACACAATTTTATGCAACCTTAGACTTAGGGAATATTTCGATGACCCTCCCAGAGCTGATAGCGCAAATTCGTTGCCCTCATTCAAACACTGGACATCTCCTGTTCAACCTCATAAATGTTCGGACATGCATAAAAACTTCCTTTCAGGCACAATTTATCCGCTAACGAAAGTGAATCAATAAAAGGATTTGCACCCACCACGGTGACTCAGTGCGCTCAGGGCGCTCGGCTACTCATCAAGAGTATCCTGGTTCGAGCCGGACCGCGGCTGCCACGTTTCGATGGAGACGACACTCAAAAAGGCGCCCGTGTGCTGTGCGATGTCAGTACACGTTAAAGATCCCCAGGTGGTCGAAATTATTCCGGAGCCCTCCACAATGGCACCTTTTTCTTCCTTTCTTTTTTCACTCCCTCCTTTATCCCTTCGCTTACGGGGCGGTTGAGGTGTCTGCCGATATGTTGTGAGACAGGTACTGCGTCATTTCCTTTCCTCAAAACCAAATTTCAAAAGATTGGCGACATAATAATAATAATAACGATTGGTTTTGGGGGGAAAGGAAATGGTGCAGTATCTGTCTCATATATCGTTGGACACCTGAACCGCGCCGTAAGGGAAGGGATAAGCGAGGGAGTGAAAGAAGAAAGTTAAAGTTAACATCTTTGGTTTAAGATGTGCAGTTTATTATAACGAACTATGGTTTTGAAAAAACAGACAACGCAGGAGGAAGAAAGACGAAACAAGTGTAACTTGCAACTACGTGTCTTCCGCCTGTGTTGTATGTTTTGCGCATCTCCTTTTTTTAAAAAATATGCACCAGCTAGCCCCCCCCCCCCTCAGAGTGTGTAACTTACAAACTATGGTCCTGCGTTCATCGAAAACCTATGGATTGCCAACAGTGCCTTCGCTTTAACAGCCGCCATGTAAAATATTGTAAATTTAACATTCTGCACCGCCCGGCAGTCCGATTTAAACGAATATGCTTAGAGCCTTTGGTGTTTTACAATTGCGCAAAACTCTGCTGTGTTTCTGAGAAAAACGATGCATCTGGAAAGGTAAATGACGGTGCCGTGAAGCCTGAAACAAATGAGCCTGTCTTGAAAAACCAGACTTATTCTTTTGCTTCGGCCTCAGCCCCCTGCTTAAACGGCATTCTAAGTAGACATCATAATGCCATGATGCAAATTGACTGTTGAAAGCGAATCTTTAGACAGAGACCGCGAGCTGTGTTCCGACGTGCAAAAACGTGCGAGATCTTTCAATTTGTTACAAAGAAACCAATCCAGTGTTTTGTGGCTGTGTACCATGCAACGAATCTCGCTGTGAACTTTACCTACAGATGACGACGTCACAGATAGCTGTTAGCACTGCTTCCAGCTCCAGAGTAGGAACTAAAGGCGACTTAACCTGCGACAGTGAAAACGTAATTGATCTACTAGAATGTTTCGACTGTCAGCTGCAATACATATCCCACACTGTGACGACTTTCAGATTGCTCTTTACCAACCATAATGGTCACAGTGCAGGTATACCCAACCTGCTCTCATCTAAACGTACAAATATTTCGGGTTACAGATTTGATAAATTAAAAGCAATAATTTCAGTATGTGAGTTTCGCTCAGAATTCAGCCGTGACTTTAATCATTTTGATTCAGAAGTTTAAAACCGTCTCTAAATCAAAATGTAGGAAAGCTAACATGCCTGTCCTAATAGTACCAGTTTTGCTGAGTGATTTCTTCAGAATAGTGGTGAGCTGACTGGTACTTTTTTTCCGTTTATAAAGTGCGTTATAGGTCACTAGACAAGATGTCTGCATTTTCATAGAATGCCACTGTGAATCAGTGCCCCTTCGCGTGGTTTTATTCATGTTATTGAACGCGTACGTATCGGAGGCTACGTATTATAATCCAGAAAGTAGTTGTTGTTACGACATAAGGTTGCATAAACAGGAAAGTGCACGAGCCTGCCCACTGGCCCAAGCTAAGCCACAAAAGCTACCGCGTGCTGACAGAGGAGAGTTAAAGATGTGAGAGGACAGATTGACAGACAAGGCACGCGCAGCAACAACTGCGTCCGCCCAAGCGACGATGCTGGCTACAGCAGATACTCCGCAATCTAAACTTCTACCAACTTCAGAATGTAGCTTTGTCTCTTGTCCTTTTAAAGCGAAAGGTCTGCTGGTCTACCCACCACGGTGGCTAAGTGGTTGTTAGCGCACCCGTCCTCTCAGTCGAAGTTCCCGGGTTTGAACCCGACAGGGGCGGCCGCGTTTCAGTGGAGGCGAAACGCAAAGGCGCCTGTGTGCTGTGCGATGTCAGTGCACGTTAACGATCCCCTGTGGTGGAAATTATTCTGGAGCCCTCCACTACGGCAACTCTTTTTTTCCTTTCTTCTCTCAGTCCTTCAATTCCTACCCTTACGGCAGGGCTCAGGTGTCCGCCGAGATGCGAGACAGTTGTGGCCGCGTTTAGATGGAGGCGAAACGCTAAGGTGCTCGTGAGCTGTTCAATGTTAGTGCCCGTTAAAGATCCCGAGGTGGTCGAAATTATTCCGGAACCCTCCACTGCGGCTCCACTTTATTCCTTTTTTCTTTCACTCCCCCTCCTTTATACCTTTCCTTACGGCATGGTTCACGTGTCCGCCGATATGAGAGACAGATACTGCGCCATTTCCTTTCCCCAAAAACCAGTTTACAGATACATTTGCTGGCCTAGTTAGGCCAAGGTCATCGGTGCCGGAATTCGGTCTTTAAGTGGAGGAGCGGTAGAGGTGTGGAAACCACGTTACATACCACGTCTCTCCTTGCCCAGCCGGGAGCTTTGGCTCTGGGCGACCAGGCGTCGCATCAAACACAACCAGCGTTCCGCTGAAAGCATCGAAGCGCACTTGCGTTTTATGCAGAACGCACTTTCAGGCACGGCGCATTCGATGCCGCGTATGTAAGTATGAACAATCAGGAATTAAAGAAAAACCAACCATGCTAAAGAATACAGAACAAATCTTCGTCTTTAGGAGCCTAACGTGGTTTAAACCACGCCAGAACCAACCACAGCAAAACCTTTCGCTTGCATAAGCACGCATATCTGAGCCGCGGCCGCTCAATGGCAACGCACATGGTGCGGCCCGTCGCATGGGCCGTGGCCGAGAGAGGCGTGACGCACCTAGTACCCATCGCCACCGCAGCAGCGCCACTGCTCCGGGGCAGTTGCTGGCATGGAGGAGAATGGTTGCGGGCGAAGATCTGTGCTCTCCGCCTGCAGAGGCCGCGCGGTCAGAGCTTGATTTGTTGCGATAAAGAGCTGTGTAGCGGTGTTTCACACAATAAGAATGGTAATCCCAACTGGCGATTTGCTACTGATAGCAGCATGTCAGCATCGCTGCACTTGTCCGTGACAGTTTGCGTCGGAAGGCACCTATGTTAGGTGCGCTTCTTCGAGCGTTCGCCTATTCAGTAACTCGCGTTTGACACGCACGAAGCCGGTTACCCGCCATATTAACGTTTTACATATATTAGCTGGTTAGCATAAAAATGCTTGTTTTAAAAAGTGCGAACTGTGATCAGTCTGGTTCACAATAAGAGCCGATGATTAACGCTGTTTTACATTTCTGGACACGCAGAACTCTACAGCATTATAGTACAGCCGGTTCACGCGTATACGCGGGAAATATTTTGCAAAATGGGTACTACTAGCCTACATCAATGGTCGAAAAAAAAAACAAGACAACCAGAGGTCAGTACGCTGAGTTGAGGTTGAGGTAGAGGTGTTGAATTCTACAGGTGGGGTTAGCCTTGCTTTGTCTGCCGGCAATTTCTCCACCGCAGCATCCATTCGATATTAACAATGCCGCATCTACGCCGCTAAGCGCACAGTCTCTTATAATAGCACACATTCTCTTCCGCAGTCACCAGCTATGCACACAATCAATCCACACAGTTCACATCACAGTCCACTCCAGAAGTCACCATCTATGCACATATTCAGTCACACTAGAACTTAGGCCATTGTAGTGCCACACTCCATACACACATTCACTCACAGTATAAAGTAGTCCACTCCGGAAGACACCATCTACGCACACATTCAATCACAGTAGGCCATAGTCCGTTCCTGCTGTCACCATTTAAAAACAAGATCCGTGTTCTGCAGAAATGTTAAAAGAAGGCGTGCAGCCTCCCTTCTGCATGTCTGGTTTCCACTCGGGTAGACAATGTCCTGCACTGTGCTTTGACGGGTTCCTGTCTTCTTGAAGGAAGCGAACATCACATGCCTTTCCGCGTTGTACTTTGGGCAGTACATAATATAATGTTCGATATCCCCGCCCACATCACATAAAGAGCAGAGCGGAGACGATGCTATGCCGGTCTTATGCATCCATGCAGGAGTGCGAGCAGAGGCCGTGCGAATTAGATGTAGAAGGGTCGCCTGAGATCTTCTCAGTCCTTTGGTCACACATGGCTTGTGGGACGCACTCCACAGGGTACTGAAGTGATCGAGCACCGTTTTCCTGCAGAGACTTTTCCCATCTTGAGGTACTTTTTTGACGGAATCCTTGAGAGAGCTTTATGGGCGAGACTGTATGCCACCTCATTACCGTTGACTCCTATGAGAAAGGGCACCCACTAGAAATGTAGAGTAAAGCCTCTGCTGTGCAGATTCTGCACCAAGCGCAGAGAGCTTAGAGAAAAGGCGTCAGTAGGGAATCCGCGCTCAAACCCCTGAAGGGCAGATTTTGAATCAATTAGGATGACAACAGGTTGAGCCGGACAAGACCCTAACTTCCGTAAAGCCGCCTCAATAGCAACGTTTCAGCCGTTGTGGAGGATACAACAGCAGTACAGCGTACGGACCACTTACAGTCCAAAGAAGGAATGTAAAAAGCATCTGCGCTAGCTTGTTTGACCTTGTCCACAGAACCAGCAGTGAAAATTTGAAGATGTCAGGCATACTCTGTTTCCAAGTATTCCAGTACAAGCGAACGCGTTGCTGCCAAAGGAGAGCTGCGCTTTGCGCTCACATGGTCAATTGTGACCTTACAGTCGAGGGTCGGAGAAGACCAGGGGGGTTTCAACCGAGGCATTAATGTCCGAAGGCAAAGGAAACGGTTGAAACCGTTTCCTTTGCTTTCGTACATTAATGCCTAAAGAACTAAGAGTATTGAGTGCCAAGTAAGCCTTCGACTCATATCTCTTGCAGAGCCGCTGGAGAAGGAATAGCCCAGCTACCGTCTCTCCTAAGCGGTCAAGATGCATTAATAGTCTCTGAGAAGCGATAAGGCTAAGAGGTTTCGATAGGGACTCATGAAGTAGTGCCTTATTCGCAGCCGCCTGGGGAACTCCAATGGCTCTTCTTAGGCCCTTTCTGTGGACAACTTCGAGACGCTCAAGTTGTGATGTCGAGGGGGAAATTAAAGGTAATTGATACATTATCCGGCTAACCACCAGCGCTTCATGAAGTTTGACCATTGAAGAAGGATGGTTTCTCCATTGCTCACGTGCAATTCTACGGATCACATTGAGACTAGAAGATATAGATGAAACAATCGCGTCTACAGCTTTTCGCCACTGTAGACGGGAGTCAATGATGACGCCCAGGAAACGCGCGTGGTTGAATTGACGGATGCAAGAGTGACCGAGATCTATCTTCAACCGCACTTGACGTCTTCCTACACCTGGAAACAGAATAAAGCCGGATTTGTCCACTGACAGAGACAACCCCACACCTTGAAGGTAAGCTTGTGCCGAAAGTATAGCCTGTTGAGCTGTCAGGGCTAATCGCGTGTGTTGGTAGCCAGTAATCCAAATACAGATGTCGTCAGCATAAAGTGACATACGCACTTGCCTGCAAATTTTTTTCAACGAATCGGGTAGGCCAGCCATTACGGCGTTAAAGAGCGTGGGGGAAAGAACACTTCCTTGAGGCACACCTCGTGACAGAAGCCTTTCGGTGCTTAACGTACTCCGTAAGAGTACACGAACCGCGAGATCACTTATAAACTTGTAAATGAATCTTAACATATGGCCCTGTATGCCCATGCCTTGAAAACTGCTTAGAATTGAGCTCTGAAGCACGCTGTCGTAAGCTTTCGCAACATCAAGAAAAATGGCTAAGGTGGAAAGGCCGAAAGCTCTCTGGTGTTCAATGTGACTGATAAAGTCAAAGCCACTATCTTGGGCACTAAGACCTCGGCGGAATCCTGTCATACAGGATGGCAGTGCCTTGCTGTCCTCAAGCCACCATGATAAGCGTTCATTTACCAGCTTCTCCATCAACTTAGCTACACAGGAGGTCAATGACACTGGGCGATACGAGGCAAGGTCTGTCATGTCTTTGCCAGGCTTCAGTACCGGAACTACATGTGCCACCTTCATGACGGAGGAACATCGCCAGTCTCCCAAACTCGATTGAAGAAGTTGAGGAGCTCCTTTCTGACAGATTATTCAGCATTTGATTGGTGATGCCGTCGGGACCTGGTGAACACCGGCGCCGCTGGCCACTGAGCGCAGTCTGAAGCTCACGAAGCGTGAACGGGACGTCCATGATAGACCTGGAGGAAGCTGATGGTGAATATATATCTATTCCAGAATCAGCGCGTACGAGTGCGTCTGCAAATTCCTCTGCCAAGCACGCAATAGGTTTTTCCTTGCGTATTGCAAGACCTTCAAAAGGCTTCGAAGTGCGAGATTCTCCAGCAAGGCTGCCAATAACTCGCCATATTCTCGTTATCAGTGAGAACAGAATCAAACTAGCACAGAATGAGGACCATTGCGACCTGTACAGCTTATTCGTGTGCCGTCTAATAGCAGAATTCAGCGTATTGAAGGTAGTCTTCAGTTGCCTGTCGTCCTTCTTCCGCACGAGTTGGCACTCCGCCCTTCTTCTCGCGGCGCAAAGGTTCCTGAGTTTTAAATCCGGGGCGGGAAAATGATCAGGTAACTTGACCGTCGTAGTTGCTAATAGCTTACTAGAAATTATTTTGTCAACAACATCACCAGAAACACGTTCTAGGTGCTTTCTGTACTCGTCCCAGTTGACCACGTTGCTAATTTTAGGATCATGCATACGAAAGTCGGCAGCAAACACAAAAATCGGATAGTGATCACTTTTCATGCGGTCTGGTGCTGTTGACCTACTCACGCGGACGTCAGGTTAATGCAGTGTCAGGTCTATAGCTGTCGCTGAGGCTGGAGGCCGGAAAAAAGTGGGGCTTCCGTCATTGGCAACACACAGGTCCAAACTGTCAATAACCTCTACAAGTTTGCGTCCACGGGAATCCGTGTTCCTGTCACCCCAAACGGCATGATGGGCATTGAAATCACCGCAGATAATTCTAGGTGCTGGGCAGCGGTCGCAGAGCTGCTGTAGAAACAAATCTAATGCTAGCTTCTTGCGCGGAGACACGTACACGGATGCAATGGAAAGGGTTCGAGAGCCGAGCTGTATTCTTGCAGCCGCTACCTCAATGCCACCCGTGCAAAAATCGGCAACGCTTAGAGAAACATGTGCAATTTCTCTTATGTAAAGCGCAGCACTTCCTGCAGGAAATGTCTTTATGCTGCAGTTTTCATGGGTGACATATCCAGTCAAACATCTCCCGCTTGGCAGGCCAGCTTCTGACAGGGCCAATACTGGAACACAAGTCTCTTTCAAGAATAGCTTGAGCTCTGCTAAACGACTTAAAATCCCAGCGCAGTTCCACTGCAATATAAACGGCACTTTTTGGTGCATATGAGATCCACGAGGTTTAGCCCCATCCATTTTAGTTCGCAAGAAAGTTTGCTGCGAAGGTGAAAATTAGGGACTCAAAAGAAAGCACCAGCTGTAGGAAGTTCTTCAGGTTACCAGGCGCCATCGCTAGAACATGTGAACGCAGGGCCCCAAACAAAACATGAAGAAGGTAAGACATACCTTGATTCTTGAGTCCGTTATTTTGCCCAACGCACTCACTTACAATATCGAAAAAATATGCCGACCGGGACACACTCTTGGACGCAGTAGCTGTTTTTGTTTTGTCACTTCTGCATATGAGAGTCCCCCTTGCTGTCGAGTCTGGCTGTGATTCGTTCGCTCAGGAACATGGACACTTTTTGCTGGAGGTCGAACAGTCGACTCGCGCGCACTGGGCCTTGGCGTCTTGCTGGACTCAGGTCTCTTAGGGACATTGTTGGGCAACGCAACAACATAAGACTCCAATACTGGGAACTCGTCTAATCCAGGGAAAGGCGTCTCAGTCGGTGGGGTTTTTGGACCAGCAATAAAGGACATCCGACGCTGCAGAGCGCTCACACGGAAGAGGCAGCGTCCGAAACTCGCTGGATGATCGCCACCGCAATTGGCGCAAGCAAAATCTGCCCTGCAGGTTTTAAAGTCGTGGTCGCCTCCGCACCGCTTAAAGCGTCGATCCTTTGTGCAAACATTGGCCACGTGCCCAAACCGTTGGCATCTAAAACACCGTGGAGGAGCTTCAGTGAAATCTGCAACTGCGTGTTTTGTGAATCCCAGATCAATTTTTTTGGGGCGCTCTGAGTTGGGAGCGAATGTCAACACGATAGAGTTGGTAGGTTGCGCAGCCCATTCTTTTCCGTGAGACTCCACACGACGCACAATCGTTTCACGTGCAGTACACCTTGTGGTTTCAGATAATCAAGTAGGTCGCGTTCTGAATACCACTTTGGTACACCCTTAATAACACAGGTGTTCTTCATGTAGGAATGGGGCAACCGCACGTTAACTTTGATGCCAAAAATCTGAGAGCTCTGCAGGAGCTTGTCAACCTGCTCTTCCGTCGAGACATCCAGCTGAAGAGCCCCGTGCATAGTGAACCGACTTCGAACCGGAGCTGATCCCAGCAGTGATTGAATGGCCGCGAAAAGTAAGATGGGATTCTTCTCTCTTAAATCAACCCCCTTTTCTGTAGGCTCAACCACTACCGGGAACCCTGCCGTTCGTTGCTTGAGTTGACTCACCAACTTGAAGCCCTCGTTGTCCACGTCAGCCATATCGGCCGCTGACTCGTCACCGTCCACGATCGTTGACTCAGCCCCACTAAGCGATGAGGTCTCACTGGACGGGTAGTCGAGTCCATGTTCTGGTCGCTCCACAGCCTGGGAAGCCATGGCCGCCTCTTCCGAGTCAGCCTCCTTTGAATGGCGTGGTCCCTTTAGGCTTGCCGGCGCCGGAGCAGCCGTACTCTTCCCGTAGGGACAGTACTGCTTTGAAGATGCTGCCATCCTCGAATATTCAAATAAAACTAGGTAAATTAGGAAAAATTAGCTAAATAAACAGATCTGAGGCGACAGGCGATCGAACAACGTCTTCGTCTTCCTCTTCTTACCAACGCTGAGTCCAGTTCTTTTCATTTCAAAGTTCATGCACACGGAATCTGAAAGCTTTACAAGCGCAGAACTTCCCTGCAGAGAGGATTAGGTGTAAGCAAAATTTTTTCCACTGTCGAATTCAGGTTGCTAGCCCAGTTCTTCAACAATGGTCTTATGAGCTTGCTCAAAAATACTCTTCTGAGGTCCTCAGCGTGGTTGCGATCCTCTTTTTCACATGTCAACGCCGGACAATTTGTGAAATGAGGAAGTATTGCAGACGTCAAGGTGTTGCATAGCCTGCCGGTTCGTCTCACGTCCGAGCACTTCATGACATTGGTGACGAAGGTGCATACATCTTACACACGCCACCTGCTTCCATTGTTGCGTACCTTAGCCGTCAATCTTCCAAGTTGCGTATCAATCCCAAAATTGCTCCAGCTGGCCTCGCTGCTTGAAGACGGAGTTTGCAGGAATCTCAAGCCACCTGAAAACGAGCATAACAATGAAGAACGGAACTAAAAGAGCTGTGGCATATTTCAGTTCCTATATATATATATATATATATATATATATATATATATATATATATATATATATATATATATATATATATATATATATATATATAAATATATATATATATATATATATTAGCAGACAAACAAATGAAATGAGGGGCTCGTTTGACAAACATATCAAGGAAACCAACAGACACCAAATACCCAGGTGCATGGGGAATTTTTTCTATTTTTTTAAATTTCTAGTGCCAATCATATGCCTTTAAAGAAAATTACTGATAAATCAGCAGAAAAAACCATGCCGCCGGTGGGATCCGAACCCTCGACCTCCGAATATCGCGTCCGGTGCTCTTACCAACTGAGCCACGGCGACGGCTGTCCAGTCTGCTGCTTTCGTGGGTATTTATGGTTTGCGTGTGAGCGAACCTTGAGATTATTCACCAGCGCCACCCTCGTCCATAGCGGTGGACGTAGCTCGTCCTGTAATACCGCAAGTGTGACGTAGAACGTTATCTAATGGCGAGAGCAGAAACTGCGAGAGCCCTCTTATGCTACCTATGGCATCAAGACTGCCAGAACCGAGGCCCCCGTTAAGCTATTAGCAGACAAACAAATGAAATCAGGGGCTCGTTTGACAAACATATTAAGGAAACTAACAATCACCGAAAACCCAGGTGCATGGGGAATTTTTTCTATTTTTTAAATATGTAGTGCCAATCATCAGCCTTTAAAGAAAATTACTGATAAAGCAGCAGAAAAAACAACCATGCCGCCGGTGGGTTCCGAACCCACGACCTCCGAATATCGCGTCCGGTGCTCTTACCAACTGAGCTACGGCGACGGCTGTCCAATCTGCTGCTCTCGTGGGTATTTATGTTTATTGCGTGTAAGCGAACCTTGAGAGTGTTCACCAGCGCCACCCTCGTCCATAGCGGTGGACGTAGCTCGTCCTGTAATACCGCAAGTGTGACGTAAAACGTCATCTAATGGCGAGAGCAGAAATATATATATATAGAGAGAGAGCAGAATATATATATATATATATATATATATATTGTTAAGAGCAATTCGAAGCAGAGTCTCCGTATATATATATATATATATATATATATATATATATATATATATATATATATATATATATATATATATATATATATATATATATATATATATATATATATATATATATATATATATATATATATATATATATTGTTAAGAGCAATTCGAAGCAGAGTCTCCGGAGAAGACAAGTAAAACTGCGGCGGTCCCTAAGTACGAGCGCGCGAGTGAGAGGGAACCATCTTCTTTCTCTACAAATGCAGGCGCTTCTACTTCTACAGTGGCACGTATCACTGCCCCTCTTCTTCAGCATCGGCATGATGTGGCTAGGAGGGAAATGTCAGCGATAACACAGCTGCAGTGAACCGCTGTTCAGTCAAGTACTCGGTCGTGGTAAGGATTCATGCGAACAATATGCACGACTTCAATACGGTGCAACCGGCGCGGTGAGCAAGCGGTTTGGTTGGGAGGAACTGCATAAGTTCATCACTGATGCGGCGCACTATTTCGTAAGGGCCGAAGTATCTGCGCAACAACTTTTCTGAAAGATCGCGGAAACGAACAGGTGTCCAAATCCACGGCAAGTCGCCAGGCAGGTATCTGACGAAGCCGCGTCCGAGGTTGCACCTAGCGGCGTCAATCTCTTGTTGACGGTTAATTCGCAGGCGTGCCAATTTCCGCGCTTCCTCAGCACGCTGAACGAAGAGATGTCTCCGTCGAGGTCAGCGTCAGAGACGCAGTAGGGGTCAACGGGCAACATAGCATCCAACGGAGTGGTCACTTGCCGACCGAAGACAAGCTGAAAGGGGGTCAGTCGCGTTGTCTCCAGCCAGGCAATGTTGTACGCAAACGTTACGTACGGCAGTGAAAGCAGTTCCCCGGTCAGTAACAACAACTGCGGGGGCTCCATGACGCAGGAAAATGTTGTGGACGAAGAACTGCGCCACTTCAGCAGCAGTGCTTTTGACAACGGACGTGGTATCTGCGTACCGTGTCAGGTAATCGGTGGCAACGACGATCCAACGCTTTCCAGACGAAGACTTCGGAAAAGGGCCAAGGAGGTCCATGCCCACTTAGTGAAAAGGGGTCTTCGGAAGATCGACGGGGTGAAGAAATCTGGCTGGTTTCGACGGAGGAGACTTCCGACGTTTGCAGTCACGGCATGCTTTTACGTACACCCGCGCTGATGGGAGTAACCTGGGCCAATAATACTTTTGTCTATTCCACGCGAGTGTACGACTTACTCCGAGATGGCCGGCGGAGGGTGTATCATGACAGGCACTTAAAATCTCTGGCCGTATTTGCGATGGTACGACAAGCAGAAACGCTTCTTTGTTGCTGACAAAGTTTGCTTGTAGAGAAAACCGGATTTTAAAGTGAAAGTGTGGACCCCACGACGAAAAACACGCGGGATGCGAGCGTCGACGCATTCGAGGTAATCGATGAGCGGCGTGAAATCCGAGTCCGCTCGCTGAAGCTGCGCCATTTGGGGTGGTACAAACAGCGCCCAGGAAAGGAAAATCATCGGCGGATTCTTCGGCGGATTGTGACAGGCGCACGCGACAAGCAGTCCGCACCGTGATGCTTACGGCCCGACTTGTAGACGACTGTTAAGTCGTATTCTTGCAAGCGTAAGGTCCATCTAGCCAAGCGTCCTGAGGGGTCTTTGAGGCTCGCCAGCCAGCATAAGGAGTGGTGGTCGCTTACCACACGGAAGGGTCGCCCGTAGAGGTACGGCCGGAACATGCTGATGGCACATATCACTGCAAGGCACTCTTTCTCTGTCGTAGAATAATTGATCTCGGCGCGCGTAAGTGTTCGGCTGGCATACCTGATGACTCGTTCGGCACCGTCTTGCGACTGGATCAGTACCGCACCAAAGACGACATTGCTGGCATCAGTGTGGATGTCCGTGGCAGCGTGTTCGTCGAAAGGGGTGAGTATCGGAGTGCGTTGTAGACGGCTGGGAAGCTTGAAAAATGTAGCCTCTTGGTCGCTTCCCCACACGAAGGGCATGTCGTCGCGAGTCAGTGAATTGAACGGTTCGGCGATTCGCGAGAAATTTTCAACAAAACGCCGATAATACGAGCACAGACTCAAAAATCGGCGAACGGCCTTCTTGGCAGTTGGGCATAGAAACCCTGAGACGGCAGTGGTCTTGCCAGGGTCCGGGCGAACACCCTGTGCGTTGACAACGTGACCAAGAAAGCGAAGTTTCTCAAAGTCAAAATTGCATTTGTTAGCTTTGATGGTGAGTTGTGCGGATGTGAGTGCTTGTAGCACAATGAGCAACCGCTCCAAGTGTTGGTCAAACGTGGTCGAAAATATAACGACATCGCCCAGGTACACCAGGCAAGACTGCCACTTCGAGCCGGAAAGAACGGTGTCCATCATGCGTTGGAACGTGGCCGGTGCTGAGCACGGACAAAATGCGAGCACCTTAAACTCATAGAGGCCTTTGGGTGTCACGAAAGCTGCCTTCTCTCGGTCTCTCTCGTCCACTCGATTTGCCAGTACCGGCTTTTAAGATCCAATGACGAGAAGTATTGGGCGTCCCGCAATCGGTCGAGCGCGTCGTCTATCCTGGGCAGTGGTAAACGTCCTTTTTGGTCACGTTTTTAATGTTTTTATAGTCAACACAGAAACGCAGAGTGTTGTCTTTTTTTTAGAAGAACCACTGACGACGGCCATGGGCTGGTGGACGGCTAAATGACATCGTCCGCAAGCATTTGGCCAAACTGATTCTGAATGACTTCTCGCTCCATCGGGGAAACAAGGTAGGGGCGCTGGCAGACTGGTCGCGTAGTCTCATCAGTGATGATACGGTACTTGGCGAGTGGAGTGCGGCCGACCTTCGAGCACGTAGCGAAACAATCCGCAATATCTGTCAAGAGGTCCGACAGAAGGTCCTTCAGGACTGATGACAGGGCCGGATTTATTTTGACTGACTGAAGAACGTGGTGTGGGCCAGCATTGTTTGGAGTGGTGAGTCCTCCCAGGGTGCACAAACCTAGGACCTCAGCAACGTCGTGGAGGAAGGCAATAGCCGTAACTTTGACGAAGTGCTGATATTCGTTGGAAAAGTTGGTCAGGAGGACGTGGGTACGGCCGTCGGGTATTCGGACGAGACCTCGGGCAACGATAAGGCTCCGCTCAAGCAGGAGTGGAGTATGGCCGTCCGCCAGGCCTTCGTAGACGTGAAATAGGTCGTTCCGCACGAGCACCAGGACACTCCACCGCGGCGGCGCCGTGACGTCATTCTCGACAATGCGCAGAGCGTTGCTGCAAGGATCTCGGGAGCCACAGCGGGCCACGGCCTGTTTGGCCGAGAACGTGACACGTGCGTCTTTAAAGTCAATCACAGCACCGTTCACCTGCAAGAAGTCGATCCCCAGAATCAGGTCTGGAACCCTCGGAGTTTACGACAAATTCACCAACGCACGTGGAACCATGAATTCCAACTCTAGCTGTGCACTTGCCAACAGGGGAATCAAGGTGGCCACCGGCGGTGCAATTGTGGGTCCCCGTCCACGGTGTCAGAACCTTTTTAAGGTCTTCAGAAAAAGCACGGCTCATAACAGAAAAATCAGTACCGGTATCGAGCAGCGCGGTAATCTCAGTGCCATCAATTGTCACCCGCAAATCGGATGCAGCGTATCGGGTACTGTCTCTGGCGCTCTCTGTCCAGGTATCGTCGGCTTCATAGTTTCACGATGCAGAATCTTGACACGTCTCGACGTCAGCGGTCTTGCCTGCAGAGGTCGCTGGTGTTAGTTTTCCCGACGCGGACTGGGAGAGCGACGGCCAGCAGAGCTACTCTGGCGGCCGGGGCTGGAAGCACGACAGCGGAGAAGAGAAGGCGTACGGGACTCGCGCCTTCCAGAGTAAACACGGTTCCGGCGCGCCCAGAGATGCCCGCAATCTCTTGCGGTCGTTCAACATTCTGAGGACAAGGTGCGGCGGGACGGAAACCGCGAAGACCCACTTGGCGGTACGGAGAGGCTCGGTAGAGATGACCGGGCTCCCCACAGTGCTAGCACAGAGGCCTATAGTCCGGTGTACACCACAAATCCGACTTCCGAGGACGCGGCTCAGCTGTAGCAGGTGCAGTTGCATAATATCGGGCGGTGCCACTGACGGGAGACGTCGAGGTGGTACCGTAGCCAGGTGCGGTTGCGTGACATGTGCCGATGCTGCTCATGGCAGGCGCCGGAGTACCGGGACCGTAGCCAGCCGTGCGGCCTACAACGGATGCGTATGTGGGTCGGGCAACGAACTGGGGCGGCGCTTCGGGAACAGGAGGTGCCTGCGCAGCCTGCCGCACTTCGTCCTTTACGACTTCTGTCAGCGCTGCCAGCAGTGCAGGTGGAACCTGGGGCAGACGCAATCATTGGAGTTCCTCCCAGACAACTCACCGAATCAGTTCGCGCACAGTGCCGAGGCACTACGAAAAGGTTTCGGGCACAATGCTGTCGATGTGCCGATTGTACTGGCGGGCCCGTTGTTGGAGCGTTGTCTCCATGGTGGTCGTCTCGATGAGAAATTCCGCTACAGTGCGGTGTGGGCTGCGTAAGAGGCCTGCGAAGAGCTCCTGCTTAACCCCTCGCATGAGATGGCGAAGCTTCTTCTCCTCCGTCATGTTGGGGTCGGCACGCTTGAATTGACGGGCCATGTCCCCGATGTACATGCGCACACTTTCGTTCGTGCGCTGATTTCGGGAGTGCAGCGCAGCTTCAGCCTTCTCCCGGCGGTCGGCGTCTGGAAATGTAGCCCGAAATTCTGGCAAAACGTCTTCCAGGTGGGAAGGGTAGTCTCGCGGTTTTCAAACCACGTCCAAGCAGACTCTTCCAGAGCAAAATATACATTGTGGAGCTTGCGCTCGTCGCTCCAGCCGTTGTAGCGGGAGACCCCCTCAAAGGTCTCCAGCTAATCCTCAGCGTCTTCGAACACGTCACCGTGAAAAGATGGCGGTGTTCGCATTGGGTGGCAAAGGATCGGCGCCAGGAGCCGGGAGTAAGTGGCCATGGCAGTTGGACTCGGTGGCCGAGGCTGCGTCGTTCTTGTGCGCGGGGGAAGGGGCCCAAATTCAGTCGACTCTACGCGGCTACGGTGGTTGGGTCGCTGGTGGACAGGTGTGAGGTCCGTAGTGATGCTGTGCGGAGTGGGGTAGTCGGGAAGCGTACCCAGCACTGCTCCATCAAATGTTACGAGCAATTCAAAGGAGAACCTCCGGAGAAGACACGGGAAACTGCGGTGGTTCCTAAGACTGAGCGCGCGAGAGAGAACCATCTTCTTTCTCAACAAACGCAGGCGATTCTAATATATATATATATATATATATATATATATATATATATATATATATATATATATATATATATATATATATATATATATATAATCACCAAAAATTGAAGAAACATAACAGGGTTTATTTCACGACGTGAATTAAATGCTGTTACCAAATCAGCTGCCAGAAATCACTTTTGGTATATATATATATATATATATATATATATATATATATATATATATATATATATATGAATTAGTAATCTAAACAAATACGTTGGTTTACAAGTTGGAAAAATTGAATTAGGCTGACATTTATTTGTTCTTTGTTTAGATTACTAATTCATATATATATATATATATATATATATATATATATATATATATATATATATATATATATATATGAATTAGTAATCTAAACAAAGAACAAATAAATGTCAGCCTAATTCAATTTTTCCAACTTGTAAACCAACGTACTGTACCACTCTATGTCAGCTACCGGCTTACTCCACATAGTGATGAATGCTGGCTTACTCGAGAGCTCCTTGACTGCAGATGAGATGGCAGCTGGCAATGCATGAGTTTCACTATCCTGGATGGGGTGTTTAACAGCTGCTTTCGCCTCGGAGTTCATGGGAGCATTTGCTGGTTGCAGGATTCCAACCTGCATAAAGAATGGCAAAGTATGTATCTCCTCACCGGCCTAATTTTTTTTACAGATGGTGCCTTGAGCAGTTTTTCTGATGTGAACAATGCGGCCCGTAGGTCGACCTTGTCGTTTCAACCATTGAATTGTCTCAGGCTGCTGCAAAATGATTCAACAGGATCGCTGTTAAGAGCTTGTGTCAGGACATAGCGAAAGCTGAAAGAGAAGACATTCAGTTAAATGAGATGCAATAGTATGGGCGTGAAAGACTTCACTGAGAAGACACTTGACGTGATACAGGAGGTACTCAATTAGTGCCACTGTTGATCTTGTTGTCAAGAGCATAGCTTCGTATGTCTCCTCGGTGACTTTTCGCTTGGACCTGCCGCCTTGTATATGAAGGTCCTCAACATCGCGCACAAAATCCAACTCACTCTAACCAAGATATTATTTCGTCGTCAGATACAGTGAATGGTTCTTCCTGCTGGTTCCATGGCTTCACTGAAACGATGTGTTGTGGAGCCACGGCCGGGCTCGAGTAGCGGCGGCGGAGCGCGCTTTGTACGGCCTGCTCGATGGGGGTGTTCCCTGTCTGCCTCCGCTGCGCGATAGTGGCACTGCGACCCTACCGCTCCTCAGCCGGCGGATTGGCCGCTCGCATGTGAAATGCTGCGGCGCGAGGGCACTTTCGCTCGCTGATCGCTATTTTGAAGCGCTGCAAACTGTTTTGAATCTATTCAGGCTAGTATATACTCAATCCGCAGGCGTGCACATGCCTTGCGCATTGATGTATTCGTGTTACATATTGTTTATGAGCAAAGGTGATGTGAATATGTACCGTATAGTAATATTCTGCTGCGTATCTCAACTATATGCCTCTTTATTGTCGCAACAGCTCGTGGTGACGGTTGACATAGGGTGTACTTGCCCTTGTGGCAGGAACAGCACAGCACGAGACAAAGAATGGGCAGGCGGGATACGACGCTGGTCCCGCCTGTCCCTTCTTTGTCTCGTGCTGCGCTGTTGCTGCCACAAGATCATGCACCAACCAGCTCAACTTTTCTCCTTGCTATAGTGTACTTGCCCGTTGGACTACAAATTGAAGCTGGCTGGCTGAGTGAGATGCAACCATGAACATGACTCAAACGAGAAGAGAATTAGCTCTGTTATCATACAGGTCTATTGGCTAAGAGACTTCGAGACTTCCAAACAAATACGCCTTCTTAAGTTTTATTACTTCGTCTGCATTTCAGCAACCTGACTTTAAAACTAACCGCTTATTTCACTCTACTTAAACTTAACTCCTGGGAATGCACTCCTTCCTTTCCCCAAAAACCAATTAATAATTATTATTACTTAATTCTAACTTCAATTACAAATTATTCTACTGCCAACTGGTTCGGGAAACAACTAAAGAAACCTCAATAAACTATATGTGTTACAGAAAAAGACAATAAGGCACGAAGCAGGAGTCAGTATCAAAGCCCACACCGGCCGTCCTTTCTTCCTTGAATCGAAAATTATGTTAGTTAACATTATGCGCGAATATCCATGTCCAACATTCTCGAACAAAAACTTTGAATATTGGGAAAAGGTAAGGTACTAATTTATGGAAATATTGAAGGTAAGGAAATATTGAAGGCGCTGTTTAACAAATTTCGAGAAAGTATGGAAATATAGAGTGCTGTTGTATAGTCTCACCAGCATTTAGAAAAAAAAATGGTAACAGTCAGTATCGCGTTTTGGTAATCACCGATTTAGCCGTATCGGCTTAAAATGGACTTAAAATTGAATATACGGGGAGGCGGAAGAAAATTCAAGTTCGGTTAAATCCATGACGGTTTATAGCATACATGTACATACAGTTTACGTGCCAATCTCGCCTACGCCACATATGCAACTTGAATTCATTATTTTTCTACCGCATTCATTGTAATAGCTGTCGACGCCGCATACATTTTGAGAAAGGTCGTTGATGTGATTCAGCTGGAAAGGAAACTAGAATTTCGCCGTGATGAGTGTCCATTCACCAATTATTGCGTGCTTACATCCCCTCTGCGATGAACCACCATCTGCAGTACCCTTTCATTGAGAATGCCCGACAAGTGATAACCGCGTGCGATATAAGTTGACCAGAGTGTCAATCGTGTGTTTAACCAATTTATCCTTGCAATATCTAAAATGTACTTGTTATCTTTTCTGAAACTTGAATGTGATTGAATGTGACATCAGTGAGCTCCTGAAATCATCAGCCTAAGGAAATGGCCCGCTTTAAGAATTTAATTACGGGCCTATAGGCTGCACCGCATACGTTATGTAGCCAAATTAGTGTTTTGCTTAGGCCTCCATTGGTAACATTTGAAGGTATTGACGCTACATACTGCTTTGGAAAGGTGATATAAGTATATGATTCACTAAGAGCCGAAGATTTCTACCGTTTTCATTGAACAATCACCTTATTCTTGCGTGCGTACTTCCAGAGCCTGTTTACTTTTGCTTGACACAACCTGCGGTTAGCCGCTACTGAGTATGCGCGACAAGTGATTGCCACGGAAACAAAATTGATCACAGTATAAATCGTGCATTGATCTCCGCAATACCTGCCCTTTAGCCAACTGCTTCCTGTGTTTTCATTACTTCCATAGTCATAGAATGAAGCTTGTCATTTTTCAGGCAGGGGGTGAAAAAACAGCAGACTGGTATAACGTAAGGTGTCGACAACCCTCTTAGAACAAAACACGACAGGCGATTTCTCACCTGAGGGCCTGTTGTAGCATGCTCTGTAGAGCCGATGTCTACGAGGCAAATAACCTTCTAAACATCCCGGTCATAGATTGCTTTTTGTGCAATCACCATTTCATCGATGATGAGTGAACAGGCATCTTGCGGCATACTCAGGATTTCGCACTCAACACGAAGACGTTCTTTGGTGAGGGATGTGACTCCAACTTCTGTTGAATGACCCACATACTTCTGTAGTGTGGTACGACACGGTAGCTTGAAAAGGCTTCTCGAGCAAACATGCTCATAGCCCTTGCTTGAGCACGCTTTCCATAACACACACTCCCTCAAGACAGGTTCATTGTAGACTGATTTTTGCTTGCAGCAATTAGCAACCTGATTTTTGATGAAGAGAGCTCTTTGTCCCCGGCTTCGGATGATTTGATTACCTTCTTGAAGTATTGAATATCCTTGTTTACATCGTACCATTGCAACTGTTCTTTTATTCTGTGGTGCTCGGCTTGCAGCTTTTGTAGTGCTTTACACTGACGAGCTTTTTTCATTTTCAGCCTCCGCTCAGTCTTCTTTGCATCATCATCTGTCACTCTCGCAAAATCGAATGTTGTCTGACAAGTTTCATCAACCAGCGAAGAAAAGTCGCAGGCGGCTTTTAATGTGAGCTGGTATGCATTCTCGGCTAACAAGGCACTTTGACTAGAAACTTCTGTGCATGCCTCTGCACAGAGTTCATTTCCACTCAAATTGAGCTCTGTTTTTTTAGCTGTGAAGTCAGCAGAGCAGTCAATTCGTAGCCTCTTCTTTCTTTGTTCACTTTGTTTTTGCATGTAATTCGGGTAGTTCGGAAACACAGTCGGAACCGCTGTCGGAAGTAGAATCTTGAGTTACGTTTGTCTCTGGTAGTCTGTGTTCGTAAAGTGCAGTGAGCACACCAGTGATCTATCACTTCGCTCCCACCTAGCGCCTCTTCCACCCGGGCCCTCCCGGGAAATGTTCAACCATGCTGCCCGCCGTTGAGGATCGCACAAAAATTTATGATATCGGATCTTTCCTTGCGTTGGTGCTGCACAGCGGCACACAGCATTGCGCGGCATTGCACGCATGTGCCAAAACAAAAATCTCACACACGATCACACACGTGCGCAGATCCAATACAGCAGTCGTAAATCGAAAAGAAACACGCTGCGACACGTGAGACCCACTGGTTTTGCGGCGCTCGGGCGCTCTCCTCAATGCAAAGTGTCCCGGAGAAGTGGCGCCCCGACGGAGGAAACTAAACTCTCGCATCACGCTCTCGCCGAATAAAGTCGGCGAGACGCGACGGGCCGCACCAAGTGCGTTGCCATTGAGCGACCGTGGCTGAGCTAAACTAAACTATATTTTTTCATTTTTCCATCGCACCCTTTTTGCGCCTGTGCGCTCTGTCTTGTTCTGCTCCTTGTAACTTCGACACGTGTATGTGTTTTCGTGCCATTTAAATTACCCTAACACATAAGTTTAGCACGTTTGCGATTGCGTAATTTCGGCACCATTTAAGCCTTTATTATATATTCACTTCCATCGGTGCAGGCAGTGATAACGTCCCCATAGAAACTTAAGGGGCTGCGTGCAGCTAGTTTCTCCGGAGGACCGGTCCCCAGCCAAAACGTCAAGAAAAGCGCAGTGTTTCTTCGCCACGTCTGTTTTCTTTCAAGAGCCAGTGTATATATTCAAATTCAAATTCACTTTATTTCTGGTAGAAAGCAAGTATACATCATGAGCAAGAGAGTTTAAAAGAGGATTATTCTACCAAGGAAGACGAGGCAAAAGGCGTTTCATCTACGCCTGACAAGGCCTCGCCTCCTGGCGAGATACATTGCACTCTCTATGCTACAAAAGCCGTTGTAAAAAATATATTGTACCATTCATTACGTGTAGAAAACAGAAGCATTGTGAACAAGCATTATATGAAATTAAAACCGTAAGTACTACAGCAAACAAGAGAAATTTTCTTCACAAAAAAAAAACTTACATCACAACCTGTTAGTTATTATTGTGTCAGAAGGTAAGAACCGCAGTTGCATAAATATTTATCTCAACAAAAGATTAGCTCCTAACCAGAAAATTATTACAGAGTCAAAAGCCTGAAGAAGCAACATTTGTATCGACATATTTCAAGAATCTAACAAGGAACACAGCAATACAAACGAAACACAAACCTAAATGAGATAACAAGGAAACAGGTCATTTTTTTTCTACCAGGAGTACTTTTTTTATCCGTGCTTTATAAGTATACGGTGACTGTACATTCACTGCGATGTCAATAAGCTCTGGAAACAAATTTAAAAGGACAGGAATCTGGTAGTCTAACGATTGTGTACCATAGGAAGTTCTGACTTTTTTCTTAACAAATGAATTTGCCCTAAAGTTATAGCCGCATTCTTGACGTCGGTACTTCCCAAGAAATGAATTTAGGTTACTTTTTATGTGAGTGAATATGTTCAGTGCCAAGCGCTGTCGAAATATACTTGTAATTGCAAGTATTTCATTTTTTACGAACAGTGGAGCTGTGTGTTCTCGCAACGCTGCATTTTCTATGAATCGGATGCATTTCTTTTGAAGAATATGAAGACGTTCCAAATTACCAGTGGTAGTGGTGCCCCAAACTAGTATGCAGTATTGCAGTCTTGAATTAATCATGGTATAATAAAGCTGGCGTTTGAACCACGCTGGGAGCATAAACTTAAATCTATTTAGCATTCCAATAGTTTTCGCGAGGTCCATAGTCAAATAGTTTATGTGGTGTGTCCAGTTCAAGTTTTCGTGGAAATGTACACCCAGAAATTTCTGAGCGCTAACACGGTTTAATGTTTGCCCCTCGAAGACTAGTTTAAGTTTAGTGTCAATCGCCTTATTTTTAGCCCGAAAGATAATGTAGTTGGTTTTGTCTGTATTGAGTCGTAACTGGCTATGCTGCAACCACGTCGATAATTCTTCGAGCCATGTATTGGCATTCTTCATTAGGGTGATTAGACAATTGCCATGGAAAAACACATTAGTATCATCAGCATACAACACTATTTCGGGGGTTTGGGGTATTGATACAATGTCATTAATATATAAGAGAAATAGGAGAGGACCTAAGATGGAACCTTGGGGTACGCCATATTTAATTACCTGTGCTGTTGATCTGCTGTTATGAATACTAACGAATTGGAGGCGGTTGTACAAATAACTTTTTATCAAATCAAGAGCTTTGCCGCGGATTCCATAGTCGTAAAGTTTACTAAACAATATATCGTGTTTAATGGAGTCAAATGCCTTCCTGAAATCTAGGAATATACCAAGAGTATATAGCTGTCTCTCTATGTTTGTTATTATTTTTTCCTTAATATTCAGTAGTGCTGATTCAACGGATTTCCCTTTTTGGAAACCATACTGTTGGTTTGAAATTATACCCTTAGAGGACAAAAAACTGCTGATTCTAGTGTTGATTATTTTTTCCGCCACCTTCGCGAAAACTGGAAGCACGGATATCGGGCGATAGTTACCAATATTGTTCTTTGCCCCGCTCTTATGTATTGCGCACACTCGGGCGATCTTCATTTCATCAGGGAATGACGCATGACGCATTATGCAGTTGCAGATATGACAAAGGGGTACGCTCAAAATGTCGCATGATCCTTTCACCGCACGGACTGCAATATCGTCATGACCACATGCGCAAGTATCTTTGAGGCTTTTGATGACTGTTTCGATTTCACTTGGCGTGGTTGGAGACAAGAATATGGAACTAGTTTCTATCTTAGTTATGTAACTCCTAGATGAACTGCTCTGCGTGCTCTGTGACGCACCAGATGCTAGAAAATGACCGTTAAATTTATCTGCCAGTGAAGGACCTGAATAGGTTTTGCCATCAATGATTATTTGCTGGGGGACAGAATCTTGATTTTTACAGACAAGAGAGCGCATAAGTGCCCATGTTTCTTTCGGACAGGTATAAGTTGCTGTAAACTTGCTCATGTAGTACGATGTACGGGCTTTTTTTAAGTCAGCGTTTAACTTATTCCTAACCTTTTTGAATTCTAGGAATTTCGAGCTATCTTTAGTCGCAATAAATGAGTGGAACAGATTATTTCTATAGTTCAGTCTATTGATGTATTCATCTGTAATCCATGGTTTTCTTCCTTTCTTATTTCTTTTTATTTGTTTGAGAGGGAAAGCAATATTATATAATTCTTTTACTGTACGAATGAAGGAGTTATACGCATCGTTCGGGTCGTCGGTGCTCAAGACGTCATACCATGTTGTTTCTGATAGAAGATTACGGAATTGCGCAATGCCATTATCGCTGATAAATCTGCGCGATGTTTCAGTTTGGGGTCCGCTATGTCTTTGGATGATAGGTAAAAAACAAAAAAATGGCATGTGGTCACTAATGTTCACTGAAAACACTCCACAGCACACGGTGTCCTCTAAACAGTTTGTAGGGCATAGATCAATTAACGTCTCGCTGTCTGGTGTTACGCGTGTTGGGATACCAATCACATTAACAAGTCCTATCGAATGCATCGTCGCGAGGAAAGCATTGCAAGAATTGTCGAAAGAAAGCATGTTTATGTTGAAATCGCCTGGCATGACGAATGGAATATGTAATGAGAGCAGGTATTCGCCGAGTTCTTCAAAGAAGCTTAAGAATGCGGAAACAGACCCTGAAGGTGGACGGTAAATAACGGCTACTGCAAAAGCATGACTTACAACTGTTAGACATTCGTAGTTTTCTGTGATAAGTGTATATTCTGGAATAACAGTGTACATAATATCTGTGCTGATATAAAGTGCCACACCGCCACCCCTTTGCCGCTGACGACACAGTGTTTCGCAGTTATAATTGTCGAAGTGCACAGCATCTTGCGCGTTTTCGAACCAAGTTTCCGTGAAGGCTAATATGGAAAAATTGTGATTCAGTGCGTCCAAATATGTACCAACATCGATATGCTTATTTTGCAAACTTCGGGTGTTAAGATGGAATAGAGATATAGATTTCCTCCGTGGTTGCTCTTTTATCAATTTGTTGAAAGAGTTTGTGTCACGATAACAGCAGTTACAAGACTGTTCAGCCATGATGATAGGCGCTCCTCTAGACACGTGACTTGTTCAAGCGATCAAGCGATTTGCATGATGTCATCTTCTGACTTTATGTGGATGGCCGCTTCACCTTGCTTTTTCCTGACAAGGATCCTGCCGTTTTTTTGCCAAGCAAACTGGTACGAACGTTCTTTTGCCCTCATCTTAGCCAGCCACAGCAGTTTCCGGTTTTGTGAAGTCATGTTGTCAAAAAAACTAAGGTCGGGAAGTTTCGTTCGGAGAAGTGCTTTTCGTTCGGACCACTGTTCTTTTACGGCGCGCGAAGCAAACCGTACAAGGACAATGGGTGTCTTCGGGGGTTTGGACGGCAGCCTGTGTACGGCTTCTATGTCCCTGTGTGTGACTTCTTCAATGTTCAACTCTCGTGCAATGTCGTTCAGCTTGCTCAACAAATTTTCATCATCAGTCTGCTTGAGGCCGTGAATTTCAAGGTTCTGTCGGCGGTTATATTGGTCCAGGTCGTTTAGTTGCTGTTTAAGTTCTTTGATTTCTTCAGTCGCTGTTTGTGTTTCGATTTTTTCCACTCTCTCTTTGAGGTCGTCAATGTCCTTTTTATGTGAGTCAACCATTTCGATAACCTTATCGTACTTATCAGACAAAAAGCTGATGCTTGTCTCAATGCTTTCGACAGTTTCTTTGACTGACATGAGATCATCAATTTTCTCAAGAAGTATATATATATATATATATATATATATATATATATATATATATATATATATATATATATATATATATATATATATATATATATATATATATATATATATATATATATATATGCAAAGTTGAGAAATGCTTCATTCAGCCATAGATTTATTTTGAGTCGACGTTTCGGACAGAGCCTCTCCTTGCTCAAGACTGCAGTTACAGCGATCTTCTTCCTCTTCTTAGGGAGTTGGCATTCGTACACATGTACGATACATGAACAAAACAACAACCAAACGGATGCTGGAAAGAAGATAGGCACAAAAGAAAGAATACTAGAAAGGAGAGAGAGAGAGAAAACAAACAACAGGGAAAAAGAAAAACGAAAAAACGCGCTGTCACCTGTTGGCCACCAGGAATCCGCGGGGAGCCAGCCCCGGAAAAAAAAGAAAGAAAAACGAGGAGCCTGAGGGGATAATAGCCACCCCTCATGGCAACAGAGCGGCGGCGAGAAAGGTGCACAAAAACAGACGGTGGCGGAATCGCCCAACAGATAAAAATTAGAGACGCGTGTACTCGCGTGCCTTGGCCGTAAAGAGGAAACAAATAAACAGAATAAAATGCTGACAGGGCAGGGGACTTCCGTCATCTGGAACCTCTTCGGTACTCAGAGTCAAAGCCGAATCAGCTGCGCCGTGAGCTTAATTAGACACGCTTGCACTGTGCATGAAAACACCCATACACACACAAAAGAAAAAGAAAAAAATGGTGGCAAAACATCGAGTTCGGGCAACTGTAGTGTGGGGGATAAATGTGAATGGCGGGAACATTTAATCGGGGGTTCTTCAATAGCACCCCGCTCGGCAAGGTAGTTGAACTGGGAAGATAGGGGTGGGATGGGATGGGGGATGAAGAAATATGTGTGAGCTTGAAAAAGATGCCGCTGGCGAGAAACAACCGAGATATGTCCAGCTGGCACTCGTAAGGTAAGCACTAGCCCTGCAAGGACAATACACCTGTACTTTCATTAATGCCGTGAGGAATTGTTGCAAATTTGTAAAGAAAGTACCACTTGCGTTGCTCTCCTTCCCGGGTGTTGTGGAAACCACTCTGTAGGACTATTAACTTAATTGCATCAAATGGGTGGTTTTTCTCAGTAATGTGTTTTGACAAGAGGAGTTTCGGTAGCGATGAGATATGCGCGCGGTGGTTATTAAAGCGAATTCGTAGAGTGTTGACGGTCTGCCCAATGTACTGCATACTGTACAGACTGCATTCTAGGAGGTATATTACGTTGCAGGAATCACAATCAAAGATGCCTTTACTTTTCTATTTGAAGCCTGAACTTTGCTTACTGCAGAGCTTGATGTTTGTATGTGTTTGCACACCTGCCATCTACTTTTTCCCCAGGGTCGGTACCCCGAAACCGGCTGGTTATTTGTTCTTGATATATATATATATATATATTTATTTATTTATTTACAGATACTGCAGGCCTTTCTCGGGCCCATGCAGGAGTGGTTACAAGGAGGGAATATAAAACAAAGGGAATACGTAAAGTGCAAGGGTACAAAAATAACATTTCATCGCTATAGTGGCACAGGGTACTAATGACGTCGAAGCCAGGAGAAGAAACTAGCGGGTTGAAAAGGAAACACATGTAATTGCAAAGAATATATATATATATATATATATATATATATATATATATATATATATATATATATATATATATATATATATATATATATATATATATATATATATATATATAACAAGGGAAGGGAAATGAAAATGAGGGGATCGTTTGATAAGCTTATGAAAGAAGCCAACAGTCAGCGAAACCGAGGTGCGTAGGGGAACGTTTATTTTTATTATTATTTATAATTTGTGGTGCTGAGTGATGGGAGAATATTAGAATTAATCTGTTGCTTAAAGGAAATTTAGTATGTAGCAGCAGAAAAAACAACCATGCCGCCGTTTGGACGGAGCTCGCTGCTACAAAACGAATCTGCTCTGATCAATCTGATTTTAACTGTAACTGCTTGGCCCTAAAAATGTAATTAACACAACAAAAGTACGCCGCTTCAGTAATCGACGACGCGTTTGCACGTGCGGACCAGCATGACCGTAGAGTGCTCTTGGACACACCCCATCGCAATCACTTAGTTCAGCAAACCAGCTTGGTACCGACTCATTCAGCTTCTATTTCTAACGGCCCCGGCATTCTTCGGAAGCATCCTAACATCACCAAACCAAGCCAACGCCTTAAACTGATATTCCCAAACACGCCCAGGGTAGCCTATAGAAGATAGAAAAATCTAGGCGACTTGTAAACTTTTTGAAGAATTTCACACCATGTCTCGGAAGGCTGCCGCCCGTGTAATAAGCCAAGAGAGAGAATTTGCGCACATATGACTACCTCAGTAACATCTACCAGCACCACTTCAAACTATCAGATAAGGATTAATGGCACTTATTTCTGCGACACTTCAAACGCAGCCTATCTGTTGAAGTGCTCTATGGGCAACGAGCATTACAGATGGCAAAGCGAAAGTGCCTTCCGTTTACGCTTCAACAATCACAAGGCTCACTGCACCTCTCTCCCCAAGCTTCCGCTATCTAAACACGTCAGAATTCCCTGTCACTCATTCGACTAAGAGTTTCCATTTTACAAACATGTTTTAGGACACATAATGATAGAGAAATCCGGGAGTCATATCTCGTTTACAAATTTGATAGTGTTTTTCTGCTGGTTTAAACAAAAGTCTTGGTGTACTATCTGTCTGCACTGCTAAAAATTTTTTCTTACCGCATGTGTGTGCCAAGTTTTAAATTTTCGCTTTTTATTCTGTACCTTTCGATTTCTTCCCTGATTGTATACAAGCAGTCAGGTGCTTTCTGTGCTTTCTTCCTAGCCTTGATAAGTTCTTGATAGTTGCTGGATTAAAAGCCTCCTACCAAACACGGAATTGTTCACTGTGATGAAGGCGGGACCCCGGCCGAAACGTTAGTAATAGTGTGCTTCGGCAGCGCCCTCTTCTTACATGCTACTTACCCCGGAAACCCACGTCTCTTCATTTCGGATATATATATATGTATATATATATATATATATATATATATATATATAGCAGACAATGCAAATGAAATGAGCGGCTCGTTTGACAAACATATGAGCGAAGCCAATAGTCACTGATACCAAAGTGCAAAAAAAATGTTTCTATATATTTTTTTTTGTAGTGCTGATCCAACGAGAAAATAATACATCGATTAATCTGTCGCTTAAAGAAAATTACTTATCAGCAGAAAAACAACCAAGCCACCGATGCGATCCCAACCAAATATTGCTACCTGAACCCAATATCCCAAATATCAGAACCCAATATTGAGTCCTGTGCACCGGAGACGCGATATTCGTTGGTCGTGGGTTCGGATTATATATATATATATATATATATATATATATATATATATATATATATATATATATATATATATATATATATATATATATTCAGCCGTGGCAGGTCTCAGGGCAACCTGAGTCTCACCAGCCCCACCGGTTGCAGCAACTGACATCGCAGGGCAGTGGCGCATCGCTTATAACCGCCGCACCGCTGCGCCAGGAGTGGTATAACGACTCCCACCGATCTATGAATGTGGAGAGTGTGCAATCCCGCATATATGGGCAATACTCCATTACTGGTGTCCCGTCAAAGT
Organism: Amblyomma americanum; assembly: GCA_030143305.2. NCBI lineage: Eukaryota > Metazoa > Arthropoda > Arachnida > Ixodida > Ixodidae > Amblyomma > Amblyomma americanum. Next base: position 402,637 of record JARKHS020029234.1, on the reverse strand, counting down.
CTTATGGCGGAGCTTAAGGTTCCCCTACAGTAGTTTGCTCACGTAGAGCGAACCGCAAGTGCGGAGAGGAGAATGTGTATTTTTTTATCCAGATGGTACGCTATGTCTGGAATTCGTATTTTAGTCGTGGAAGCGAATAGCTTTATGGCTAGATATAGATATCTTGCGTAATGAGTATATATTATTCAACAAAATTTGCTGACAGTTGAAAAGTTACATTTTAAAATGCTTAGCGATTTTCAGAAAAAAATACTCTAAGTGAGACAAGCGTATTGCTTACTTGCAGTGCACTGGGGGTCACATGATCTGTCGGTAGAATCACCAAGGGCTTTTAAACACACGGGCTAAAACTCTGAATCTCTGTCTGGTAAAGAATGCACCTTTGCTTCCTGGTTTTTTGCTCTTTTTCTGAGAATGAGGAATAACCGTGCGGAAATAAAACAGCACAAATATGAATTTTTTTGTATACCTCGTTTTAAAGCTCTATAAACTATTCTCTTGTGTACTGCTCTTCTGCGAATCTCCCTGAATTTCTTTTTACAGATACTTGCCAGTATGGCAATTATTTTTTTCCAAGAAACAAGAATCTAGAGAATGAGTGCAAGAAACTGACATGCGATGCTTCTAGAAGAATGGTGATCGTTGAATCGTGAGTGTTTTTCAAAGCTTGAGGACTTTTTGCTCTTTATTATTTGTTCATTGTTATTATCTTTTACCAGAGACATCTTTGGGCCCCGAAATGTCTCTTGTAGGATACAGACAATGCGAGAAAAGAGCCCATAAGGCATAAAAACTAACACGACTTTTTAATGTCGTAAATGTTCTTCATTTTGAACGAGCACTGAACTCATTGGTAACGATGAGACCGCATACAATGCTACTGTTTACGCTGCTCCTCCTGCGTTGTATAAATATACAAGCAACCTACGCATATCAGTCGAATATCGTTAAAAAGGCACGGCATTTTGAATATTACAATAAATACCTCTTGTATATCTTAATAAAATTAAAAGGTTCTTGGATCAGGCGCCTGAAGGATTAAAATAGAAATGTCTCACAAAAGGAGAATAGACCGACCAATGTAGGCTGCGAATGGGAATGAATCCTCTGGAGTTTCAGTGAGTGGTCGCTTAACAGTGAACGTCCTCGTGTCGTAGAAAGAATCGCGTGCTCATGACAACTAAGCAATTGCTAGCTTCAATCAGCACTCGTAAAGAATGCACTGGATCACAAGATATTATTTTAAGCAGTCAAGTACTTCATGTTTTCGCAACCATATATATATATATATATATATATATATATATATATATATATATATATATATATATATATATATATATATATATATATATATGGTTGCGAAAACATGAAGTACTTGACTGCTTAATAGAATATAAATCTAAGAATTCTTGAAAAAGACCGGTCCTCCGATCGAAATGTGGTGTAAAATAAGAATGCGCATACTTTGATGTATATTACGTATATATATATATATATATATATATATATATATATATATATATATATATATATATTGTAAGGCTAAAGAAGAAGATGCGTCTGATGATTTGAAAAGACGAAGACGAGGAGACAGTGTTCTCGAGAGTTTTTGCCAGCGCTACGCTTGTGTGTCTTTTGCCGATCTGATCCCAGACTGCTGCCGTTGCCGTTCCCGTCGCCCCAGTACCTCGTAACAAACCCCCCGTTACATTTGGTGGAGGTGCTGGGTAAACACATCGGCCCTGGAGCTCCGTAGTCGTGTTCTCCCGGCGCGCACGATGCCTGAGGACGTCCAACACCAGGCCGTACAAGTGGGCCAGGCTGTCATCTGTGCCGGCTCTCTTCGTCAACGGGACCCGACCATTTTCAGCGCGACTGACGAGAACGATGTGGAAGATTGGCTCACATCGTACGAGCGGGTGAGCGTATACAACAAATGGGACGATGTGACGAAGCTAAACAACGTCATCTTTTATCTCGCCGGTGTGGCTAACCTCTGGTATCGCAACCATGAGGCAGATATTCAAACCTGGTCCATTTTTAAGACTAAATTTGCAGACGTATTTGGTCGACCGGCTGTCAGGCAACTCCGAGCCGAACAGCGATTGCGTGAACGATCTCAGCAGGCTAGTGAAAGCTTCACTAGCTACATTGAAGATGTCGTCGACTTGTGCAAGCGGGTCAACGCTCGTATGTCGGAAGCCGACAGGATCCAACACATCTTGAAAGGCATCGATGACGACGCTTTTCAGATGCTTCTAGCGCGCGACTTGCGTACCGTTGCTGAAGTCGTCACGCTGTGTCAAAGCTTTGAGCAGTTGCGCAAGCAGCGGATTCTGACACGCCAGCGGCCACAGCAGGTTGAGTCGCTCGCTGGGCTCACGCCTGCTCCTGACCCCTCGCTGCTACAGCAGATTAAAGACTTCGTGCGCGAAGAAGTGGCACGTCAACTTTCCTTTCTGCCGAGCGCTCACGACCGACCATCATATCTGACTCCAGCGCTCCGACATACAATTCAAGAGCAAGTTGCTGAGGCTCTTCCACCGGCTCATCCGTCACCACCTGTCACGGTTCAGCTGACATACGCTGACGTTGTCGCCAGACCACAACCTGTGGCTGCTCCGCTCACATATGCCGAAGCCGTCGCGAGACCGCCTCCTGTCGCGGCTCCAGTGACATATGCCGATGTCGTAGCAAGACCGCAGCCGCCAATCTATAGTGCGCCTCCGGCGCATTTGCGAGGGCCAGTGGCTTACCGACGACCTACTCCAAGGGTCAGCGATTCCTGGCGCACAACGGACAACCGGCCGATTTGCTTCTTTTGTGGTCTCCCAGGTCATGTAGCTCGGCATTGCCGCCGTCGTCTCCCGGACGCGGAAATTCCTCCCCAAGCTCCTGGGTACTGGCCCCCACCGAGTCAGTACTCTGTACCAGCTGCGCCGCCGCAAAGTCGTACTTCCTCGCCGGACCGTTCTACCCTCTCCAGCCGCCGGCCCTCTTCTCCACGACGCCGGTCTATTTCGCCTATGCGACGTCGCCCCACCGCTAACCAGGAGGAAAACTAGGCGCCGCAGTTCCTGAGGCGAGAACTGCGTCCACAACGAACTTCGAAAGGCCTCATCCGTCAGCCGCTAACCTCATTGAAATTTCCGTCGACGGCGTTTCTGTCATGGCGCTTGTCGACACTGGTGCTGCCGTTTCCGTCATGGACGCAAAGCTGTGTAGTTCTTTAAGAAAAGTAAGGACGCCAATTGCTGGACTCTCACTGCGCACCGCCAGCGCTCAGAACATCCAGCCGTCCGCAGCGTGTACCGCTCGCGTTGTAATCCAGGGGACCATTTATGCCGTCGAATTCGTCGTACTGCCCTGCTGTTCTCATGCTGTTATCCTGGGCTGGGATTTCCTATCGCGCCATGCTGCTATCATCGATTGTGCTCGAGCTGAAGTCGAGTTCTCTCACCTGCCCGAAGCTGTCTTGGACACTGCCCCTCCTGGTGCCTGTGTTAAGGCCCTAGTTGCCGAAGACATTGACCTGCCTCCCTGCTCTTCAGTCCTCGTACCCCTCTCTTGCGGCCCTCTTCGCGACGACACTGTCCTCTTCACTCCGTCCCCTATCTTTCTGCACCGCAAGTGTCTGCCTCTGCCATACGCTGTACTGACTATATCCGCTGGCCTCTCCGTACTGTTCGTGTCTAACCCATTCTCGTTCCCCAACGCCTTGCGTCTAGGTGAATGTCTCGGCACGGTACAACCATTCGCGTCTCTGCTCATCCACGAAGAGACGGACGACGCGCCGCACCTCTCCATAGCCGCACTCAGCCCACCTACTGCTGCGCCCGATCCCTCCTCAACCGAAGCATTCCTTCGCTCCATCGACGACAACCTTCCAGCGCCGCAAAGGGCACAGCTTCTCACTTTACTTAATCAGTTTCGCTCATCATTTGACTCACATCAAAGTTCCTTGGGCCAAACTTCCACTGTCACCCATGCCATCAACACAGGTGACCACGCACCGCTGCGACAACGTCCCTATCGTGTGTCTGTCGCCGTGCGCCAAGTTATTGAAGACCAAGTCGACAAGATGCTCCAGAGCGGCGTCATTCAGCCCTCAAGCAGCCCATGGGCGTCGCCTGTGGTGCTCGTCAAAAAGAAGGATGGCTCCATACGCTTCTGTGTAGATTACCGCCGCCTTAATAAGATTACGCGCACAGATGTCTATCCCCTCCCGCGCATAGACGACGCTCTGGACTCTTTGCAAGGGGCCGAACTCTTTTCATCTCTTGATTTGCGTTCCGGGTACTGGCAAGTTCCTATGAAAGAAGCCGATCGCCCCAAAACCGCCTTTGTGACACCGGATGGCTTGTATGAATTTACGGTGATGCCCTTCGGGCTTTGTAACGCCCCCGCGACTTTTGAGAGGATGATGGACACCATTTTGCGCGGACTTAAGTGGAAGACATGCCTTTGCTACCTCGACGACATTGTGGTCTTTTCCCCGGACTTTGACACCCACCTCTCCCGTTTGAAGCACGTCTTGACCTGCCTCTCTGACGCCGGCCTGCAGCTGAACTTAAAAAAATGCCGTTTTGCCGCTCGTCAATTAACCATCTTAGGTCATGTTGTCTCTAAGCAGGGCGTCAGTCCCGACCCAGCGAAACTTCGTGCTGTGGTTGACTTTCCCAAACCTACCTCCATCAAAGACCTGCGCAGTTTCCTGGGTTTGTGCTCATATTTCCGCCGTTTTATTCGCAACTTTGCGTCCATTGCTGCGCCTTTGACTCAACTGCTGTCTGGAAGTGCGGATTTATCACTGTGGTCTCCAGCGTGCGACGACGCATACACCACCTTGCGCCGTCTCCTCACGGCGCCGCCCATTCTGCGCCATTTCGACTCGGCCGCTCCTACCGAAGTTCACACGGACGCCAGCGGTGTTGGCCTCGGCGCTGTCCTCGCCCAACGAAAACCTGGCTTTGACGAATACGTCGTTGCTTATGCTAGCCGCACACTCACACCAGCAGAACGCAACTACTCCGTAACTGAAAAAGAGTGTTTGGCGATTGTATGGGCCCTCGCGAAGTTTCGACCGTACATTTATGGGCTCCCTTTTGACGTTGTGACCGACCACCATGCGCTCTGTTGGCTTTGCAACCTGAAAGACCCCTCCGGCCGCCTCGCTAGGTGGGCCCTTCGCTTGCAAGAATATGATATCCGCGTCGTGTATCGCACCGGCCGCAAGCATCAAGACGCCGATGCACTGTCACGCTGCCCCCTTCCAGCCGAGATCGCCAGCCTTTCCACCTCCGACGCTTCTCTGCCCTTGCTTCGCCTCAGCGACATGCCTTCAGCGCAACGCATGGATCCCTGGATCGCTTCCCTTCTCGACTTTCTCGCCAACCCGACGGCTGCTTCACCGTCACGTGCGCTCCGCCGCCAAGCTGCCCATTTTGCGATCCGTGACACCCTACTTTATCGCCGTAACTACAACTCCGAAGGTCGCCAGTGGCTGCTCGTTATTCCACGTCACTTACGCTCGGAGATATGCGCATACTTCCATGCTGCCCCCCACAGCGGTCACGCGGGCGTTTTCAAGACCTACACCCGCATACGGCTGCGCTTCTACTGGCGCGGAATGTACACCTTTATCATGAAGTACGTGCGCGCATGCATTCCCTGCCAACGTCGCAAGACACCTCCCCATCGTTCTGCTGCTGAGCTGCAGCCGTTACCATGCCCTCCACGCCCGTTCGACCACGTTGGCATTGATTTATACGGTCCGCTTCCATACACTGCAGACGGCAACCGTTGGGCTATAGTAGCGGTGGATCACCTTACACGATATGCCGAAACTGCTGCCCTTCCGGCTGCCACAGCGACGGACGTCGCCTCCTTCATTTTGCACCGATTCATCCTTCGCCACGGTGCACCTCGTGAACTGCTCAGTGACCGAGGCCGCGTGTTCTTATCTGAGGTGGTGAAGGCGCTTCTCAAAGAGTGCAACACAATTCACCGAACTACCACCGCCTATCATCCGCAGACCAATGGCCTCACTGAGCGATTTAACCGCACACTCGGAGACATGCTCTCCAAGTACGTCGCTTCTGACCACACGAATTGGGATCTCGTCCTTCCGTACGTTACTTATGCGTACAATACCGCTACGCAGTCTACCACCGGATTCTCTCCTTTCTTCCTACTTTACGGCCGCCAACCCTCTGCTACTATCGACACTATCCTCCCTTACCGCCCTGATGAATCCGAATATCGGCCTGTTTCCGACGCCGCGCAACACGCCGAAGCCTGCCGCCATATTGCCCGGTCACTCACCACTGACACCCAGCATCGCCAGCGCTCCCGCCTCGACCAAGACCAAACCCCACCGAACTACACTTCTGGTGCACTTGTGTGGCTCTGGATCCCTTCAGGAACTCCCGGTCTCTCCTCAAAATTTCTTGCGAAGTACCATGGTCCCTACCGTGTGCTGGAGCGCACCTCTCCGGTTAATTATATCGTGGAACCCCTCACGCCGTCTCCTGATCTCCGCCGCCGAGGACGGGAGACCGTTCATGTCCAGCGCCTCAAGCCCTACTACGACCCCGCCGTCTTGCCATCATCCTAAGTCGCCAGGATGGCTCCTCTTGTCCCCGGGGTGATTGTAAGGCTAAAGAAGAAGATGCGTCTGATGATTTGAAAAGACGAAGACGAGGTGACAGTGTTCTCGAGAGTTTTTGCCAGCGCTACGCTTGTGTGTCTTTTGCCGATCTGATCCCAGACTGCTGCCGTTGCCGTTCCCGTCGCCCCAGTACCTCGTAACAAACCCCCCGTTACAATATATATATATATATATAAATATATATATAATTATATTAAGGAAGCCAACAGTCACCGAAACCAAGGGGCATAGGGGAATGTTTTTATTCTTTTTTTTTAATTTTTAGTGGCAATCAATCGGTTTAAAGAAAATTATTTATAAAGCAGCAGAAAAAACAACCATGCCGCCGGTGGGATCCGAACCCACGACCTCCGAATATCGCGTCCGGTGCTCTTACCAACTGAGCTACGGCGACGGCTGTCCAATCTGCTGCTTTCGTGGGTATTTATGTTTACTGCATGTAAGCGAACCTTGAGAGTGTTCACCAGCGCCACCCTCGACCATAGCGGTGGACGTAGCACGTCCTGTAATACCGCGAGTGTGACGTAGAACGTCATCTAACGGCGAGGGCGGAAACTGTGCGAGAGCCCTCTTATGCTACCTATGGCAACAAGACTGCCAGGACTGAGACCCCCGTTAAGCTATTAGCAGACAACGCAAAGGAAATGAGGGGCTGGTTAGACAGACATATTAAGGAAGCCAACAGTCACCGAAACCAAGGGGCATAGGGGAATGTTTTTATTCTTTTTTTTTTAATTTTTAGTGGCAATCAATCGGTTTAAAGAAAATTATTTATAAAGCAGCAGAAAAAACAACCATGCCGCCGGTGGGATCCGAACCCACGACCTCCGAATATCGCGTCCGGTGCTCTTACCAACTGAGCTACGGCGACGGCTGTCCAATCTGCTGCTTTCGTGGGTATTTATGTTTACTGCATGTAAGCGAACCTTGAGAGTGTTCACCAGCGCCACCCTCGACCATAGCGGTGGACGTAGCACGTCCTGTAATACCGCGAGTGTGACGTAGAACGTCATCTAACGGCGAGGGCGGAAACTGTGCGAGAGCCCTCTTATGCTACCTATGGCAACAAGACTGCCAGGACTGAGACCCCCGTTAAGCTATTAGCAGACAACGCAAAGGAAATGAGGGGCTGGTTAGACAGACATATTAAGGAAGCCAACAGTCACCGAAACCAAGGGGCATAGGGGAATGTTTTTATTCTTTTTTTTTAATTTTTAGTGGCAATCAATCGGTTTAAAGAAAATTATTTATAAAGCAGCAGAAAAAACAACCATGCCGCCGGTGGGATCCGAACCCACGACCTCCGAATATCGCGTCCGGTGCTCTTACCAACTGAGCTACGGCGACGGCTGTCCAATCTGCTGCTTTCGTGGGTATTTATGTTTACTGCATGTAAGCGAACCTTGAGAGTGTTCACCAGCGCCACCCTCGACCATAGCGGTGGACGTAGCACGTCCTGTAATACCGCGAGTGTGACGTAGAACGTCATCTAACGGCGAGGGCGGAAACTGTGCGAGAGCCCTCTTATGCTACCTATGGCAACAAGACTGCCAGGACTGAGACCCCCGTTAAGCTATTAGCAGACAACGCAAAGGAAATGAGGGGCTGGTTAGACAGACATATTAAGGAAGCCAACAGTCACCGAAACCAAGGGGCATAGGGGAATGTTTTTATTCTTTTTTTTTAATTTTTAGTGGCAATCAATCGGTTTAAAGAAAATTATTTATAAAGCAGCAGAAAAAACAACCATGCCGCCGGTGGGATCCGAACCCACGACCTCCGAATATCGCGTCCGGTGCTCTTACCAACTGAGCTACGGCGACGGCTGTCCAATCTGCTGCTTTCGTGGGTATTTATGTTTACTGCATGTAAGCGAACCTTGAGAGTGTTCACCAGCGCCACCCTCGACCATAGCGGTGGACGTAGCACGTCCTGTAATACCGCGAGTGTGACGTAGAACGTCATCTAACGGCGAGGGCGGAAACTGTGCGAGAGCCCTCTTATGCTACCTATGGCAACAAGACTGCCAGGACTGAGACCCCCGTTAAGCTATTAGCAGACAACGCAAAGGAAATGAGGGGCTGGTTAGACAGACATATTAAGGAAGCCAACAGTCACCGAAACCAAGGGGCATAGGGGAATGTTTTTATTCTTTTTTTTTTAATTTTTAGTGGCAATCAATCGGTTTAAAGAAAATTATTTATAAAGCAGCAGAAAAAACAACCATGCCGCCGGTGGGATCCGAACCCACGACCTCCGAATATCGCGTCCGGTGCTCTTACCAACTGAGCTACGGCGACGGCTGTCCAATCTGCTGCTTTCGTGGGTATTTATGTTTACTGCATGTAAGCGAACCTTGAGAGTGTTCACCAGCGCCACCCTCGACCATAGCGGTGGACGTAGCACGTCCTGTAATACCGCGAGTGTGACGTAGAACGTCATCTAACGGCGAGGGCGGAAACTGTGCGAGAGCCCTCTTATGCTACCTATGGCAACAAGACTGCCAGGACTGAGACCCCCGTTAAGCTATTAGCAGACAACGTAAAGGAAATGAGGGGCTGGTTAGACAGACATATTAAGGAAGCCAACAGTCACCGAAACCAAGGGGCATAGGGGAATGTTTTTATTCTTTTTTTTTTAATTTTTAGTGGCAATCAATCGGTTTAAAGAAAATTATTTATAAAGCAGCAGAAAAAACAACCATGCCGCCGGTGGGATCCGAACCCACGACCTCCGAATATCGCGTCCGGTGCTCTTACCAACTGAGCTACGGCGACGGCTGTCCAATCTGCTGCTTTCGTGGGTATTTATGTTTACTGCATGTAAGCGAACCTTGAGAGTGTTCACCAGCGCCACCCTCGACCATAGCGGTGGACGTAGCACGTCCTGTAATACCACGAGTGTGACGTAGAACGTCATCTAACGGCGAGGGCGGAAACTGTGCGAGAGCCCTCTTATGCTACCTATGGCAACAAGACTGCCAGGACTGAGACCCCCGTTAAGCTATTAGCAGACAACGCAAAGGACAGACAAGGTAAAGGAAATGAGGCGCTCGTTTTACTAACATATTTAGGGAGCCAACAGTCACCGAAACCAAGGTGCATAGGGGAATGTTTAATTTTTTATGCGTTGTGTTTATCAGCGGAATAATAATACTTAGATTAATCTATCGCTTAAAGAATATTACTGATAAAGCAGCAGAAAAAACAACCATGCTGCCGGTGGGATCCGAACCCACGACCTCCGAATATTGCGTCCGGTGCTCTATCAACTGAGCTACGGCGAAGGCGGTCCAATCTGCTGCTCTCATGGGTATTTATGTTTTGGGTGTAAGCGAACCTTGAGAGTGTTCACTAGCGCCACCCTCGCCTATAGCGGCGGACGTAGCACGTCCTGTAATACCGCTGGATGGATGGATGGATGGAAAGTAGGAGCGTCCCCTTTGAAACGGGGCAGTGGTTGTTGCCACTATGATCAGTTTTTTTTCCTTTATTTTTGTTTACTCTGCTGCAAGTTGTTATTACAATTCGCCATTTGCTTTAAAAATACGTCTTTCTACACTTTAAAACTTATGTCACCTTTCTGCTTTTGTGCCACCAATCCTCCAATCGATTTTTGCTAATTTCCACTGCCGATTTATTTACATGACTACTGTTATCTCTAAACCCTAAGGTCTCAGGAAGAGTGACTGTGCCTGCATTGACATCGGGATGGATACCATCGCATTTTAGGATGAGGTGTTCTGTTGGTTCTTCAGATTTTCCACACACAGCACATGTGTCATCTTCGTTCAATTTTTTTTGTAGCTGCGCGTTCTAAGACAGCCTGACCTATCTTCAAAGGGGAGGCCACTGCCTCTTGAGTTATCATAAAACGTTTCCTTCCTGATCTGCCTTTTCCAGCATCGATATAGTTCTACACTATGCTTCTTTTCCATTGAATCTATCCAATTTTTACCTTCGACGTTTTTAACCTGTTGTTTAATGTTCTTTCTTTCTCCTTCCTCTTCTCTGGCAAACTTACTGGCCAGCTTTCTAGTTCGTTTCCGCCACTGCGTGTCAAAGCTCTTTCTGTGCAGGTATTTAAATATCTTAGCTGCCCACCTGTTGTCATCCATTTTCCTCAGGCGTTCTTCGTATAGTACTTTACTCTGAGCTTCCCGTGGTTCGAACGTTGCCCAGACCATATCCCCCTGTACTGACTCGTTTGTGGTTTTCCCGTGGGCATCTAGTGCTAATATTCTGACAGTTCTCTGATTTACTTCTAATCGCGACTGTCTTCAGCCCTTAAGCATAGAACCACATTCCCGAAAGTAAGCGCCGGCACCATTATTTCTTTCCAAATACCTCTGAGGACTTCACACCTGTTGTTCCCCCACAATTCCCTATGTTTCATTATCCCGGCATCTCTTCGCCCTTTCGCTATGAGAGGCTGTTCGTGCTTTTCCGTGTATATATGCCCGTTGTTTAGCCATACCCCGAGATATTTGTATTCGGCCACTCGGGGTAATTCGTGGCCTTGTATTGTGAGCTCCTGATCAGTTGTGGCATTGAAAACCATCACACCTGACTCAGTTGCGCTAAAACTGAAACCTAGACTGTCTCCTTCGTCTCCACAGCAATTCACCAAAGTTTGCAAATCTTCCTGGCTAGCTGCTAACAGTACAATATCGTCCGCATACATTAAACCCGGTAGTCGTTGCTCAACAACCTTTCCGCCTGATGTGTATGACAGATCATAACCTAGATTGCTTCCTTGTAACCTTATTTCCATACTTATGATATAAAACATGAAGAGCAGTGATGATAGGAGACAACCTTGCCTTAATCCTTTGTGTATCTGGATAGTTGTTGTACTCTTAATTCCTTCCCATGGTATTTCAACTTCATTTTCTCGATATATTTCCTGTAGAAAGTTAATTACCTCATGACTGACACCTTCACCTTTTAATATGTTCGACAGGAGTTCCCTGTTCACGTTGTCATATGCACCGCTTATGTCCAAGAAGGCTAAATACAGAGGTCTGTTTTCCGCCTTAGCTATTCCTATGCACTGGGCAAGCACAAACAAGCAATCATCTAAGCGCCTACCACTTCTGAACCCATTCTGAAGTTCTCCGAGTATTCTATTACTTTCTACCCATGACTGCATTTTTATTTTCACCGCCTGCATCGCCAGCCTGTATGTAACCGCTGTTATCGTAATCGGTCGGACGGGTTTCATGTTCGTCTTATTGCCTTTTCCTTTATAAATCAAATTCATTGTACTCTGTTTCCAGCTGTGCGGAATTTACTGACTCGTTGACTGCTTCCAACAACTTTATCAGCGTTTTCCTGCCTCTTGGGCCAAGTTCATTAATTAGCTTGATTGTAATTTCGTCGATCCATGCTGACGTACATCTTGGAATATTTGCTTCCGCCTTTTTCCAGTTAAGATTCGTCAGTTCTACGCTGTTTTCTATTGTGCGTTCCTGTGTTGCTCCTTCATTTGGGGTGATTACTCTATCGTCTTTCTTAAATGACTCAGCTATAACTGATGAAATGTAGTTGACAGCGTCATCTCCCTCTAAACATTTTCCTCCGGCATCGTGAATCTGTTCCTGCTGTCTGCGATTTGCTTTGCCCAGCCAGCTTATTCGGTTCCAGAATTTTCTTGGCCCCCCTTTAGTTGCATCGCGAAGCCAGCCAGCGTTCAGAGGACTGCTTTATTTTAGCCTGGATGAGGACCTGCACTTGCTGTTTCTTTTGTCGATAAGATTTCCATTTTTGCCAATTTCCTCTTTAGATAACTGCGACCTCTTTGCTTCTCAGCGTTCCCTAGATGCCAACCGTCGTTGTTCGGTGGCCTCCCTAATTTCCTTATTCCACCAACTTCGTGGCTTCCTCTTTCCTCTGCAGCGGTTAACTCCTTTTATTTGTTTTATTTTTGTACTAATGAGCAGTTCTAACTTATTATAATACCACTTTTCCATGGGACGTGTCTCTATTGCTTCCTCTATGCACGCCGCTATTTGCGCTATTTGTTCATCATTTAATTTTCCGCACTCTTTTTAACTCCCCTTCATTTCTCTTTTGAGCAGGACTCCAAACTGTAGACTAATACGCTTATGATCACTACCGAGGCTGTACTTCCCGTCTTCGTCTATTTCCATCATTGCGAGATTGCTATACATTACCTGCTAGATTAAGCAGTAGTCAATGGTCGTTTGCCTGTTACGGGATTCCCACGTTATTTGTCCCTCACACTTAGTTTCATTGTTTACAATAACTAGGTTGTGTCGCTCACAGAAGTCTAGCATCAACTTCCCGTTATAATCTGTGTATCCATCCAGATCCTCGATGTGACCATTCATGTCCCTCAACAGAATAATCTTGGCGCCTTCTCCAAACTGCTTTATATCGTCATTGAGACACTTAACTAGATCCGTGTTCTCTTGCCTGCATTTGTCTCCTGTTCCTAAATAAACTACTCCTAGCCATGCCCTTTTACCGGCAATTGTACCCGATACCGAGACATGTTCTTTGCAAGTTGACATTATTTTTTGCCAATTTGTTCCTTGATGTATCAGCATACCTACTTCTCCTCCCTTCCTCTCCGTTGTTGTTCTGTTGCTCCCTTCCCAGACGTAGCCATCAATAAATGGTAGGTCTTCTTGATCCCTGAGATGTGTCTCGCATAGCGCGTATACACCTACTTCTTCGTCCTTCAACTGCTGTTCTATCTCTAACCACTTCGCTCTCTTTCTACCGCCTAGCATGTTTATTTACCTGATCCTAGTGTTAAATTTCTTTTTTGTACTTTTATTCCTGGACCTCTAAGTGGCCATTTTATTGGCGTCAGCCTTCATTGCTACACTTTCTACGTTGCTTCTACCTACCCCTATGCCCTGAGCCGCAGTGGACCCGCTAAGAAAGCTACTGCTCGGCCTGCCAGGGGCCACCCGATCTCGGCTCCTAGCCTTCTATTAAAGTGGATGCCATCTCGTGTAAAGCCTCCGCCAAAGCCTGCTCTATACACTTCCCTGTTTATGTCTGCTACTTCAAAGCCCTTCTCCTGGCTTAACTTCCATATCTCCCGATTAACAGCCACAGCGTCCTTGGCAATTTCTCAGTTCCGTCCTTGCACTTCCGGCACTGTGCACACCACGATCTCGACTTGCTGTGCTATCGCCCTTAAATCGTCAACTCCCTCCGCTACTCTTTCCACTACTTTTGCCGCTTCACCGTTCAAGACATCATTTAGTCCCGCCGCTATCACTACCAAAGTGCGCTCTTCAACATTCTTAGAAAGTTCGTTTTTTGTTTCTCTCAGTACAGCGTCCATTTTCCTGTCTGGGAATGCCCCGACTGCTACCCGCTTATCACCCTTTACACGCTCTATTATAGTTATTTTGCATCTACTCATATTTGAGTCACCACTGATAAGTACTTGGGCACTCGCTTCAGCCATCCTAACTTCCCGTTAACTATGCCGCCTCTTATCTGTGGCTGCGACCTCATTCCTGGAAGTTATCTTGTTCCCCTTCTCTCCATCTCCAACAGACTTCCTAGCTGCCACGTGTGCGTTGCTGTTCCTGTCTGAACCCGCCTGACCTAACTCCTTATCGCTGTCCATGCCAGCGCAGACCCCATCCACGTGGCTGGCGCTGGAATGTCCGCCAAGGTCGCTTCGTTTGGCGGTGTCAGCCTTTTTTGTGTTCAACAATTCACTAAGCTGCTCTGGAGGTTGCGCTTCTCTGCCCTCTCTACTTGCAGCTCTTTTTCTAGGGCATCCATACGTAGCGCTAGGCTGGTGTTTGCTTCGTCGGCCCTGTCTAGGCGTGCACCTAATACGCAGCATTTGCACAAAAAATCCGCGCCTTCGGCTTCCTCTACAGATTCGAACCGCGTTTCTTTCAGATTCACCAACGTCTCACGCTCCTTGTATTTAACCTTCAGTTGCTTGACCATCTTAGCAGCACTCTATTAATCCTACCACAAAATGCTAGAAAAGAAAGAAAAACACTTGCAACCACGTGCTCAAATAAAATTTTGCCTACCGCTAAAGCCAATCACCTAGAAACGAATACTAACCACCTGTCTTCTACTAACTAAAGGAATACTAACTACCTGGCTCACAAGTGAGCCCTGCAGATCTATAGCTGTCGGCCGGAAAAGGCACGGCCGTTAGGTCACTGACCTGCTCTTTCGCGAGCACTTCACCTAACTAGCCTAGATCTAAAAGTAGCCTAAATTTAAGCTCTCGAAATATTAAAGAAAATATCTCACCGATTTGTCGTAGTCACGCGCTCTCGCAGTCGTCCGTTCGTCAGGTACCGGTCACCACGCGTAATCCCGCGAGTGTGACGTGGAACGTCATCTAACGGCGAGGGCGGAAACTGTGCGAGAGCCCTCTTATGCTACCTATGGCATCAAGACTGACAGAACCGATACCCTCGTTAAGCTATTAGCAGACAAGGTAATGGAAATGAGGGGCTCGTTTGACAAACTTATTTAGGTAGCCAACAGTCACCGAAACAAAGCTGCATAGTGGAACGTTTAATTTTTTAATGTGTTTTGTTTATCAGTGGAACATTATTACTTAGATTAATCTATCGCTTAAAGAAAATTACTGATTTGCTTACACCCAATAAACATAAATACCCACGAAAGCAGCAGATTGGACAGCCGTTGCCGTAGCTCAGTTGGTAGAGCACCGAACGCGATATTCGGAGGTCGTGGGTTCGGATCCCATCGGCGGCATGGTGGTTTTTTCGGCTGCTTTATGAGTAATTTCCTTTAAGCGATTGATTAATCTAAGGAATATTATCCCACTGATAAACGGAACACATAAAAAATTAAACATTCCCCTATTCACCTTGGTTTCGGTGACTGTTGTCTCCCTACATAAGTATATATATATATATATATATATATATATATATATATATATATATATATATATATATATATATATATATTGATTTGTATCTTTTGTACAGAGACTGCGCGCAAACCAAAATGCTAACTATATGCCTCACCCTAAATTCACAAAATGATGGCATCTCAAACAAGAACAAGTTTTTCGAACCCATTTCAATACTCCCGTATTATCTTCTTTCACGACGCAGTCCAGAACCGAAGAAACTGTGGGTCTACTGTGCGTCTTTTTGTACGACTAGTAGTAACCTCTCCGCAAATTCCTACAATCTCTGGGTTTGGTTTTCTGTTTCGGCCGTGACGAACCGAAAAAGGCGCCCACTTGCCGTGAGATGTCACCTCCCGGTAAATGTATTCTGGTGGCCGAAATAATTCTGGATCCTTTAGAGACCAATACATGCCCCACCTTAATTTTATCAAAAATATACATTCAATGATATATCAGAAAGCATGCTTATTTTGTTGAAAACACCCAAGCCTATCAGAAAGTTTTAGCTCGTCAAAAAACTAAACAATACCTAAAATACTAAACCCCACACATGAGCAGTGGACGGACCTCGACGACCAGGCGGACCTGGTCATCAGGTCCCGAGTGGCAGCTGCCTCCGTGTAGTCCGGCCAATAGAGGCTCAGGTCGTAAGCCTATCGGACCTGCGGAATCGTCAGCCTATCGGCAGGCCGCACAGTCGGATTCCCCCCCCCCCCCCTACACATACATGAACAGCAAGTTCGTGAGGGTGCGGTTTTTGCGCTCTGTGAGGCCGTTAGTCTGTGGGTGGTAGGGCGTGCAATGTCTGCAGTTAGAGCCGCACAGCCGAAGTAGCTCTTCTACGACATCAGCAGTGAACTGCCTGCAACCGTCGCTGATGGCATCATGGGAAGCAGCATTCGCTGTAGGGTTCGCGGCTTTCTGCCACGTACTCCCGTGTTCGCTTTCATAAAGCTGACGAAAGTACCTTCAAGATTGCACGAAACGAAAAAAAATTATTGCTAGCAGCAGGTAAAGCTTTCGATTGCAAATGCTAACCTCAAGAAAAACATTTTCAATACTGCTTGTTTTGTTCGCTATATAGCAGGCACGTGATTGACACAGGCTGCACCTCTGATTACACTTATTCTGGACGAGAGTTTTTAATGAGTCATGTCAGACATAGAAATGAAGTGGAAAATGTGATCATGATAATGGATTTTTATGGCGCAAGGGCATCTATGGCCAAAGAGCGCCATGAAACAAGGTGTTTTGAAATTGTCAAGGTACGGTTGAAGACCCATGTCCCAAGCATCTCACCCTAAATAAGCCTAGCACCAAACCAAGGGAAAGCTTGTACCCATTTTATCACCTGTGGGTACTCGGCGGCACTGGAGATCGAACTCCGCACCTCCCGCATGTGAGGCGGATGCTCAACAACTTGGTCACCGCTGCGGTATAAGTGGAAAATGTGCGCCGCGTACTCTGTTGACCCCTTGCTTTGAAAGGAGAAGTCAAGACAGTGCTGGTATTTCCGCCAGTGGGTGTGATCATACATAGCAATGAACAGTCACAATTAGATTTTAAAATTTTACTTTGCTGTATATACATGGGCGTTACAGGTGCTCCGATTCTCTACCGGAGGGACAAGAATGCTCCTTGAAGAAGAACGGCCGCAGGAAGTCGAAGCAATTCCCGTATTGCTGCGATGCCTACAGTTGCTGGAACGAAGATGGTGAGAAGTTTCCTTCCAAAATTTTATCAGGAAACAATTCAGCGCAAGACTTAGATAAATACGTCCGATATAGGATTTCATGCTCGAGGCATTTTATTTGTGCTATGGACAAGCATTTCCTTATCACCTGTATCTTAGTTTTCCAGTTCAAAGATTATCAGGGCGACAGGCGGGTTTGTGCTAAACTTGAGAAGTTTTTCCAGGAATTTGCGTCCTAAAAAGGGCTGGGATCGCCGGCGGCAACTCCAGAAAGTGCCTCGGGTGGTCGCCGAAGATATTGAATGTCGCTACCGAACACGCTCTACCCAAATGTGGCGACGAACTCACAACACCAGTCGCTGATAATGGCAACATCTTTGAACATCAATTTTGAAACAGCCGTGCTCAGTTGTACTTGTCAGAAGGCGCTTTTCGTACCTCGAGCAGCAAACTGGGAAGACGGCGTGCTGCTCGTGGCAAGCATAGACCCGTTATTATTGTCCTTTTATTAATAACACAGTAGAGAGTACCTTTTTGCAATAAGTATGCAAACAACGCAGTTTGAATATGAGCCGTATAGTGGAGCCCTTGTGGCGCCCCTAAAAATTATACCATCTCGAAAGGTGAGGTGAACAATTCTTCATATCTTACAGAAATTTAAAGCTTCAGGGGTGCAGAAGACTTCCAGCACATTAATACACACCCCGTTGTCTTGTTACTTTTGACAAAGACGATATGTGTTTTGAGGGACGGGCGACAAAAAACGCACGTAGCTGCTTGTCGCGGCTTCCATTTATCACCCTGCAGCAGAAGGTGGGTGCCGAGAAATCGAAACAAAAATACGTGCCGTAAGACAGAAACGTAGAATAAGGTAAAATTAGAGTATTACAGCTAACATTGTGATAACAAGTATAAAGAGACATGAAGAAGAAACATGAAAGGAAAAACCTTTCTGGTGAGGACTTCTGGATCAGTAGCAGGAAAACAAATCACCTGATGGCCATTTCAAACAACCTCTTGAATGATAGAGCAGAAATCGATTTATTTCGCAACCTCAAACATATTTAGAGTTGCAGGGAGTATGTAAGTAAGCTTCTTGAGGTCATACAATTAGCTCAGTCTGGGCATGAGCCATTCAGTGTAATGTATGTTATGTAATTAGTTTTCATTTACCTTACCTATTTCATAACAGAACAATTTTTTTCTGTGCTTTCGACACTTTTATAAGGCAGTATTCAGGGAACAATATGTCTTGCAGTGTATGAAATTTCGAGAACAGAGGTTTCGAAGGAGAAAGGAGTGGATTAGATTTATAAGTTATGAATGCAGCGCGAACAGTGACACGTGTGGTTTCTCTTAGGAGTTTAAGCGATGATCGCGCTTCTTTTTTGAAATTATCAATATAGCTTGTAAAGCATATTTCTTCAGTATAGAAATCTGCCAACAATTTTCAATGTGCTGTTACTTGATACTTTTTTCAAATACCTGATATATGACCGAAACAGCCCCATAAAATAATAGTCAGTTCTAATTGGCAGCATGGGCTGTTGTTCACGAAGTACTCCCTGTAAACGCCCTAGCTTATACTTTCAAATATTATTTGTGTCTTTCCCGTAGCCCGGGATGACTAGTGTGTACAGGCAATGTTTCACTACATAAGTTATTTCTCGGAGCATCCATCAATGATATGTTCGGAGTCAATTAGATAATATAAAGATTTGGACAGACGCCAAGCGGCGTCTACTTGCCCAATACAACATGGCTTTCGCTGCAGCAGTAAAGCCACCGGTAATTTTGAAGCAAAAGGTTTACTACGCTACCTCGTAACAATTTGGCGGTGCATGCGTGTTCGACCTTGAAGTGAGCCAGAGGTCAAACCTCCTTACGGCGCGGTTCGGGTGTCCACCGATATATGTAATACAGTTACTACGCCATTTCCTTTCGTCAAAACCGGTTCGGGTGTCCGCAGATATATGTTTGTCCTTCACAACGTTGTAGCAGAAACGAGGCACTGAAGCTATAGACCATCTACGTTGTGTTGTGTTCATTGGCGTTAGCGCTGACAACGCTCTAGACTCCGATGATTTTGAGGAAACGATGGCGCATAACTTCCTTCATGGGGCAGTGGACGCCTCGATCGCGCTCTGAGGTGCGGGGCGGTGTAGAGTGAGAGAGATGTGGGCTGCAATGCATTAGCGCTGACAACGTTATGGTAGACACGCGCCACTGTAGCATTCAGCCGCAGCGTTCATTGGGTGGCCAACCTCTCGAGACAAACCATTAATTTAACAGCCAGTTGGCAGGGTGGGCACGCTGCCGATCCAGTGTGCGGAACAGACTCAACGTTAGAGGCCATGCCGCTCTGTTTACCCGATACATCAAAGCTTTCGCTCTCTAACTAGACCCAGCAGTAGCTGAACCGCGGCTAATTTTTTTTTGTTCTGGCGAAAGAGATTATTCAGTTGGCCACTACTAATATTCATTTGTTACCCGAATTAGACTCGTGAAAAGGGTAGGAGAAGGATAAACTTTATTTTCGTCGACCAAGGCAGCAGATGCTGTGGGGTTATAGCGCTATCAAGTGGCCATGAGCCCGTGGCGTTCGGCGACTTCTAGGACTCTTGTTACAATCCGGATCTGTGTGTCCGAGTCGGAAATGAGCAATGCGCCTCTCACTGGTCTAGATTAGAGAGCTGCAAACCTCGCGGAGGGGAGTCCTGAAAGAAAACTCAGAATTTTTGGGAAAGAGTGGCATGTTGGCCACATAGCTGAACAGGAGGGAAGACGCCAGGGTATATGCCGGCCTATATCGCGGGGTTGGGGAAGGTGTATGTTTGGAGTTGCCTCCACGCAACCTCCTGGGGTTTGGTTAGATAAATATGTGCGGAAGGATATAGAGGTCTACTTAAGCGGTAGTGCATGGTTATGTCATGAAATGTAACCATACGATCTCTCGCCGTCCGCAGGACGCGCGACAACACATCACGGTCGACGAATCCTCGGGCATGATTGTGGGCCGCGTCGTTCCCTGGATGGGATGAGTGCGCAGGGACCCATATCTATTGGATCGGGCGGAGTTGGTCCTTGGTGGAGCGTAAAAAGGGGAAAATAGATGAATGAATGACCTGAAAAGCCGCTGTCGGTCCTACAAGAAATTCAAAATATCAGCTCGACTGGTCGGTTGCGCCTTGCGCCGTTGGCCGCCTGAGCAAATCCTATTTCAGTGCGCAATGCATGCGGAAAGCCGTGGTCAATATTACTTGTCTTTCTTTCTAACGTGACTTATGGCCCTGTCTCAGCGCATGAATGGGCGAAAGTGTGATAAGGATGCAGTAATCGTTCATGATAAAAGGCTAGTTAATTTCTGAACTCCAGTAGTGAGCGATGGTATGGTCCCTACGTCCAGGCAATATATGAAGCAGGGTTCCTCAGAATTACTTGTCTGGATTGCGGAATGTGGTAAGAGTATGTAGGCGATGTCCAGCTGATGCTTTGGCGTGTGAAGTTTCATGAATTTCTTTACAATTTCTTGTAACTACAAGGAGGTAAGAGACCTTGTGAAAAACGAAATATTTCATTATATGAACATCGTTCTTTGAGAAAAATGATTGTGATAAAAACCTGAACGCCCAGGTGGCGAAAAGGTTTTACCCTTAATGTACTGCAACCTGGAGGTCAGAGTTAGTGCTTGGTATATGAAACTGTCGACACCTTTAGTCACTATAAATGAGAATAGATCACCTTCACTTTTAACGCGATAAGGCTAAGGCTCCCATTATGCAGAATGTCTGGCCTCGTCGGCGTTGAGAGCAAAAAAAAAATCCCGCAGAAACAGCCTAGGCGAGCCACCTATGTCACGTGACCTTGCGGCGTCATCTGAACCTGCCGACCGCATTGTGAGTAAAGGGACTACCGGGGCAGGTGGCATACGTCATTGGAGTATGCGATTTCGTCAAGGCAATCCCCACACCTCTTACCTGCCCCATTACCCTACCCCATCCCTCATCCTCCCTAACCGAGCGATGGGAGACCTTGCTAACCAGCCCCGCCCTGGAAGACCAGATCTCCAGAGGCGAGGCGGCTAGGGAAGCATATAGGTCCCGTGAAGAGGGAACTACTCCCATCGACAGCGTCTAAGAAGACATCGTGATTAGCTCGGCTCAATAAAGTTGGTTCTTTCTTCCTCTCTCGAAAGGCTGCTGGGAGAAGAGCAACCTGGGTCACAGAAACCCCACTTGTGGCAGCACCTGCCATAGCGGGGCAGTAGTGGCATCCCACATTTATTTACATATTCTGTATTTGTACATAGTACGTTTGTACATTGTCGCCCTACCTCTATCCTTTCTTATTATCGCTCCTCCTTCCTTTCCCTCTTCCTGTCCTTTTATTCCCGCTAGTCGCAGCTCAGGTGCTTCAGGTTTCGATGGCAGATACCGCGGCTAGCTACGCCTTTTTCTTCCATTGTTTTTTTATTAAAAAATAGCCACTAACAACAAGAACGGGGCTATAGCGCTTCGCTGAGCCACTGCGCAAGGAGTTGTAGGAGAACTCTCAGGATACATGGATGTCGCAAGCTCGTTAAACACTGCGCCAGAAGTGTAATGAGCGCTCCCAGGGATGTATGAATGTCGCAGCTTCTTCAGGCGATCTTTAAGGTTTGAGCAAAGATTATGAAATAGGCCAGAGAGACGAGACAGGTTCGCGACGTCCATAATTCACATCTATTTAATTTACTTATCATAGCCTTATTTTAGGCTATTGCAAAACGCATTGTGATCATCAAGCTTGAATGCAATGTCTTGAACGTTGGCGATAAAAATGACGATCATGGATGGCAGCAGCAGTGTGGTCGCGGCTCTGATGTGGGCGCTCTATTGAGGGTTGTGTAAAGGAGGAGGCGGAGAAAGTGTCGGCGCGGACTCCGCTTGAAAGAGGCGGCAAGTGCGATGAGATATGCATGCCAGAGGTGCGCAGGCGCGTGGTTCTTCACCCAATAAGCTGCAACAAAGTTTAAGGAAGAACGAGAGGTTCTCGCTACCGCGGCGGGAATAAGAACTTCTTGAGTTAAACTACAGGTTCAAGGATCAAAAACCAGCTTCATTTGAGTATTGAAAGTAAAAATGATAGCGGCGAATTTGAACGGCTTCTACTGCAATAATGATTGATGTAGGTTGAAAATAAGGGAAGTGTATTCTCTTTTTCGTCTCTATAATGTTTTAGAAGTGGATATTTCAAGTCTAGTTGTGGAGAGGAACTTAGCAAGCCAGCGATAAGACCTCTAACTCAGCGGAGGCTACAAGGAATATATCTCTGGACATTCGTCGTTCGAAACTGAAGATGCACACTTGATAGCCTGGCAGTGCTGCTTGAGGAACTAGCGGGCTTTAAATGTGATGTCAAAGGGGTTATCCAAGTTTGGGCAGATGAGGCTTATACGAAGATAAATGACAAGAACGTATGTTGCTATCGTAGTTTAGTCGACCTACAGAGGTGGGTGCGGTATTATTGAAGAATAAGGCTTCAGATACCAACATTCAGGAATTCTGTACGTTATTTAAATTAACCTTGATTTGCAGTTCCAATTTGAAGTGTGTGCAGGCCTACACACGTACATCCTGTCAAAATGACGAGTTAGCCGAAAGATTTTTGAAAACGTAGAGTGGAGAAAGGGTAAAGGGAAAACGCAGTACAGCATTAACAGGTGAATGTAGTGAGCAGGTGGGCACTAAACAGGCAGAAAACCATGCAGTGTGGGACATGGGGATAAGTTTTGGAATTACAAGGGGGAGTTATTTGTACAACTTAAGTACTGTTAAGAAAAGTAGTATTGGATGCGTATACAAGCACAGTGCTGGAGGCGCAGGCGCTGGGCAAGGCGAAAGATGGACAGTAGAGGATAATGAGGCCTCGAACTTGTGTAGCTTTAAACAGGGAGCAGAGTATAATAGCAAGGAGTGAGTTAGCGGTAAGAGGAAAGCAGATAAATTTAAGATCTTACTGTACAACAGAGATTGCTCTTTAAATGAGGATGACGACCTCAGGCTTCCAGAGAGTAATATTATTTCACCAATACCAGGACATGTAAGCAATAAAAGTGGGGTTTACAGCATGTACACAGGATACTGGCAGGCTCTGACATGACACAAAATATTTTATTAACAAGCGCCGAAGTATTAAAAACTGAATGTGAACAGGCAGAGCCGTAGAAGCGAAACAGTGAACGAATGTAAACGACATAAAAAGTATAATATGGACAAAACTGCGATGTCGTGAAGAATAGAAGAAGAGGTCAAGAGGAATTTAGGAACATGCAAAACTCAGACGCACGAGCTAGGAAACATGGAGAGCAATGTGGTTATGAATTCGCATGAGATAAAAAAACAGTGAAAGGATTCCTCACATAGCTGAACAGTAGCTTGCATTAAACGGACAGCATTCACAGTGACACTGTGGCTTAGAAATTGAACCACCCTTGGCGTAAGGAAGGAGGAAGTAAAGAAAGCATCGCGAGGAGTGAAAAGGGAGAAAGCGACGGCAGATGAATAAACCTGACTATCTGTTGAAGGACAGTTGTAGAGTGCTTGAACTATACCCCGTTTCAGACATCAAGTGCAACGCTGTGAAGGCTACGGAAGTAGTCCGCAAGAAATAAATAAAGAGAGGTGCATCACTCCGCGCTGTTCTGTGGCCGTGTCCTCTAACGCATCACTCCGGAGTATCGACATGCCACTGGGGGTGCGTGGGTTCATATCCCGCATTGTGAAACGTCTTTTTTCGCACATTTTTTTCATCGCAAGTTGCATTTCGCATGAGTTGAATGAGAAATCTCGCTTTGTTCAGAATCGCTTCATTATTATGCCGCCTTGTGAAATGAACTGCATGCATTTTTCTTGTGATGAATAACGCGTTAATGCGAGCTGTTCGAAATCCATTGTCAGTGAGCGCGCACCGGCTTTTGGTCAGCAGTGGCGGTTATCCTGCCGATTCTGCAGCATTGTGACTAACTTTTTAGATGCAAGCGAAAGATTTGTGTGAAAATGTGATGCTAATTCGTCTTGTTTAATTATTAGCACAGTGGTGAGTTCTCCGCCATGGTCCGAATAACAAGTGGCCGTCTGCAACTTTTGATTTCGCCGTTGCCGAGAAACCCACTCCTTCGTGGGCCCCTCTTAAGGTACCTAGCATGTTATGAATTCTTTCGTGCAACCGGTTAGAGGCGGATTCAGTCATCGCCAAAAGAGTCTGGGACCGACTTTGGCACTGTGCTGTAGAGTTTCTCAAAGGACTTGGCGAGAGCATTTATTTTCTATTAATCGTAAAGTTCAGAAGGAAGATGTCTGTTAATTTAGAAAGCTGGTTTATAATACTTGAGCGTAGAAAACATATGCTAGACTTCTTAATCGCCTATTTTCTGACTGCATATATGAAACATTCTTGTGCATATCTGCAATTCTTTTGTTCTTGTTAAGGTATTTTTCGTTCTTAAGCAAAGCGCGTTTTACTTTGTGATTGAAAAGGGAGTTCTATAACTGGGCTATGATATGCGGCAAAAGAGCAGTATATTTAAACTGATGGGTGAAATTCTTTATACACACACCACCCCAAGATGGCCTGTTTTCCCGAGTTAAGTATTAAATTTAGAACATAGTCTTGATTCACACAGTGACAGAAAATATTACTGCCTCAAGAGTTACAGATTTGTTGTCGTGCACAAATGTATATGAAGGCAATACAGAGGCAAATCAGCTTGTCTCGATTTCCCTGCTCTTCTAGAAAAGCAGGAGCTGCTCATACAGGATTTTCATGCAGCCAGGCAAAAGGAGTTCTGAGCTGTGGGAGCGCAAAGTAAGAATGCAGTAAAGGTTGTAGAACGCTATGAAGAAATATTTCGAGAGAGCAAACAATAAACGAAACACGACAATAATGTTGACAGCTGACCCCGCAGTGTTTACGAGAAATGGTTTATTCTGGAAACAGACGATGGCATGAATCACAGTGCCTACCAATTAAAGGACACGTGCAGTGGAGGTACATCAACACACAATCAGTCAAGTGCTCTAAAATTGGAAAAAAAAATTCGCAGGCAATCGAACAACATAATTTCATACAACGAGAACCTGACCAATGTCTGGACATGGTTCAAAAAGCAGTGCATGTTCAGTAAACAAAATCAAATTCCTGAGACATCTACTAACAAAGACATGACTCGAAACAAATTCACACTGAACCCAGCAAGAGCCAGCTTGAAATCATTCTTACAACCAAAATAAGGACCACACATACAGTACTTGCTACCTCAACACTGGCACTGCAGCATTGCAAAACATGCCAAAACGACCAGAGATTGACAGTATCGCAAGACAACACCAATGCAGGGCTACCTTTTCAGGACATGAAGATCAGACACCCATACATACATTCTCAACCCTCACACACAAAATGCGGCCCATTCTTAGGGGTGTGTGAATGTTCAAAATTTTTGGAGAGAAAATTGAATAAATTCCTGTTCAATTAGTCGAACGAATTAAACAGTACATGTTCCTAGTTATTTTAAACGAATCGAATTTGCTCTCAAATATTCAGATACTTTTCGAATAATTGACACAACGCTCGAGTAAGTTCCACTGAATTTTCCTGCAATTATTTTCCAAAAACTGGACACCTTGACGACGTGCAACACTATTCATATTCTAATTGGAAAAAGTACTATTTGCGCTCTTTTACAAAGTCTACTTCTATACAGACACTATATTACACGGCCACGCACCACCACCACCACCACCAACAGCACCACCATCTCCACCAACACGTCCTTCACGTCCACCTCAACGCCTACACTATAAGTTACTGACTGACACAATTTGGTGCTACTGAGCATGTGCTTTTACACACATGCACACTCAAGAGTAATCATAGCATGCTAATGAGTACTCTCTCTTTCCTCGGTAGACTGATCGACACACACACCCATATGCACACATATTTTCTCCTTTTCACCAACGCGCGCACAAAGGTGATCACAGCATCCCGATCAGTGATATCTCTATTCTCAGTAGCATGTGTATTACACATCCATTCGAAGTCAAACAAGTTCCTCGGTGCCATTTAAATCTTCATCATTGAAATGAGTGCTCGACTCATCAGACGAGGAGTTTAACGAGTCAAATATTCTGGAGAAAACCGGTTCAATTTCAGGGTCAACAATCATAACGCATTGCCATGCTTCAGCCTCAACTTGCTCTGCACGAACACAACAGTTATGCCAGTTCTGGCTTGCAGACTCCAGTGTTTCCGGCAGGAGCTTTTGCACGTCAGACAAAGTGAAACATTTGTTGCGACTTGCGATGTATTCCTTCACCTGGCTCCAGACAAGTTCAATGGGATTGAACTCGTGGTGGTACAGTGGTAAACGAAGCACTTCGTCGCCATGGGTAGCTGCCAGGGTTTCAATGCGGTACACATCGCTGGGTGTGTTTACCTTTTGAGAGAGCTCCAGCAGTTCTGCCCTCACCCTGTCCTGTGACCACTGAACACCTTTGTTTGTGAGCCAAAACTAAATATCAGCTTTGCGCGAAGACTTGGTAGGTGGTTATTCAAGAGCTACGCTATGATACGGAGCATTGTACATTACGACAATGCTATTGGCCGGGATGTTTGGAAAAACGTTGGTGAACCAATTTTCAAAGTAGTTGCCATTCATCGCAAAGTGGTAATCAACGTAGTTGCCCTTTTTTGATCTAAAGTATTCAGCAGCGTCTTGCACGAATTCTGTTACACTGCTCCCAGCATGTAAAAGGATCAAATGGGTAATTTTGACCGAAGGCGCAGCCAATCACGTTGTTAAACATTTCAGGAAGGCATCCTGAGATGACGTCACAGTATTTCCTGCGAGACGTATTCTTTTGTGTGCCCTGCGTTGACCCAGATTTTATGTACGTAGATAATGCGCCTGTAAATGCGAAGCAACCGAGCGCACGAGTTAATGATTATTAATAAACAGACGCACTGCAGCATGTAAGTAGGCAACGCGCTGAAACACACTGTTGACCACTGTCTCAGAAACAGCCGCTCAAAGACAATCGAGAAAAAGAATTATCTCGCCTTTATTGCTCCCTTGTTCGGGCATATATCTCGCGCCCAAACGGCATTTGGTATCCAGTTTATATTCAGTGTATGTTTGCATATAGGGTGCTTGATTAATTCGGCAACATTTGAAATCTCTTCACTTGCAGCGATTGCGAACAAAAATTGCCAACGTTCGCAGCAGTAGTGCCAGTAACACGCACCACCGGAGCAACGGGCAGCGTGCAGTGGGTGTTCGTTCGTTCCTACACTGACGATGAGATGGCACTACCCATTGCAGTTCTACGACTTTTTTTGGCAGTTTTTTGTGTTTTTGCTTTCCACACCAATTGGGATTTAACGAATAAATCTGACCCATGCAGACACGCGCCCCATCCAAACTTAGCGCAAAAGTGGCCGTGAAACGTCACCTCTACGAAAATGTCGGCAACAGCAACGTGATTAAGACGATTTCATTAATTGTGTTATTCTGAAGCAACACTCACTGTTACGACTACGAGGTTGCAACGCTAACGTCACGCTCTTTATGAAGCCAGTCTAAACGTGCTGCGTAGGAAAGTAAGCAAAGAAGAACTAGTACCTGCCCTGTCTTCGGAATTCCTTGATCACCCGCAGGTACCTGCGACGGCAGGCAATGATGCAACTTCGCTCGACCAGCGCAACGTTACGTTTTCTTTTTTAAATTTGAATCCGACGTCCTTCATCAACCTCCACAACGTCGTTTTCTTGAAGTTCGGCAGGTCGTCGTCCCCATTGACTGGCTTTAGCACACTGTCCAGTGTCGGGACTTCCCTCTTGGCGTACATACTGTGCACTTTCAGACGGATGGCACGGACTGTGAAGCTGTCATTCTTGACTGTTCAAGACATTGAAATCTTTACGTCGCAAGGTGTTTTCTTCGGAGACGCCAAAGGCCCACACAGACACTCCGCCTTGATTTCGGCAATGGTACGGGGAGATACTCCGGTATCCTCGCTCGCAGCACTCAGTGCTTCCCGAACAATCTTCTCCGGAAAACGGATCCTGGTACACAGCAGTACACATTTGCAGTTACTTGCCTGGCGTGCTTTGACAGCTTGGGTGTACGAACCTTCGAGAAAATGCGTAGAGGAGAGGTGGCCGCGGCCGCAGTGCTGGACGCCAGTGAAAGGGAGACGGAAAAGTAAACACGGCGGCCAGGGTTGCGGGGACAGCGAAAACGTGAAATGAAAAGGACGAGAAACGCAAAATACAAAATCAAAGATCTAGAATGATCGCTCGCAATAAGATCGTTTTTTTGTCACGCTGATGACAAATGTCTTATCTACGAAGCTTTCCGGCAAAGCGTTTGTTGTTTTTCGCTCACCACAAGAAACGCACTATTTTGTGTCGCGGATGCAGGCTGCGCAACAAAGAGCGCTAGATTTGGCAGCGTTGCACATGATGTTTGAAACGGAGTATACTTGCCACCCTTGATACGCAATGGCTCATGATCTCTAGCCTACTGGAAAATTGGTAGATCGTTAACATTACCTTAATCCATTAGAAATGGCCGGGACGGCTAGGACTTGACAAACTACGAACAGGCCGCATTGCACTCCCTTGGTGACACATTATTTGCGTAGCAAATCGCTATTTAAAACGAAAACACGCTAAACTTCATTCATCTAATGGACGAGGCTAGCTTGTGGAAAGGTTACTCCCCAATCGGCATTGTTCACATTAATAATGAGGTGGTAGAGAAGTGTGCAAAATATTATGCACCTTCTATACAGCGTGTTTCAGGGAAGACTAACTAATGTTTAAAAATAGGCTCTTTGGGGCAAAAAGATAGCTTTGCGGCTAGTATTACCAGTGTTGGTGGACGCCGGAAAGACAGTGTAATGTCTTAAGTAGTGAGCTGGTTGACTAATTTCTGATAATTAACTTTTAACTATCACAGCTAGGCAAATAGTTGCTAGGCAACTAGTTGCCATTAGAGATTTGTAGGCGGTCGTTAGTAATAGTCATATCAGGTTTTAGAATTTAGTAAACGTGACTATGCTCGGTGCTGTGGCTGGACGAATTTTGACATCGTGCCAAAATACATGCCCTTTTGAAAAGCATGCTGGCAAAGCGACCTTTCCAGCGCGCGTAACAAGTCCAAAAAGCCAAAATTTCTCGAGCCACAGCGCCTAGGGTAATCACGTTTTCTTAATAATAAAAACTGAAATCGGTATTACTAACGAGCGGCTGCAAATCTCTAATTAGAACTACGTGGCCAACTCAAATAAGTAAAAGATCATTATTAGAAATGAGTTAATCATCAAATTACTTAAAATGATTCACTAGTTTTCTGGTGTCCGCCAACACTGGTAATATTATACTGGAAAAGCCATATTTTTGCCTCAAAAAGCCTATTTTTGAAAATTACTTGACGTCTTCCCTGAAACACCCTGTATATCCTTCATAGGGTACCAGAAAGTATTGACGCAGTAGAAAGCTCAGCCGCCATGGAGCCATGTCGGAACCATTGTCCCGAAGAGGAAAGTGTAAAGCTACTATAAAATATCTATAGCGACTCCACAGCCACTATAGTCCTTCATACAGGAACTGACAAATCCCAAATCAGAGGGAGTATCAGGCAGGGAGCTGAGGGAGACATGATCTCTGAAATACTACTCACTGCATGTTTACAGGATGTTTTCAGATAATTGCATTCACATGTGTTGGGGACAGAAGCTAATGAAAAATTATTTTAGTAATCTGCGATTCGCTCATGGTATCGCCTTTGCTAAGAAGCTGATGGTGCCAAAAAAGGCGCGAGAACGTATGGAGGCTAAGGAGAATCACTGGTCGTAAAAATTAAATAAAAAATGTAAAGTAATGCTCAAAAGTCCCAGAAGAACACAACTGCATAAGATAGGCATTGGAGCATTGTAAGGTGTCAAGGACACCTGAGGGCGGGTAGCCACCGTAGACCCGGAACAGAAGAGTGAAATAACTAGAAAATTAAGAATGAAATTATGTGCATGTTGCAGGCACCCTCAAGTTATGAACAGCACGTTACGAGGGCCCCTCTTGGAGGAAGAAGGCAGCTGTTGTATTTATTTATTTACAGAAGACTGCTGGCTTTATTGCAAAGCCTTAAGCAGGAGTTGCTGGCATTTCACATATATGGAAACTTGAAGGCTAACACAGACGCGTAGGGGGCTAGAAATATGAAAATGAGATTTGTAATGCCAAGAGACAGGAAAAGAGCATAAGGGGTAAGAAAAGAAACACGATATAATGATATCGTAGCTGAAATCTAGAAGAAATGGGCGTCAACATGGTACGTAATGTGAATGCTTGAATATCAATCGTGCTTTCAACTAACTGAATGTATTCCAAGGGATGGCCAGCTTAGCGGAGTGCGGCACAAGGTCATGTGATTAGTTTTGACTAAGGACTTTGCGGTGATAAGGTACTCGCCGCTTCCATAGGAAATGACATAGGGCATCATCCCAAATAGCACGTAACGAGGCGCCTGCTGCTATCATGAATACAATTTTAGTGTTTATTTACATGATGTAAATGGCGCTTTAAAATGCAAAAGTTTTATTTCCCGATTAAAACGCGTTAGCCGCCGCTGTGGCTTGGTGGTTAGAGCATTCGTCTACTGAGCCGAAGTACCCGGGTTCGAATCCGAACCGATTCGATGGATGCGAAACGCAAAACGCGCATGTGTGCTGTGTGCTGCGCGTTGCCAGTGCATAATAAAGATCTCCAGGTGGTCAAATTTTTTCCCTCCACTACGGCACCTCTTTCTTCACTTCGTCTTTCATTCCCTCCTTTATCCCTTCCCTTATGGCGCGTTAGTGTGTCAACCGAGATATGTGAGACAGTTACTGCGTCATTTCATTTCCTAAAATGCAGAAACACAGACATTAATAATACGGTCACACTTGTGTACACGCCTACAGCGATAAGCCTGTATTTAGGTTTGTATTACTACGCTAGCAATTCTGAAAAGAAAGGAAATCGGCTTTGCCGGCGGTGTAACGACGGAAGCTGGTATTTTGCTGGGATGAAGTTCAAACTGTCAATCTTGGTATCTTTTCCAACTCGGAGAAGGTCA
This sequence comes from Amblyomma americanum, assembly GCA_030143305.2. Lineage (NCBI taxonomy): Eukaryota > Metazoa > Arthropoda > Arachnida > Ixodida > Ixodidae > Amblyomma > Amblyomma americanum. Next base: position 371,203 of record JARKHS020029234.1, on the reverse strand, counting down.
CTGTTAAGGCGCTTTTGTAAGAAGTATTAAAACCTGAGCAGTCGATGACTTAGATATCAGCACCACAATTGTTGCTTATTTCATTCAAAAATTAGGGAATCCAAGGCAAACAGTGGTAGGCCTGACTAGGCCTTAGCTCCCTTACAGAGACCGCAGCACACATCTCCACTGAACAGATTAGATCTAATATATCAATATCAATATACATCAATATAATTTAAATATATCACGTGCTATCTCTACACGCCCAAGTAGAATATTAAAAAAATGAGGAATATAATCACGCGTTTTATAGAGAAAAAGATTGGTCAAGCAATAAATCATGAATTTCATGTTACAGAGCTGTCAAGCAGAGACAAATCTCATATTCAGACAGAGAAAAAGCTGATCTACTGCGACTTAATCAAAGCAACTTTACAAGATAGTTATTCAAATGTGTTTTTATACAATTTTTAAAAATATTAATAATTGTCAACGATTCCTAACCCACTGAAGTTTGGTTAATGGCAAATGCTACCTGAAAAGTTAATTTCTTTTTTCCATAATTAGCGCGAGTGAGAAGTACAAGATTTTTTTGTGTTCTCAGGTAGTGTACTACGGCAGGTCTGTGAGGTTGAGTGGCACACAGTTTCTTCCAGTCAACGTAAAGTAGCCCGAAAACATTAAATTTTATGTGTGAGCATAATAGCATATTTTTTTAAATTAAGGGTTTTATAGGCGAACAGCAGCGTTTGCCATAATTGTTTTCAAAAGCTCTAAGCGTTTTCCTCAGAGAACAAGCAACCTATTAGAGTTCCTAGATGAACTGGTTCCTCATAGGATTACCTATACAGAACAATTTTGAGAAAAACAAGCATAATTCAGTGAAATATTGAACCAAACAGGAATTCATGTATTGGTGCCATAAATACCTCCTGTAGCTTTTTCTCAAATCATTGACTAAATTTGGAACGTGCAGTTTACCATGAAAGCTTTTCATTAAACTAAACACTGAGAAACTTGTAAGATGCGACTTGTTTTATATTTATTAACTGGAATGCGTTTTTAGTAGCGTTTATGGGCCTAAATATACTGTAAGAAGAATGACAGAGAAACCAGCGTAAGGAAAGCTAGCCAAGAATGGCGGTCCGAGCTTCGGTCATCATCCCAACGGTCTCGCGGCGTGCGCTGGCGGTGCGGCCGCCGCCACTGCCCATCTTCCTCTTTTCAATATAAGTATTGTTATACAGATTCAAGCTAAGTTTATTAGCCTTCAGCCAGTTTTAAACCCTACTGAAATAATCATCGACCCTCATTTATAGTGTAAGCAGGGATTAGTGCTTGAAGAAGGTACTGCTGTCATCGGCGCACATGATCAGATCAGGTGAGTCAGGAATAATAGTGATATTATGTACAATGAAAAACAATTGGCCCAAAACTGATCCTTACGGAACACTTTGTTTTACAGACGTTTTAGTAGAACAGCGGTGATGAACTCGGGCAAATTGAAGCCCATGTGTCAGATAATTTCTTAATAGCTCTAAAAGTACTCCAAAAACTCCATAATCAGCTAATTGTCCAAGTAAAATGTCACGTTGTATAGAGTCGAAGGCTTTCCGGAAATTGAGGAATAAACCAAGGCTACATTTTTGATATTCAATGTTATATATTTTTTGTCTTTAAAAATGTCACTCCTTTATGCAATTTATTTATATGTTGCCGCCAGGTGTCCCCGGGCGGCGCCTTGAGGACAAAGAAGTGAGAGACGCGCGTGCTCTTGCAGCTGAGACACTGCTTCACTGCTTGCAGCCTGTGTCTAGCCCTTTTGGTTCTGCAACTTATTTGTGGAATTTTGTGCTGGAGTGCGCTGGGTAAATCGTTCTGGAATATGTCGCACATCCCTCCTAACACCGAGGACCACAGACCTCTCCCTGGCGACACTCCAGTGCGCCGGGTCGGCAGCCGAAATCTTGGACTGCCCGCTGAGCATGGGCTTTTGGAGACTATCACGACACCTGGCCGACTGCTTCCTGTGCTCAGGCCATTCGACTCTACCTCGGCGCCTACCCCTCAACCGCTCATGCGAGGCGCTGCGTACTACACCCTACAGAACCCGCGACTACCAAAGTCCTTTCACGGGACTCAGCTGGAGGACGTGGAACATTGGCTCCTCCAGTTTGCACGTGTCGCCGCATTTAACCAATGGAATGACGCCGCTAAGCTGAGGAATGTTTTCTTCAGCTTAGAGCACGGTGCTCGTGAGTGGTACAATAACCGTGGGGACACTCATCATGGCCTGAGTTCTGACGTCAAATGCTCGCCGCGTATGTCAGCGCTGATGGTCGGGAGAGAGCTGATCGTGACCTGCAGTCCCGCATGCCAATGACCAACGAGGCGGTTACCATGTACGTCGAAGACATGATTCGGCTCTTTCGACGGGCCGACCCAGCCATGTCGGAAGCCAAAAAGCTGCGCCACCTAATGCGCGGCATTAAAGAACAGCTTTTCGCCAGCCTTGTGCGCAGCTCCACAAGCACTGTTGCCGAGCTTCTAGCGGAGGCAGTCACGGTGGAGCAGGTCCTCCGGCAGCGTTCGACCGCGTGCGACCGGCCAGTCTTTGCTGCTTCTGTTACGGAGTCCGTCCCGGCTCTGAACAGCAATACTGACTTTCTCCGCGACATGATCCGCGCTATCATCCGTGACGAGCTAGAGAAGTGGTGCATCGCAGCTAGCGGCCAGCTCGCTTATGAGCGTTATCCGCGAAGTGCAGCAAGCTATGAGGCCTCCGTTAGTTTGCAGCGAACCACAGCCAATCAAGACAGACTACTGCCGCCCGACATATGCTGAAGCTCTGCGACGCCCTTCCCCAAACCCACCAGCATTTCCACCGGCCAACCAAACAGACTACTGGCGCCCGACCTACGCTGACGCTCTGCGACGCCCTGCACCAAATCGAGCGACAGTTTATCCAGCCCATCACGACGTCCTGCTACCTTTCGTGCAACCAGTGCAGCACCGCGTCTAGAGTGATCGACAATCCTTGCGGAGAGCGGACGTCTGGCGCGGCCCTGACCGCCGGCGTTTGTGCTTCCACTGTGGAGAGCCCGGTCACCTGTTCCGCCGGTGCCCGTATCGAGAGCTTGGCCTGCAGGGTTTTTCCTCTGATGCGCCAAGGCCCCGGTTTGCCCAACGGCCCAGTGAGATGAAAGAGTACGTGACATAGCAACCTCTGTGGTCCTTGGCGCGCAGGCAGTCCCGATCACCGTCACCTCGCCGATCATCGTTTTCACAGAATATGCAGAACTCCTCGCGAGCGACGGTAGACCGCTCGCCCAGCCCTCGCAGGAAAAACTGAGGACAGCGACCTCCAGGGGCATGGCCGCTGGATTTTGACGACTTAAAAGCCTCCTGGCGACGCAGACATCGGATGATAGAACTTTGACGACGTCGACGAAAGCAGCTGAAGTAAAGGACCTATTCTCACTCGACATACCCGTTCTTCTCCACGGTCACAGCATTAGCGCGTTGGTGGACACAGGAGCGGAGGTTTCAATTATGAGTGGAAATTTGGCAGCGCTTCTAAATAAAGTTACAACTCCTTGCTCTGGTGTGCAGATCCGGACGGCAGGGGGCCATATCTTAACTCCGCTTGGGCAGTGCACGGCTAGGGTCCAGATCAGCGACTCGACGTTCAAAGTTAGCTGCCTGGTGCTCCGCGACTGTTGTCGTCACCTGATATTGGGCGTAGGTTTTCTCCGTGAGTATGGTGGTATTATCGACCCGTGGCACAGCACCGTTACGTTTTCTACAACAAAAGCCGACGACACCTCCGACGTTCGTCAACGCAGCTCCGCCCTTCATATTTCCACTGAATGTGTCTTGATCCCGCCCCGCTCCAGTGCTTTTGCAAGCGTCGAATGAGATGATGGGCTACGTGATGGACCTGCAGTCGCTGAGGGCAACCTTTCCTTGCTGCTGACATGTAGCATTTGCTCGGCCCGAAGCCTTGTCCACCTCCGTAAGGGTCGGTCGGAACTCCTGATTACTAATTTTACGAGCGAACCTCGTCACCTTTTCGGAGCTACTGCCGTCGCGTGGGCCGATCAATTGACCGATGTTACTGGACGTTTTGCGTCCGAGGCCATGGAACGTCCGGACACGTCCCTGGATCGCATCGATATTAGCTCCGGGCTCTCAGCGACTCAACAGCACGACCTCCGCGCCCTACTGCTAAAATACAAAACCTGCTTCGCAACCTCCTCAAAAGTGCGGGAAACGGCGATCACGAAGCACCGGATCATCACTTCCGATGACGCTCGCCCTATACGACAACAGCCGTAGCGCATTTCCTCGAAGGAACGCGCCGGCATCCAAACGCAGGTGAAGGAGATGCTTACAGACGACATTATTCAGCCACCTAAGAGAGCCCGTGGCCGTCGCCCGTCGTTCTTGTTAAGAAGGACGAGACATTGTGCTTTTGCGTTGATTACCGTAAGCTGAACGCCATAACGAAAGAGGACGTCTATCCGCTGCCTCGCATCGACGACTCACTCGACAGACTTCTCCGCGCCAAGTATTTTTCTTGTGATCCACCTAAAGAGCGTATATTAGCAGATTGAGGTTGATGAACGTGACCGCGAAAAAACTGCCTTCTTCACACCCAATGGCCTATATGAATTTAGGGTGTTGCCCTTCGGCCTTTGCTCTGCGCCGGCGCCGTTTCAGCGCGTGATGGATACTGTTCTGGCTGGCCTTCAATGGCAAACTTGTTTAGTTTACCTAGATGACGTGGTGGTGTTTTCAGCAGCTTTCGACCAACACCTTTAACGCCTGCGGACCGTATTGGATGCCCTGCAGTTGGCCGACTTGACACTGAAACCCGAGAAATGCCATTTTGGCAAAAAAGAGCTCAAGTTTCTCGACCATGTTGTGAGTGCCGACGGCGTAAGACCCGATCCCGAGAAAACTGCCGCCGTAGTCGAGTTTTGCGGTCCTACCACGAAGAAAACGCTCGAGCGCTTCTTGGGTTTGTGCGCCTAATACCGCCGTTTTACCGCCGACTTCTCCAAGATCAGTGAACCCCCCACCCGTTTAACGCGTGACGATACACCGTTCGTTTGGACAGTGAAACCCGAGAAATGCCACTTTGGCTACAAAAAGCTCAAGTTTCTCGGCCATGTTGTGAGTGCCGACGGCGTAAAACCCGATCCCGAGAAAACTGCCGCCGTAGCCGAGTTTTGCTCTCCTACCACGAAGAAAACGCTCAAGCGCTTCTTGGGTTTGTGCGAATACTACCGCCGTTTTATCGCCGACTTCTCCAAGATCGCTGAACCCCTCACCCGTTTAACGCATGAGGATACACCGTTCGTCTGGACTGCCGAGAAATGGGCTGCTTTTACAGAGCTGTGCCACCGGCTGCACACTACCCTTGTACTGGCTCACTTCGATGAGGAGGCTACTACCGAGATACACACCGACGCTAGCAACGTCGGGCTTGGTGCCGTCCTCGTTCAACATCAAGAAGGCGTGGAACGTGTGATCGCTTATGCGAGTCGCACACTCTCGCGCACCCAAATCAACTACTACACCTCGGAAAAGGAGTGCCGTGCTGTCATCTGGGCCACGATGAAATTTCGGCCTTGTATCTATGGTCGCCATTTCAAAGTGGTCACAAACCACCATTCCTTGTGCTGGCTTACCAATCTCCGGGACACATCAGGCCGCCTAGCACGCTGGAGCCTTCAAGAATTTGATTACACAATTGCCTATAAGTCCGGACGTAAGCACGAAGACGCCGACACGCTATCACGCGCACCTGTCGAGCAAGCTGATGACAGCGGAGAGGATGACAATCGTTTCCTAGGCTTGATTAGCAGTTCGGACGTGGTGGTGGTGGTGGTGAAAACATATATTACGGATGAATAGGAGGTATGTTTGGATCAGCCCGTAAGGGACCGATCCGTACAAGCACTAGGTGGAGGTCCCTAGTATGGGACCCCAGTGGCGGTTGCCGCCGCCCGGGCGCGCCCGACTAAGGCTTGTTGGGCCTGTAGGTCGTGGCAGCCGAGCAGGGTCGCCTCCCAGTCCTCCCGGGTTGGGTTGGGGATGGGGGGAATAGCGGGGTTGGAGGGGCAGGCCCAAACCATGTGATAGGTGTCAGAGGACAATGCACTACAGTGTGGGCAGCTGCCACTAAAGGAGGGGTCAAAATGTTTTAGCGCTGCCGGGCACAGCAATGTATTGGTGAGAAGGCGGAGAAGGAGCCGCTCATCCGCCTTCTTCAGGCCTTTACATGGACTAGGGTAAAGGCGATGACAATTTTGATAATATGTTGTAATATCTTTGAATGTATAGATCGGATTAAAATCGGGTTCCTGATCGGATGGGGAGGAGAAAACAGCCCGGTGAGAGAGCGCGCGGGCGGCTGCGTCTGCTGCCTCGTTTCCTGCCAACCCCTGATGAGCAGGGGCCCATATGAGGTAACGGTGTGCGGGTTCCGTATCCCGTATGCATTTTTGGTATATTCGATAGACTAGGAAGGGAGTGCGGCCTTGTTCGACGTTCCGACAGGCCCCTCGCGAGTCGGTGATTATGTATTTTGAATTAGAATGTGAGGCCGCGAGAGCAATCGCGACCTCTTCTGCTTGTGTTACACGGCGGGCTCTGAAAGTTAGGCCGTTAACTGTGTTGCTGTTGTGAACTACCGCGGCCGTGTACCATCCTCCGTGGTGAGGGCCGGTGGCAGGCAGCGTGCTGACGCTGACCTGCGGTCTGTCATGGATCCCCTGGAGGGCCGTGCTTCCAACGTACCTAGGCACTTTTCCCGCCACTTGTCCTCTTTTTACATTCGCAATGGCATGCTGTACAAGAAAAACTCCAGCAGCGGTGACCGGACCTACCTCCTAATCGTGCCATCAGACCTCCGCGACGACATCCTTTAGGCGTGTGATGATGAACCCGCCTCTGGCCACTTGGGATTTGCACGTACGCTCGCTCGAGTGCGTCAGACCTATTATTGGCCTATACTTGCAAAGACCATTCACCGCTACATCAGAGGTCGCCGTGAGTGCCAGCGTCGTAAGCCACCACCGGTGAAGCCCGCAGGTTTGCTCCAATTAATTGCGCCACCTCGCACACCTTTTGACCAAGTCGGCATTGATCTCCTGAGCCCATTCCCTGAGTCGCCTTCTGGCAATAAGTGGAGTATAGCTGCGACTGATTATTTGACGCGCTATGTGGTAACCCAGGCGCTGCCGCACAGTACATTCTCTGAAATCGCGCACTTCTTCATACACTGCATTGTTTTACGACATGGCGCCCCGTCCTCCGTCATCACCGATAAGGACACCGCGTTTACAGCGCAGCTCATGCACGAGGTGTTCCAGCTGAGTCACACGCACCACCGCAAGACTACTGCATACCACACGAAGTCAAATGGGCTCACGGAGCGCCTAATGAAAACCTTAGCGGACATTCTTGGAATGTACGTCGACGTACAGCACGCGATTTAGGAAGAGATCCTCCCATATGTGACATTTGCCTATAACACGGCGATTCAGGAAATGACTAGCATTACGCCGTTTCGTCTCGTCTATGGCCGTGATGTACAAACGATGCTAGACGCCATGCTTCCGTGCACCTCTGAAAACCAAGCGCTCACGCCAGACGCCGAAGAACTTACCCGGCATGCAGAGGAAGCCCGCCAACTGGCCCGTATGCACATCAACCGGCAGCAGACAACGGATGCACAACGCTACAACCAGCGACATCGACACGCCGAGTACCACCCCGACGACTATGTGTGGGTATGGACTCCAGTACGTCGCCCAGGCCTATCGGAGAAGTTACTGAGCCGCTACTTTGGACCGTACACAGTGCTGCGCCGCATAACGGATGTGACGTTTGAAGTCCTCCCCGATGGCACTCTGCGGAGTTCGCGCCGTCGACTTCAGCTTAAGGTCGCGCACGTAGTGCGTATGAAGCCTTACTGTACGCCGTAACGGGCGCCTCTTCCACGTTTTCTTTTGTTTTATTTTTGCTTGCAGCCGTTCGGCGCCCATCATCGTTTGTTTTCCTTCCTCCTGTTCGCTCCAAGTGCGCCCACGTTTTTGCTTATTTCTTGTGGGGGAGGGGGAATACCGGCGCCAGGTGTCCCCGGGCGGCGCCTTGAGGACAAAGAAGTGAGCTCTTTGAGCTGGGACACTGCTTCACTGCTTGCGCCCTGTGCCTAGCCCTTTTGGCTGTGGAACCTATTTGTGACAATATTTGGGTGGAGTGGAGGACCAACAATAGAGACATTAGGTACGCCTGAAGTTACAGGGACAGAGTTAAATGCTGCCGGCTAATACTGACTGGCAGTGGTAGAATGGTTAGAAGTTATACATACTCTGGTATGTGTGACTAGAAGTTATACTTTAGAAGTTATAAATTCATACTTTAGAAGCTCACCTAAGAGTGTTTGTAGAAAACGTCGGTAGGACACTTTAGCAAACGTTACAGCTAAGTATAAAAATATGGAGCTGGTCTGGATGCTGATGTTAGGGCTGTCATGATGGCAATGAACAAAAACGATGAGGGGTGGTTTAAGGAATAATTCTACGAAACGCATGTCAAAGGTTTAAAAATGTTTTAGCCGCCAGAACATTCATGATTTTCAGAGTAGATGATAGACTCAATGATCTTGGAGAGTACACGTTTTTTCAAGATAAGACGGTAATTTCATGCGAAATCTTTGTTACCAGCTTTGTATATTAGAAATGTATTTCTTTTCTCCACTTGTAAGGTATGTCGTATGTATGTCAAAATGTTGGCCGTTTGTGAAACGCGACTTAGCAAACAGCCTTTTTCGTAAGGTATGTCGTATGCAAGTCAAAATGTTGGCCGTTTGTGAAATGCGACTTAGTAAACAGCCCATTTCGTAAGGTTGTTCGTATGCATGTTGAAATGTTGGCGTTTGTGAAACGCGACTTAGCAAACAGCCCGTTTGCGGCTCCAGAGCTTAATGGCGCCGTCTCCGAGCAATGTTTTTTCAAGGTTCCGAACGGCCTCGTGGTCTCACATCGGCGCTTATTAGGTGTTTCAGCCCTAAGATCAGGGGAATTCTTAAGTTAATTCAGCGCAGGGCAATCGATGTTTGCCAGAATGTTGATCGGACCGAAAAACAGTCGCTGTAGTGTTTGTAGAGCGTCAGATTCAAGCCATAGTACAGGTTTGTGGTTTCCCTCAGTTAAATGTATGATGACGGTCCTGATTTGAAGGATCCACTGCTCTCCTCTCCAATTTCACTGGAGGCGATAGGCGGGGGTTTGTTGCAGTTCGTTACAGCAAATACACTAACTGCATGTAGTTTCTTACTGAAACCATGCCATGACCATTCCGAAATGGGTGATCTTTCTCGCGACTCTATCTCCACTATTTCCACTGACGGTTTCCATAACAATATCTTCAGCGTTTTCAGTAGCCTTGACACATGAGGAGATTACGATGCTTGAATTGGGTGGCATACCAATCTTCTACTAATGTGCGCAGGACTGCAAAGTTACAACCCCCGACTATGAAGAGTAACCTCGCAGGTGGGGAGGGGAGAAAGACTGAATCTGCCTGAGGTCCAATGACTGCTTGATGAGTGAGAAATTAGGTACATACATACAATAACATTGCGGATGCACTGGCGAAGCATTACGAAGGTCGTAGGCCATCTGAAGGTCTTCTGATGCAATTCGCAATTACGAATGTCGTCTGATGCAGTTTTAAGGCGGTCCCTCCAGGCTGAAACTTCTTGGACTAAATTTTTCTGATGCGGTTTATTTTCGCAAGAAGGTTTAAAAATGACATGAAGAACTGGCCAAAAGATTCCATTAATCTGCGTATCATAATTTTTATTGCACTGTTTGAGAATCCGCTTTCCTGTCGGCGCAACAGCTTAGACGAGCGCCTGCCGAGTATCAAAGCAGTTCAAAACGCGATGAAGTCATTCAGATTTATGCCAGAACAGAAGACAGCCGACGGAAGCGGTAATGCACTTTGGGTTGCGGTCTCAGGCATTGCAGAGGCGGTAGGCAATGCGCGGTTGCGAAGCTCCAGGGCGAGGGGATCGTTGGCACCTCCACCACTTGAAATAAGAAACACCTAGCAAAGCACTGAGTCGCGAACAACCAGCGGTACAGTCCCGTTACAGACCAGAGGCAGCGGTAAATCCAGCGCACGCAGGAGGGACGGAGCGTCAGGCGCTTGTCGTCGTCTTCTTCGTTAAGCGCAAGCCTCTGAAGATTCCGGAGCGGAAGGCCAGGCTTACTCTTCCCATGGAGTCGCACACAGTGGAGTACTTAATGCAATGCTTTTCGATCTTGCGCTTGTCGGCTTTATCGATGTACTACCACAGTCAGCGCAACTCTCCGTCAATGCGGACGATATTTTTTTTCTGGGCATCAGTAGTTACGCGACCACATGTTCGAGCAAGGCTTCTAAAGGCGGCACGCATCCTTAAGGCCTGCCTTCGCCTGCCAGGACTACAGATTTCTTCTGAAAAATGTTCTCTTGTTTCGTTTACACGAAAGAGCATCTCCCATTACCCCGTATGCATAAACGGCTGAAAAATTTCCTACGACAGAGGCCATCGCTTCCTTGGAGTAATCATCGATCGTAATCTATCGTGGCGCCGACATGTCTCGTCCATGGAAAGGCGACTGACATCGATCGCTCGCTTTCGCTCTTTTCTAGGAGGGAAGTCGTGGGGAGCATCAGTGCAGCCTATGCTCCAGCTGAACATCGCATTTTTTATGGTGTTCCTTCGGTACACTATTTGTGCACTAGGAAACTGGAGAAAAACGAACATACGGTGTCTACAAAGTGTTCAAGCTCTCCGTTCGTGCACTGCAAAATGCGCGTATACAGCCGTAAAAGTACTCATCGCCTAGTTGAATTCAGTGATTGTTTATGTAACAAGCGCAGCCTTGAGAGCGCATATTCGTTACATCTGTCGGATTCGCGCACACCATCTTGCCAGTCTTGCTGCTGTGGGGTTTTAATTAGGGAGCGATAAATACGCTCCCCCACTTAATCGCCGCTGACATGGTTCAAAGCCGCCCGAACTCCACCCCCTGATCGCATATGCTACTGAGCGCACGCACACCACGGCGGGCCTTACTCTGTGGGAATAAAGGAACGACGAATTGGCTGTCACGAACAGGCATTTTTTGGTACAGCAACAATAACGCCAGCTAGCAACAAGATATGCTAATGAATAGAGGTCGTCCGACTCACCAGCAAGGTTCGGAGCGAAAGTTCGCCCGCGCTAAGGCAAGGGATATACCCCGAGGCCGGACGGGACGAGATACGGGAGCCAGTCTTCCAGCCGCTTCCTCGCCCCGCTGGCGAAGCGCGGAGCCGTGAGCGACACGTACGCTCGCGCCGACGATCCCAGCCGAACCGCCTTCTCCCTCTCCTGCGTGCGAGCAGCCTCTCGCGCTGCGACGCTGGCGCCCTCTCTCGTTAGTTATGGTAACTAACAAGGGAATGCAGCAGCAGCAGCCTCGAGGCGAAGCTGCTGCTGCATGGTGCATCGCGGGAAAGTCACACAGGCTACTAACCGGCCGCGGACATCCTTTTCGAAAATTATTTATCTTGATCGCGACTTTTTACCAGCCCAATTTACACCAGCTTCTAGACCATCTTCAACATGGAGTCTGCACCAACCTTGTGTGCTTCTTTCCATACCAGGCATCACAAAGAAGGCTGATTTATCGTCGACAGCATTAAACCTGAACACTCTAGAATATTTGCATGAGAAACACGGACACCGACTGAACGTATACACCGATGGCTCAATGACCCCTTCCAGTTCCTAAGGCTCCTTGGTCATTCCCGTAAGGACTATAGTTAAGAAAGTGAAAACATCACACCGGACTTCATTGACTGGTGCAGAACTTACTGCTATTCTTGTCGCCATTGAGCAAATCATTGAAGAAACAACCCAGCAATGGCCTGTTTTCACTGATTCAAAGCTGCCCTCAAGCCTTACAATCTGCTCTTCGTCATGGATCCTGTGAACTACTGGTCGCGGAAATCCGAGAGCTCCACCACACCGCCATCAATAAAGGGAGCGATTTTGTTTACCAATGGCTACCAGGACACAGCGGCATCGCATGGAACCATCGCGGGGAGGAGGCTGCGCGAACTGCTCACCACGAGTGCGATTTTGTGTCCATTCCCATCTGGAAAGCAGACGCAGCGAGTAGGCTTAAACCAATGACGCGGTTCATCACGCTTGCCGCGTAGAGTAGAGGCCAATTTTTGAATATGCGTTGAAAATCCTTGGACCCAGATCTGAAGCTCATGCTTCCATCCGGCCTACCACGACGTGAAGGAACTTTGCTGTGTCGCCTGTGGTTTGCTGTAGCTTTCAACAAGCATTAGTCTTTCTTAATAGGTATGGCTGATAGCAATGCATGTGCCATATGCGGATGTGACGAGACTATAGCCCGCATTCTTTGTGCATGCCCTGTCTACAGCGCCGCCGAAAGGCAGTCGCTCTGCCGTGTGCTGGAGCGTATAGATCCACGCCCACTATATGAAATGGAGATTCTCGACCACTGCCCGCGGCGATCGTCGGCGGTGAAGGCCTCCAAGGCACTGCTCCGTTTCTTGAGAACTCCTGGCCTGGACGATAGGCTGTGCCATTAGCGAACACTGTGACTTTTAAATAGTGACTTCAATTTCCTGCTACTGTCTTTTCTCCTTCATCTTTTTTCTCCCCTCACCACTTTGCCCCAATGAAGGTTAGCATAGCGGTTATTGTTCCGGTTAAACTCCATGCCTTTCCTCCTTCTCCACCTCCTGCTCATTCTCCTCCTCCTCCTCTGCCTTGCTGTACAACCTGCCTATTGAGATCGCACCTATGTATGTCTCTTAGTTTTAAAAAAGAGGTAAATCACCCGGTATGTGTTCATTACAAAAATGTTCTTTTCGTGTAACATGTGGTGAGAAAACTTTGTTCTAAAGAAAGCGGTAAATCACCCGACATGTGTTCAGCAGAAACATGTTCTTTCAGTGTAACATGTGCTGAAAAATTCGTTTGCAGATGTGTCTTTTGGGACGGCGAAGACTTACACCGCAGACGGCGTATTGGGTAAGCTAACCCAGTTTGCCTGTCAAGGCAAGAAATTCTTAAAGATTTATTCGAAGTAGACTGCTCCTTATGCAACACTGTTTTCAGATGTTCTGAATAGTATATGAAGAAACTGAGAGCTCCCAAGTAGGTTGATTTTGAATTAAAATACAGCTTCTATAAGCGCCTAGTAGAAATCAATCAGTAATCAGTATGATGACTATAATAAAACATAGGAGCCACAATTCGTTCTAATAAACTCCCCAGCTTCTCGTTGTTAAGAAATGAAAATGCTTGTATCAAATCTTTAGAATTTCTGCACCGCGCGAGCTCCGTTTTAAGTTCTTCGTTCAAATCATATTGCACCTTAATGCAAAAATTTTTCGTAAGCTCTATATTTTTTTGTTCTTGATTTCATATGTTATGACCCGGTTTTCATGAAATATAGGACAAAAAAGGCAAGACAACCTACGTATTTGGCTGCAAATTTAAGAAAGCGTTGTCTCTAGTCTTTGTTTAGGATAGACAAAACACTGATATCACAGAAGCAGTAGCAGTTTGCGGGGCATGATAAGCTGCGTTATACTTGAGTTGGATGCTGTAAGTTCTGGTCAATAACTTGCGTGATTAGGAAATGAATGCTAGATAAAAATCATAGTAATAACACTACACTAAAGCCACGTGGCCTGAATGTTCTGCATATGTAACCTAAAGCCACGCAGTCCACCATGGCATATTTCCTTGGGATGCTCCCTTAGAATTTTTTACTTGTGTACACCAGAGGTATATCCTTTTGAAAAGAAAGAATATTTGCGCTTATGTTCATCCTGGGAAACTTATACTATATCACTAAGAAACGTGTTCCGTTCTCGTTTGAAAGTGGAATTGCACCGCAAGGAACATGCGATGTATAAGGTGCGGCCACAAGGCTGGCATACACATTTCTTGTTGGCATACGAAATAAACGTTCTCTAGCTGCAAGGCTTGAACTTGTAGCATACCCCATCACAACTGTAAAATGACTCGCTGTAAATGAAGCTGTTCATTTGAAAAAAAGCTCAACAAAGTAAAAACACACACAGTGAACTGATGGCCGACTTCGTGCCAAGGTAGGGAAGATCAGGCATTAGGTGACCGTTGCATAGGCTCTAGGAGTAGCAGGGGCGAACAAACTTCCGCAAAAGGGAGAACAGAAATTCGAAGCGCAAAAGCAACATAGGCAAGTCTAATTTTGAAGTAGGCTTTTTACTTTACGCTCACTTTGGCATAGTGAGGAAAGTGAAAATTCTCGAAACGTGTCGATGTAGCGACACCAGCATGTTAAAATTTAAATTGTTATTGGAGAAAAGAAATGGCGCAGTATCTATCTCACATGTGGATGGACACTTTAACCGCGCCGTAAGGGAAGGGATAAATGAGGGACTGAAAGAAGAAAAGAAGAAAGAGCTGCCATAGTGGAGGTCTCCGAGGTAATTTAAACCACCTGGGGATCTTTAACGTGCACTGACATCGCACAGCACATGGGCGCCTTTGCGTTTCGCTTCCATCGAAATGCGGCCGCCGTGGTCGGGCTCGAACCCGTGTACTCCGAATGAGCAGCCGAGCGTCCTAGCCACGTACTAAGCCACCGCAGCGGGTCGATAACTGGATGGCAAAGTCTCGAATTGGCTACATTTTAACAGGGAACAGAATAATTTTACTGAGGAAGAAGCCCTTCAGCTATATAGTGCTAAAAGGAAAAGTACAGGAATTCAGGACCTCACTGCAAAATAGATATTTGGCCTTAGCCAGGATGACTCTCCTAATCTTCAAGCAATGAGTGATAACCTCACAGCAATTTTGGAGTGCCCAGTGGAATTAGAGAGGATACCCGCAAGCTCTTTCAGAAGAGAAAGATTTTATTAAGAAACGAAAAAGCATGGAAACTTCTAACCCTATGGACAAAATATAACTGACAGAGCTATTAATGTAAATAAACCAACACCACCACGGTTTTGGCTAGTTCGTTCAAAGTTTTGTATACACGGCGCAAGAACAACAACGACGACGCAGAACAATCCCTGTCCTGTGTGTTCTTTGCCGTCTTTGTCTGTCTTACGTTATATGTTCAAGAATAAATGCGCGCAATTTAACTGACACAAGAAATTTTAATATGGATGACTCGAGACAGACGGTGAACAAAAAGGGAGGTCTAAAGAGCTAATTTCTCCAGTCGTTAGGGAACAGTATGTGGCCTTTGCCTTATTTAACAAAGATTATTTGTGAGGATAAAAGCTTCGATTATTTGACCTCTAGCGTCACAGCGTTCACTTCCCCAAACGAAGGAGTGAGCGTTAAGATCCCCTACTTACAGATATGGCTGCGGAAGTTAACTGATCAGTTCTGGTAGATTATGGACTGTTAATGATGAATGTGGAGGAATGTATACAGAACAGATTGTTAGTTTTTTGTAGCTGACGACGCTGACTGCAACAGCCTCAAGTTTCGTTTTGAGTTTGATTTCTTGAGCTGCGACGCCGCTTTGAACGACAACTGTGACGCCTCCCGATAGTCGATTTGCCTTCTCGCAATCGCGTCTAAAAGTTTTGTTTCAGGACGTGCACGTGCTGGGGACCAAGATTCGTTTCCTTAAGACATAAAGCTATGGGTAAAATTGACCCTAAAATATGTTTTATATCACTGTATTTCTGCAACAGTCCTCTACAGTTCCACTGAACTATAAAAGCTATGTTTATGTTTTTGGGAGGGAATGAAAAAGGATTCACTTATGCGATGGACTCGTTATGAGGGGTCCGTATTTTTTTCGCTAAAAAAAGCTGTTCCGCCGCTGCAAAGCGCGCAGATTGGGGGTTATATACACCACCTCGCCGGAGGTGCTGGAGGACCGCGGAGAAGCCGCGGTCATGTTAGCTTCAGGCCTCCCCGAAGGGGGGAAGTCCTGCGCGATGCCGACCCATGGACCGGCGCTCCCTGCTTTGACACTGGCAAGGCAACTTTCGCTGACCCTGTCTGCGGCGTGGATGGCCCTGTCATAGGCTCGATGGAAGTGGCCTCGGCAGGCGCCGAAGTGCTGCGTGGTGCTACGCCCCTGCGCACCACATCAGCGAAGTTTGGTTTTGCTGTGAAGGAGAATGTGTTGGTAAGCGGAAAACGCCTCCTCGCTTCTTTAAATGAAATGTTTTCTTTGGTCTTTATGGTGATGACTTCTTTCTCCTTTTTCCAGGACAGACACACCCTTTATTACGTAGCGTGGTCTCCTTCGTAGTCTGCGCAGCGCAATGCTGCTTCGCATTCCTAAAACTGGTCGTCCTTCCAAGTGCTTTTTGCGCAAACTTCGCGGCCCCGGCAACTCTTTGAGCCGTGGCCAAACTTCTGACAACTGAAACATCGGCGGTGATTCGGTATATAGTGCCTGACGTTGACTTTCAAGTATCCAACTTTGATCGTTTCGGGCAAGGTGCTGGTGTTAAATGTGAGGACCATGTGTTTGGTATCTATTTTTGTTATCCTTGCGGATTTTGGTTCGATGAACGTCAATTACATTCTGGTTAGAGAGTCCTTGAAGCATTTTGGCTTCCGTTGTATGAATAAAGTCAGATTCTGAGATAACGTCTTTGACTGTGTTAAGAGATCGGAGGGGAGTCACGATGACATAGATGTTGCCTAGAGAAGCGACGTTTGAGAGTTTCGAGCACTGGATGCTCTAGCGCAGTTCTAGAAGTAGGTCGCCGCTGGCCATATTTGATACCTTGTAGCCATTGCGTAAGGTATCCTTAAGGCATTTGGAGGCAAGAAATCGGCATATTATTCGAGCTTGCTTCACTTCGCATTGACTGTGTATTACATGTAACTTTTGGAATGCCGGTTTCTTTCCTGGAAAAATTCATCTGCTTCGTTCCGCCCTCTTTTCAGAGAGCGGTCAGATTTGGAAAAGGGGGAGCCACAAAAAAATATAGTTTTTCGGTCACGCTGCCAGCCACCTACTATAAAGCCCAACTAGGGGATGGGACAGGAACTTGCTAGCAAGCCCTGCCACGCCAACTGTACACTTTAACTATAACCAAATATGACACAACTCAGGGCAGTTGGCCACACAAGGTTAACCCTCGCCGCCAGGAAAAAGGAAAAACCGAGAAGTGAGTAGGTGTTAGGAGAGTTGTGAGAAAGAAGATAAAGAAGATAGGAAAGTGAAATATGAAGGGGAAGATAGGAAAAGGCAACTGCCGATTTTCTCCGGTCGGGTCAGGCCGGTGGTGCCGTCTACAGGAAGCTGTGGCCAAAGTGGTGTGTTGCCTCCGCCGAGGGGCCTTAAAGGTCCAAACGCACGGCCTCGGCTCAACCACCAGGATATTCTTTTCCCCGGACACGCCGATGCCACGAACGGCTAGGTGCGGGTGCCCGGGTCTGTGGTGATGCACTGTTCACGATCATCCCTCAGCGGGGATGTCCCTGCGGATTCTCGCGAACCCGTGGTGTCGTCACTCACCAACGCCTCCAAGCTGCAGACGCCCCCCTGAGGGGAGCCAGGATTCTAGGGTCCACGCCATATTATACTGGACAGGTAGAAGCAAAATGCGTAGAACAACCTATCTACGATCTCATCTTGGGAAACATTACGGGTGCAAGAAGTGTTGAGGACCTCGATCCTAAGTGGAGGATGCGCGACATTGAAGGCCGCTAAAAAGAGGGAAAGACTCACGACAGCTGAGGTGGGTGATGATGCAGTCAGTTTCTCATCGGCAGAGGAGACAAGAGCTCAAGTGACAGCCCGAGCGGAGTGACGCAGCGTCCGCTCTCTACACCCGTTACGATGTGTCAGCGTAACGCCGGGCGAATTTGCAATTAGCCAAAGAGAAGACACGAGGTTGAAGGCCTGCCTCGAAAGAGCTGGGGAAAAGGGGGAAAGAAAGAAGAGTCGTACGTCGTTCGAATATCAATTGATAAACAGTCTTCTGCACAGGGAATGCATATTTAGATCAGGAAGGCGGGTCCAACAGCTGGTGTTACTGAAAGATATGAGAGAAACAGTGTTAGGACATGACGCTTGGACATGACGCCATTAAGGTCGGACACCAGGCTGTTCAAAAGACGGTGTCTCGGATCACCGAGGAGATCTTTTGGCCGGGTTTCATAGTGACGTTAAGCGCTTTTTTCGCTCGTGTGACGTGTGCCAGCGCACAGTTGCAAAGAGAACATTTCGTCCCGTACCTCTGGGCAAGGTGGCAGCCACCGACCTACCGTTTCAAAGAGTGGCTATTGACATTGTGGTTCCAATCTCACCAGTATCCGCCAGAAGCAATATATATGTGCTTACCCTGATTGACGCGTCCACTCGTTATCCGTGCGCTATGCCGTTGAAGACTATTGACAAGTGGCGGAGGGTCTTTTGGAGATGTTCTCGCGTTATGGGTTCCCCATGAAATTTTTGAGTGACCGGGGCTCGAACTTCACGTCGGAAGTAATGAAGGAGGTTAATCGCCAGTTAAGTTGTCGAGCTGTTGCTCAGGGACCGATCGCGCGCGCACCCCGAAGCCGGTGGCTTGGCCCCCTTGGTTGATGTGTGTTAGCTGTTTTTGGGGCTCCTCGAGAAGCCGCCATCCAGGCGCCGCCGAAATGGGTTTGTTTTGAGACAAACGCGGCAGATGGCGGCAACGACGGTTAACCGGCAGTAAGGAGGCCCGTCCTTGCAAAGTCGCACTCGGGCCGCAAGACGCGGCCGACACGCGGACCCCTGGGGTTTCGAGAGGGGGTCGCGTGTAAATTTATTGCTTTCAACGGCGAACCGGCCGCGGGACGGGCCGGACGCCTCGGAGCAGGCAGCAGAATTGGGGAGCGCGACCAGGGCAGTGTGCGTGGTTCGGACTGGGTGTTCGGTTTCCCTGAGCTTCCGCTGGCGTTTTTAGTGATTTTGTGTCTCCGTGCTGTAGCCAAGCGGAAATGCGCAACGTCTTCGTGGAATTCGCGCGGTGCCCGCGCGACAACAACAACGCGAGCATCGGCTGCTATTGGCTTCTTCAGTTTGAACGAAATTCTCCTGATTGGCTCCGAGAAGCGCATTTCCTATTGGTTACAAAAAGGGTCCCCAGAATGCTGGGCGAAGGGATTTAAGGGCGAGTTTTTGGCGCGAACGAGGGAGATTGGAGATCGGAGGGCAGGTCGCCTGTGAGCGCCCGTACAATAAAGAGCTGGTGTCAAGAAGCAGTTGTCCAGTCTGTTCCGCAACGTGTCGCCGGATCACCGAACCATCAGAAGACTTCAAGATCAACACCATCGATCTGTCGGTCATCAACATCGATCGATCAGTCACCCAACATCATCAATCAAAATTAACTGGCGCAGTCGGCAGTATGATTCCGGCGGCTTTCTGCGGAGCGCACACGGACACGGGCACTAAGGGACACCAGCGGAGGACGACACCCTGGTGAGAGACCCCGCCGCTGCGGCTGATCTTCGCGAGAAGTGGGCGCCGTTGCGGAGGAAGCAAGCGATCTCCTGGTGAGAGGCTTCGGAGGCTGGTGGGAGCGAAGAGAGGCGACATCCTGGTACGAAGCCTCTGGAGCTGTTGGAGTCGAACAGGGGACGGCAGTTGAGGAGAGTCTTGGACGAATACTGGTGCAAATCTGCGAAGCAACGAGGAGGCAACGAGAGGTCTCCGAGCAGGAGAGTGCTGCAGCCGTTGGAAAGGACGAGGCGGCGTCTGCGGCTGCGGCGAGACAACACCCCTTCGGTGCAGGAGTCCGAGGCAGTAAGGGACGCGTCTATAAGAACACTTCCAGGTGACAGCGCAAGGTGACTCCTGAGCCGGTTCGTACCGGCACCCTGTGCGGTCCAAGCGGGGCACCATCCTTCAGGGTCGACGCGGGACGACAGCGACGGAGGAATTCAGGTGGGCCCTCTTCCTGCTTGCTACGGGTCAATCATGTCGGTCACCACACGGTCGCAATCTCAACGGGCAGATGAATCTGGGGGATTGGAATCAGGGGCTGGAGGCCCGCAGAACGTATCTAACTCGGAAGAGCAGCGCGCTCCGGAGGAGGGGCAGGGCAGAGCAGCCACGGGCAGCAGTGACGCTGCTATGCGAGTCAGGGAACGAGAGCTGGAGATAGAGAAGCTGAGACTGCAGGTCGAGTTGAAGCGACTCGAAATTGAAGCTAGAACCATCGAGGGTGCAGGTCGAGGCGGTAGGACAAAATTAGGGCAGTACGCGGACGACCTGAGGGCAGTCCTCGCACCGATGCCCAAATCTGATGAACTTGTGCCTGCATGGTTTAAGACAGCGGAAAGTATGCTTCGGAGCTGTTCAATCCCTGATAGCATTTCTGGCCAGGTAATACTTCCTTTTCTAAATGAGAAGAGCCGCACTCTGGTCGCCAACAAGTCGGACGATCGGGTGCTCCCTTATACAAAGATCAGAGAGCTGGTGCTCACCGAGCTGAAACTAACCCCCGAAGAGTACAAGCGAAGGCTCTATGCATACCGTAAGGGCAAGGAAAGCTGGGGTCAGTTCGTGACTAAGCTGGAAATTTTGTTGGATTATTACCTGCGTAGCCGAAATGTCGCGACGCTAGAGGATTTGAGCCAGTTATTGGTCGCGGACCGCGCCAAACAGATGATGTCAGACGAGCTGCGCGCATATGTTCTGCAACACGAAACAGGAGAGTGGTTTATGCCCACAAAGATTGCTGAGCTTGCAGAAAAGTTTGAGGAGAGCAGAGTCGTGCACTGCCCGAGAACGATGGACGCGCCGAATGAAGTTTATGGCCAGCCACGAGAGGCAGGCAGCCAGACATGGGGCGGCGAGCAAAGAAACGAACGCCGACCTGCAGTGAAATGCTTTGGCTGCGGGCACCTCGGTCATATGCAGCGGAACTGTCCGCAGACTAGATCAAAGGGAGTGGCTGGTCAGGAGTCAGGCGGGGAGCCGCAGCTGTCGTCGATATTGACAGCGAGGGCCGCATGTGAGATGGAGGTGGAGACAGAGATCGGGACAAGAGAGCCGGCTGAGCATGGCTCCAGACTGACTTGAGTGGAGCTGATATCTGGTGTGCGCCCGTTCAAGGCTTGCCTTGACTCAGGGGCAGATATAACGGTACTGAAGAAGGAGGTTGCCTCAAATAACGTGAAAGTGCAAGGCTCGGGAAGGGTGCGACTGCGCGGTGCGTTCGGCCACATGGTCCCGGCTGATCTCATGTATGTTCCCCTGAGTTTGGTCACGAGAGACGGCAGCTCGAACCCGCAAACTTTCAAACTCTGTGCCGTTACTGATGAGCTGCCTGAGGGAGTAGACGCGTTACTGACCCCCGATGTTTTCGAGGGGCTGAGCACAGTACAGAAGGACGCTTTTGAGTTGGCTGATAGAACGATAAGGGCAGACAGTGAAAGCGCGCTTCACGAGGACAGTGAAAATGCCGCGTCCGTACGAGAGCTCACCAATGGGGAAGTAGTCCTGGATACAGGCCAGCACAGTAAGACGCAACCCAAATGGATGAGCCCAGCTAAGGTTAGAGAGAGAAAGCGGCTGGACAGCTATGTCCTCCAGTTCAGATGCTCTTTCGAGGCTGGATAGCGACATTGGAAGCTGAAAGAAAGAGAAAGGAGTGTCCCTGTTGCAGCATGGTACTCAAGTGCAAGAGCTAACTCGTGTGGTAGCGATCGACATGGCGGACTGAGTGCTTGCAGGACAGGGCCCTGCCTTGATGTGTGTGTGCGCGTGATTGACTCTGATTCATTATTCCTCGTTTGGTGTGACATGTCGGTGTAATTCGCTGCATTGGTATGCTTCAAGTTAAACGGTGTTAAGTTGGGACCGCGATTCAATGCCCTGATATATTTCTTCATCGCACTGTACGAATGCCTCGAAAGTGTGTGTTGTAATTTGCGTGTATGTGGGTACGAAAACTATCGTGACCATTGTTAACACTTAAGTTGCTGTTGTTAGATGTGGTAGTTGTGTGTATTATCGATGTGCTTTTTCGTATATTTTGGTTCGTACGTCCCTTCGCACTTTTTCATTGTTGTAACGCGCTTTGTGTTGTGCGTACAGCGAGTGTACGCACAACATTCTCGGTAAGGAGGAGTTAAGTTGTCGAGCTGTTGCTCAGGGACCGATCGCGCGCGCACCCCGAAGCCGGTGGCTTGGCCCCCTTGGTTGATGTGCGTTAGCTGTTTTGGGGGCTCCTCGAGAAGCCGCCATCCAGGCGCCGCCGAAATGGGTTTGTTTTGAGACAAACGCGGCAGATGGCGGCAACGACGGTTAACCGGCAGTAAGGAGGCCCGTCCTTGCAAAGTCGCACTCGGGCCGCAAGACGCGGCCGACACGCGGACCCCTGGGGTTTCGAGAGGGGGTCGCGTGTAAATTTATTGCTTTCAACGGCGAACCGGCCGCGGGACGGGCCGGACGCCTCGGAGCAGGCAGCAGAATTGGGGAGCGCGACCAGAGCAGTGTGCGTGGTTCGGACTGGGTGTTTGGTTTCCCTGAGCTTCCGCTGGCGTTTTTAGTGATTTTGTGACTCTGTGCTGTAGCCAAGCGGAAATGCGCAACGTCTTCGTGGAATTCGCGCGGTGCCCGCGCGACAACAACAACGTGAGCATCGGCGTGCTATTGGCTTCTTCAGTTTGAACGAAATTCTCCTGATTGGCTCCGAGAAGCGCATTTCCTATTGGTTACAAAGAGGGTCCCCAGAATGCTGGGCGAAGGGATTTAAGGGCGAGTTTTTGGCGCGAACGGGGGAGATTGGAGATCGGAGGGCAGGTCGCCTGTGAGCGCCCGTACAATAAAGAGCTGGTGTCCCGAAGCAGTTGTCCAGTCTGTTCCGCAACGTGTCGCCGGATCACCGAACCATCAGAAGACTTCAAGATCAACACCATCGATCTGTCGGTCATCAACATCGATCGATCAGTCACCCGACATCATCTATCAAAATTAACTTCGCCTTTTGTCAGTAAGGCAGTTACTAACAACGCCATACCATCCCATGATTAATAGGCTTCTTGAGCGGTTCAATGGCATCCTCAGAAATACGATCAGGAAAATGCGCCAAGAGAGGTAGTGATTGGGATAGACATCTCCCGGCTCTTTTGTTCGCTTACCGCGAATAACCGCAAATGAGTCCTGGTTTCTCACCCTTCGAGATTTCGTATGGGAGAACCGTTAGAGGTCCACTTACAATATTCAAGAATCGTGGGCTAATAGATTACGTTAGACCTCAAGACAACATAGACATACTTTCTTGAGTTGGGGGACAAGTTCGAAGAAACATGAAGGCCTGCACATCAAGGCCTGGAAAGGGCGCGCGAACGCTATAAGGGCTACTATGACAGGAAAGCCACTCGCAGAAATCAGAATCCGGGCGTCAGTCAGTCAGTCAGTCAGTCAGTCAGTCCGTCAGTCAGTCAGTCAGTCAGTCAGTCAGTCAGTCAGTCAGTCAGTCAGTGAGTCAGCCAGCCAGCCAGTCAGTCAGTCAGTCAGTCAGTCAGTCAGTCAGTCAGTCAGTCAGTCAGTCAGTCAGTCAGTCAGTCGGTCAGTCAGTCAGTCAGTCAGTCAGTCAGTCAGTCAGTCAGTCAGTCAGTCAGTCAGTCAGTCAGTCAGTCAGTCAGTCAGTCAGTCAGTCGGTCAGTTTTTATTTGCAGGAAAATCACATCATCCTGCGGGTAGCAAAGAATAAAAGCATGGTTTCCTGACGAGGTCTCTGCTTCGTAACAAAAGTAGCAGCCTACAGCAGTACAAGCTGGCACAAAAAAAGAGATGCTGCGTTAGAGATATTACGTGCATACATCCTATACAGCATGGCTGTACTTAAACACTATGGACAGTTTTTTTAATCACATTGTAGATTCGCTCAAATATAAAAAACACGTAAAAATAAGTCAACAATTCAGAATCAAATTTACAGTTGTCATTGTTACTTAACAATCTCAACGGAAAACAAAATGGCCCGCAGTTCACGTTTGAACGTTTTTCTGGGTAGGCAGAAATCTAAAAAAAGAAGCAGAGTTCTTTAACACCAGGACTTGTCGGGCTAGTTGGTTGATCATAATGCAAAAAAGACGAACTGCGCAACAAGAACACGGACGAAAGGGAGGCAGACACACACTAACGCCTGTCTGCCTGTCTGCCTCCCTGTCTGCCTCCCTTTCGTCCGTGTTCTTGTTGCGCAGTTCGTCTTTTTTCTTTAACACGTCTATTACCTGGTATTCCAGATCTTGTTTTCCATAACTTGTTCTGACTTTTTTATTTCTGAGTTTGGGGTTACGAATATCACATTGAGCCAAAACAGGTGTGTAAACACTGTGGAGTTTCTTTTTATATATTCGCTCTGCCAGTTGCATAAATAGACTTTATTTGATAGTAAAACAACAAATCGGGGAAAAAGTGGTTGCGTCGACAATAATCTCTCATCCTGCTACGCACGGATTACAGTGAGTTACTGATGCAATGGAAGGGCTCTTACCTTGTGAAGCAGAAAAAAATGACATGGATCAGGAATTATTGATAAATAACATGAAGAAGGTTTCCCATGCAATTCTGTTGAAAAAGTATGAAGAAAGGGCTCCCGTATGGTGCGCCCCCAAGGTAGCATGCTGGGCAGTGGCAGAGGAGACAGATGATACTGCAGAGGTGCCCACGTTTAGTAGGAAGAGTAGGATGGGATAAGGTGCTAATAAGCCCCAGTTTGAATGAAGACAGATCACCGATAAAGGCTCTACTTCAGAGCAAGAGGGATATGTGGTCGAATGTGCCGAGCAAATAGAATGTCATACGTAGAAAATTAAATCTTTCTACAGATAAACCAGTCAGTGTGAAGCAACACCCCCTACCTTTAGTGGTTCAAGTATCAATTGACAATGAGGTGCGGGATATTGAGGAGCTTGGTGTGATTGAGAGGTGGTGGTCAGCATAAAATACGCCTCTCATGGTTGTCAAAAAGCCCGGTGGTACTTAGCGATTGTGTGTAGACTTTCGTCGGCTGAATGACATCATAGTATCCGATGCCGAACCTATGCAAAGAGCGGACGTTGTGTTCGCTAAGGTGGCTCACAAAAAGCTTGTTCCAAATTTGATTTAGGTAAAGGGTATTGGCAAATACCAATGGAAGATTCGTCGAAAGAGAACACTGCCTTTACTCGTTCCACGGGTTTGTTTGAGTTTCAATCCATGCCTTTTGGTTTGAAGACAGCATCCGCAATATTCACGAAGCTGATGAGAAAGGTTTTGAATGGGCTCCAAAATGTAGAACACTATATTGATGACATCCTTGTTTAAACAGATATGTGGGAAGAGCATGTAATTACGCTAGAAAAACCGTTTGACAGAGTTCAGCAAGATAGGTTGAGCATAAAACCGACAAAATGTGAGGTGGGCTTTGCAGTTATCTCTTTTCTCGGACACAAGCTGGGGATGGGCCGCATCGCGACGAAACACTAGATCTTGGCCAAAATACAGCAAGCCCAGACACAGACGACAAAGAAAGAAGTACTGTCGTTCCTGGGTTTAGCGGGATACTACAGGGAAATTATTCCCGATTATGTTCACATAGCCGATCCGCTTGTAGAACTCACAAAGAAGGGCGCAGGAAATAAGCAGAATTAGACTGTTGAACATGAGAACGCATTCGTGATCTTCAAATTGCATCAGGCAAAAACGCCCGTTCTGCTTGCTCCGAATTCGGATAAAGAATTTGTTCTTCGCGCTGATGCACCAGACAGAGCATTAGGAGCCGTACTTTTGAAAGGAGAGAATCGCATAATACATCCGGCATTTTTGCAAGTTACAGATTATCAGCTAGTAATCGCAACTACTCCACTGTTGAAAAGGAATGCTTGGTGGTGGTGTGGGCGGTAAAGAAATTTCACATTCCTCTTTATGGGAGACAATCCAGAATTAAAACGGATCGTCAGCCACTTGAATACATAACCAAGGTCAAATTGAACAATAGTAAAGTCATGAGATGGAGTTTGACCTTGCAAGAATACTCATTTCAGGGGGAATATGTTAAAGGCAGAGATAACGTTCGAGCGGACTTCATGAGTACAGCCAACTAAACAGGTTTAGCTATCCCCGAGATGTATCTTTTTTTGTTGTGTGCTTATAAAAGGGAGTGTGTTGTAGACATTAACTTGTGCATTAAGGACACCGTACGGACAACGGCGGTGGCGTGTTAATGTTCCGTAAGTGCAATTTGGTGTGCTGTGTCAGTGATGTGCTTTTGGTTTGTGCTTGACGCCTGCGGTGTGTTGTGTGCTGGGTCCAGCATTGGCACAGAAGATAGTTGGTTGGCTGGAAGGCTCGAAGATGAGGGTGATGTGAAGTTTCTCATGAAAAAACTCCTGAGAGAGGGGGCCCTTGTCACATGTGAGAGGAAGTTTGAAATAGAAGTATGAACGAGGTTTGAAGAAGACGACGAGGATGGCGCTAAAGATGACCTCTATTAACCGAAGAATAAAGATGAAGAAGCAGGATTCGATGAGGTGAGAGGAGATGATTGGTGCAGAAGGGAAGAGGACTACGACAAGGATGACGTGGACCAACGCCAAGGTTAACAAACCGCAAGGGAGAGCGAGGCACGGGAGGAAGAACCGAAAAGCGGAGGTCCCGAGGGGTCAGGAACACCTCGACCGGGAGAGAGCAACGCCGGCTACTTCTCCGTGTCCAGCTTTGACCTTTGTTTCCCAGAGACATATTGCGGAGCGGCATCCACGACTTTTTCCCCCTTTCCGCCGGGGAACGGCATTCTCACCATAGCGCTGGAGGGGTCACTCAAAACTACTCCCCCTCCCTCCTAGCATTGTTGCCATACAGGTGGCAAGCTCTTGCACGTGTTGGGAACAGCAGAAGCGGATTGAATGCCCCGGCACTGTTCGCGGCCCCCAATGACCCCTCCTGGGATTAAGGCATTGTGCCGAATTCTTTCGACATTCTTTCATGTGTTCTTTTTTTTCTTTTTGGAGCTGCATTCCTCTTTGCGAGGCTCCTGAAGAGCCTTTTTTTCCTTTGTTTTTTTTTCATTCTTTTCCATGCGAAGAGGGCGACGGGGACGCCGCGCGCTGACAGTTGGTCTGGAGATTTCGGTGCGTGCGGTCGTGAGTGAGGTCAGCCAGGGAAGTGGTCGGCAAGGAGCCTAGGCGGAGATCTGACGCGTAGAGCGCGGCGAAGGTGGTCCCGAAGACGCGAGGCCCAAGTTCGCCCGTATCCGCAAGCCCCCATCAGCCCCGCGGCGAGAAACCGCATCCCGACGCTCCCTGCGACCGGACCTTGCCACTCCGCAGCTAAGCCATTTTTTCTCACCACTCACTTCAACTCTTTTATCTTTGTATTTTTGCTTTCTGTGTTTCTCGTAGTAATCCTTTGTACTGTATTTCCGTCTCGTAACATTTTTGTATAGCAATCGCCGTGATGTTTCTTTCTTTGTGTTAATTTTTTTGTTAACGTGTTCAATTGGTGCTTGTGTTATTTGCGTCACGTCAGTGTACGTCGCTACCTTGTCGGGCATATTGTAATACTTGGTTGTTGTTTGCCTAATTAAATAATTCGCTACGGAACTTGCCTACGCCTCATGCCTCCGGTTAACGACTAATCAGGCGTGGCCCCTATAGTCGGGCAGCAGTCGAATCACAATCTTTCGCACGCTGGGTGGAGACGTTTGTCGCTCCTCCCCCTCTGAACTTACGGAGAGTGCAGTGGTGGGCAGGTTGGCCCGATTAATTGTAACGTCGGCGCCAACCAACACCACAGCCACCCACGATATCTTGACAAACTCCTCCGGAACACCCACTCGGGCGAAAATTTGTAAGAGAGCCTCGGCCTCCCGCTCGGTCTCGATGCTGGGCAGGGCGACGGCCTCTGGGAACCGGGTCGCATAGTCGACTAGCGTCATGATGTAGCGATTCCCCTTCCGAGTTGTGGGCTTGAGGGGCCCAATAATATCGATAGCCACCCGGCGAAACGGCGTGTCAACCAGAGACATTTTCTCAAGGGGCACCTTTTTGACTGATCCCCGTGGGGCTGTCTTCTGGCAGCTGTCGCACGAGGCCACAAACCGACTAGCGTCACCATGCACGCCGGGCCAGAAGAAATCAGCCAGAATGCGGTCACAAGTCTTTTTTTGCCCCAAATGACTTGCCATCAGACCGCAGTGCGCGAGGCGGAGAACCTTGTTTCGGTGCTGAAAGGGGACAACCAGCCGTAAAGTACCCGAGCCTGACTCTGGTAGGAACTGGCGATAGAGCATGTCATCTCTTAGCAGAAAGGTGTACGAGCCCCCTCCCTTGCACCAGACCATTCCCTGTTCCCTCTGCATCTGAAAACAACGCCGGAGGGTCTCGTCCGCTTGCTGGTCTCGGCTAATCTGCGTCGGGGTGACTTCTGCTATCGCGTTTGGTACTCGTAACTTGGAGAACGTCTCCGACGATTGCTGCCTGGACTGTTGACGGGTGGTCACTGCCGCCGAGCGTGCGGGCTCGTCCGGGGTACTTGGCTGTCTCTGCACGGGATCCGATGCACCCGCTTCGGCCCTTTCGATAGTCAGGGCTATTGCCCTCCAAGTCGCGTCGGGCTCGGACGGATGCCTGCCGACGTCAATATTCCCGAGAATTAAGTCGAACAGTGGCGATTCCATACATCCGGCCAGCACCTCTCCCCTATAGTAAGGTGTGTCAACTGGAATTCTCGCCTCGGGTAGCGTTTTGACCGAGCAGTCCACCACGTAAACGGGTCGGTGTCGGCCAGTAAGTTGGGACTTGGTTACAAGGTCTCGGTTGAAAATAATGTTACACCCCGTGTCTCTCAACACCTTTATCCTCTGCCAAGCAATGAGGCCTTCAACGACGGGAAGGACCCCAGACTCTTGGGCCCTGCCGAGGTTCACCACTGGCAGGAACTGGCCATCTTTCAGCTCTAGATAGCTGTTTTCAATGCAAGCCGACATGTCCTTTGCTCCAGGGCGTGCCCGGTTGCCCTGCTCAGGATTTGTCCGGCTCTCTTTGCAATGCGCCGCGACGTCCCCCGGTCGCGCGCAAATGTAGCAGCGTGGTGTGGATGATACTGCCGCGGGTAGCGGCTTTCCCTGGTGGCCCTTGCGGCCAGCGTAGGGGGACTTGTCTACGGGCCGGTCCTTACGTTTAAGTTCACGCCGGCCAAAGTATGTGGACCCCCTAGCAGCGACATAGTTGTCTGCCCTTTGTAGCAGCTCATTCTGATCGCCCGCCGTTTTCTCCTTCAGGAAGGTAGCCATCGACGGAGTGCAGTTCTCAAAAAACTGCTCCCTCAAAAGGAGGCTCTTGATACTCTCGTAGGTCTGCTCACACGAAGAGAGCTGTACCCACCGCTCCCAGTAATTTTCTAATCGGGAGAAGAATTGGGACGGGGTTTCGTGCTCGTGGGGGGCTTCTGTCCGGAACTTCTGTCGAAATCCCTCCTCCGCCAAGCGGAAACGAAGCAGAAGAGCTCGCTTGACCTTGTCATAGTCTACCACATCCGCTCCCGGCATGCGGCCAAAAACGCTCAACGCCCCTCCCGCAAGGCACGTGCTAAGGGCAGTAGCCCATTGGTCTCGTGGCCACTTCTGCGCCTCTGCGACTCGTTCGAACCGTGTCAGGTAGGCGTCCAAGTCGTCCGTTTTATCGTTTAACGGCGCCATTAGCTTATGTGGACTGACGACCGTGAAACCCGATGTAGGTTCGCTTTGTACCGAAACGGAATCTGAACCAGTGCTCCCGCGTGGAGAATTTGTAGTTCAGCGTTCAGTTCGAGCATTCGACGAGCGGAGCGCGCCTTGTCCCTTTCTTCCTCCTAGAGCAGCCGCTGCTCTTCTTCTTTCATGGGCTCGCGCTGTTTCGCGCGCTCATCTCTGAGGAATTCCTGGAGGGCGACCTTCTCGAAGCCTAGCTGCTTCCCGAGAGCAATTATTTTTTCTAACTCTGCCATTGCACCAACGGTTCCTTGTTCTCAGTTCTGACAGTACGTGATATATTACTTGAACGCCATGCCTCGCGGTCACGGCCAATCGTGGTCAGCAAGTCCTGTCGCGGACGCCAGTTTGTCAAGATATCGTGGGCGGCTGTGGTGTTGGTTGGCGCCGAAGTTACAATTAATGGGGCCAACCTGCCCACCACTGCACACTCCGTAAGTTCGGAGGGGGAGGAGCGACAAACTTCTCCTCCCCGCGTGCGAAAGATTGTGATTCGACTGCTGCCCGGCGATAGGGGCCACGCCTGATTAGTCGTTGACCGGTGGCATGAGGCGTAGGTAAGTTCTGTAGCGAATTAATTTAAATAGGCAAACAACAACCAAGTATTACAATATGCCCGAAAAGGTAGCGACGTACACTGACGTGACGCAAATAACACAGGCACCAATTGAACACGTTAACACAACAATTAACACAAAGAAACATCAGGGCGATTGCTATGCAAAAATGTTACGAGACGGAAATACAGTACAATGGATTACAACGAGAAGCACAGAAAGCAAAAATACAAAGATAAAAGAGTTGATGTGAGTGGTGCGAAACGATGGCTCAGCTGCGGAGTGGCAAGGTCCGGTCACAGGGAGCGTCGGGCTGCGGTTCAGCGTCGCGGGGCTGAGGGGGGCTTACGGATACGGGCGAACATAGGCCTCGCGTCTTCAGGACCACCGTCGCTGCGCTCTACGCGTCAGATCTCCGCCTAGGCTCCTTGCCGGCCACTTCCCTGGCTGACCTCACTCACGACCGCACGCACCGAAATCTCCAGACTAACTGCCAGCGCGCGGCGTCCTCGTCGCCCCCTTCGCATGGCAAAGAATGAAAAAAAAAACAACACAGGAAAAAAATACTCTTCAGGAGCCATTCACAGAGGAATGCAGCTCCAAAAAGAAAAAAAAAGAACACAGGAAGGAATGTCGAAAGAATTCGGCACAATGCCTTAATCCCACGAGGGGTCATTGGGGGCCGCGAACAGTGCCGGGGCATTCAATCCGCTTCTGCTGTTCCCAACACGTGCAAGCGCTTGCCACCTGTATGGCAACAATGCTAGGAGGGGGGGAAGTAGTTTTCAGTGACCCCTCCAACGCTATAGTGAGAATGCCGTTCTCCCGCGGGGAGGGAGAAAAAGTCGTCGACGCCGCTCCGCGACATGTTTCTGGGAAACAAATGTCAAAGCTGGACAGGGCAGGCATGAACTTTCTGACAATGTCTTCAGTACCCCAATCAGCACAGTTCATTGGTCCAATATTGCAACAGGATGGTCCCGTCATGGTCCGTTGTAGGGCCAGCTTTGCCAATACAGTTCCAATGTTGGGCCAATTACTTGTGCTGCTTGGGACTCTTTGTAAACTCTGCTACAAGTTCGTAGTCAAAAACTGACCTAGTGTAAATGGCAACACCACCTCCTATCCGATTAGGACGATTAAGAAAGTGAGTGGTGTATTCATCAAGGAGGAGCATCGTAGAAGTTTCTTTGTACCAGGTTTCTGTCAACATAATAGTGCTGAACTGAAAATCAAACTCTCTTAAAAAATTCATGATATCCTCATTCTTGTTAACAGCTGATCGGGCATTTATGTGAATGAGAGAATTCTGCAAAGGTTTTCTGAAGTTAATCGACTGCGGAAAAGCGAACTCTTGGTATTCCATTTGGTTAAGCCGAGGTAGTGCTGAAAAGTGATTCAGCAGATCTTGGCGAGGTTATGTTCATTTTTTATCTGAATTGGATCTCTGTCGTCCGCCTTTTTAGCAAAGATTTTCCATTCCAGCACCACGCCGACTTCCACTCATTTTCACGTTTCCGCTTGATAGTCATAGCAAGTAGCTTTTTCAGAGTTGGGCAAAGATGCTCGTTAACATATATTGGCGCGCTTTTTTCGAGCCCTACGTCCTTGTTTGTGAACCTTGTTTTTTTCCCTTGTCTCAGTACTGCATTACGTTTTGTGCGAGATTTGAACTGAACAATGATATTTGTCTTATAGGAATCGCGGGTCGGTACTCGGTGGCAGCTCTCGATATCAGCAAGTGAAATGGGTTTGCTGATAGCTTCCCCAATTTTCGTATCGAGCTTCGCTACATCTTCATCTTCTTCTTGCACGACACCCTGTATTTCGATGTTCGCATTACGTGAGTATTGCTCTTGACTAACGAGGCGTGTCTCATTTGCTTGGACCTTTTGTTCGAGGGTTGCATGTTTCAGCCGAAGCATGCCATTCTCTTCTGTTAACTTATTACTTTTCGCAGCTTCATTCTCCAGTTTCGCCTGTAGTTCCTCAATTGTCTCACTGGCAAAGCTCAGGTCTTTAGTCACCTTTTTTTTGTTCGCTATTTAGCTCGCGGATTTCATTGCGCAAAGTTCTCTCGACTGACTCCTTTGTTGTCTTTATTTTCTGTTTAAGTTAATCTTTTAGTTTTTGAAGTTCAACGCGCATTTCATCTTTCATCTTCGCCAGCTCCTTTGACATATTTCAAAGCAACAGTCAATATAGCGCAATTTGGCAGTGGCGACAATGGCGTACACAAAATTAGAAACACGGCTTTAGTGCCGTTGACACTAACCTGCAGAGATACAGAAGAATGTTCAGTGATGATGCTAGCCCAGCGTCGCCACTGCCATCAGTTGTCTTTATGTGGTCCAGGCTGCTCTTCTCGGGCAACCTCTTGCGACCAATGATTAACTGCCAGCTGTCGCGGCGGTCAGTTTGCACTCAAGCTGGTTGGCAAGTTTTTTGACGTCCCAAGGTGACATGGCTCAGGCCCACCTAGGTTGCCGGCACGGGCGGTTACTCCTGCCGCTCCGGCTGCGAGGCTTCAAACAATCACCAACACTGACGCCGAACAATTTTCTGCAACATGAGGGTACTGACGCACTCTCGTTAAAATGGCTACGCAAATTCTTGGGAGCTTGCATCCCGTAGGGCTGTATGGGTCACCACGGACGTCGCTGCATAGGGCTTTAGATAAATCTAGACCAGCTGATGTCATTTACCGTGGGCTGAACTCGCACAGAGTATGGGCGTTTACCGATTCGCCTTCATCAAAATGCCACCACCGTGACCGGGGATTTGATCCCACAATTTTCAGATCAGAAGCTAACCCCTGAATACAGTGTGCTGCTTTGGCCGGGGTGATAATAAGAATCATTCACTTGTCAGCACTGACGCCGTGGCGGTGGCTCAGTGGTTATGACGCTCTGCTGCTGACCCGAAAAACGCGGGTTTTGTCACAGCCGCGCCAAGTGAATTTCGAAGGAGGCCAAATTCTTGAGGCCCGTGCTCTGTGCGTTGTCAATGCACGTTAGAGAACCCCAGGTGGTGGAAATTTCCAGAGTCCTTTACTACGGCATCTAACATTCTTGAGTTGCTTTGGGAGTTTTCACCCCCATAAAACAAGCTTGTCCGCATTGAAATAGGAGCAGATCATTAATATTTAAAACCTTGAAATTACAGCAATTCGTTCAATTTTTTTTTAAGCAATTGGGGCTCGATATGCAAGCGGAAATCAAGTGCATAATTGCTGCTTTCCTAAGGAAAGTGGTGTATTCACTGGAAATCATGCACCTTCAGGTAGTCATCTTGTACTGATGTATCAAGGCAGGGGCTTTCCTTATTTCCGCGGACTTTCTATCCACAATTGGGCGATAAGAGAAAAGGGGTTCTGGACGAGTCCTTGTGAAATTTTCGAGAATTAGCAAAAACAAGATAAATTTTTGGAGATAAGGATACTTTTAGTGCGAAGAGTGCTAAGGCCCAACCAGTGAAAGCAGCGCCAAGCACGGCGACTGTCACCCGACCTGCTTTGCCTAAGAAGGTCCCTCAACCGGTGTCAGCGCCCATCCTCCAGCCAAAACCAGGCCCATGATGTGGCTTCTTCTTGCTCCCCAGCAGTGTTAGAATCTTCAAAGACGTCTGACACCAGTGGCTCGGCCGCCGTCAAACAAACTTTGAACGGGAGCCCACCGTACACAAGCTGTCATCCTCAGCAGATTCCGGTTACACCCACAGTGCAGCTTCATCAGCCGCCGTCTAACAAGTTCCAATGGAATGCTCGTGGGCTCCAGTCCCGGATTTCCGATTCACGGCACTACGTCTACGAGAATCACTTCCGCATTCTTGTGATTTGTGAACCGAAGACCCCGGCAATTTTGCGAATATCCGGTTACGAGGCATTTTCATCACCCACGTGCAACAGAACCAGCACAGGCATCGTCTACATTCGACGTGAACTTACATACGTGCAACATTCAGTTCCTCCGAACGAAGACAATTAGTACGTTTGCCTGACAGTGAAGAGCCGTGACCTGACGTTTACGCTACTGGCGGTGTACTTGGCGCCATCAAGTCGTTTCGACGCCAGAAGGTTGAATGGTTTGATGGCAGCTACACCTGCTCAGTGGGTCATTATGGGTGACTTCAATGCTCATCACACCACGTGGGGAGGCGTTAGGATGGACGTTAGGGGAAGACGGCTTGTGTCCTTCGCCTCTGACCATCACCTCCAGCGCCTGAATGACGGAAGCCTGACCTATATACGAGGGGTGACTTATAGCAGCTGCTTGGTCTTGACTTTTGTTTCAAAGTGCCTTAACAACAGCGTCCGGTGGTTTTCGGATGTAGAAACCCATGGCAGCGACCATATCCCAACCTATCTGATTATTACCGGCCATTCCACATTTTCCCCAGCCACGTGTAGGCAGCGCAATGACTGGACAGTTTTTAAATTACTTATGGAGGTTGCTAGCGCAGAGGGCTTCTCTACCGGTCTTGAACAAAAAATTAAGGAGGCCATGGAACAGGCCACCTGCCCCTTTAACCCTGTCGCTAACTACACCGATTTTGACTTCGAATTGCAGCGACTGCGATCACAACAGCACAGGGCAGAGCGCAGATACCGACGCACAAAGTCGCGCCGAGACCTAAGGGATGCTAGTCGGATACAGAAGAAGATTCAGCGCAGAATTCAGGCACTGCTAACACAACAGTGGAGAACATTTTGCCAAATACTTGATCCACGGAAGCCTTTGTCACGCGTTTGGAGTGTAATTCGGGGTCTTCGCACGTACCCTCAACAGCGCTACCCGTTCAAATCCGTAGCGCTCCACCAAAGGCGCCGCGTGGTTGAGGTAGCCGAAGATTTCTGCGCAAGAATAACAGGCCCTCCGAATCCAGGCGCAACGCTGAACTGCAACTATGTTCCACCCTCACGGGATTCTCGCATGGACGCACTATTCTGCATGGAAGAACTTGATGCTGCGCTGGCTTGTTGTAGAAGGTCATCATCACCAGGGCCCGATGGTGTGACGTACTCCGCACTTGCCAACCTTGGCCAAGAAGCTCGATGGGCTCTTTTGGACACTTATGACAAGTCATGGACTGCTGGCATAGTTCCTCATGATTGGAAGACCATTCGTCTGGTTCCACTTCTTAAGGCGGAGAAATCACCGCTCGACTTTCATCAGACCGACCAATTGCACTCGCCAGCTGCGTCGGCAAAGTCATGGAAAAAATGTTGCTCACACGCGTGGAATGGTACTTGGAGCGATATCAGATTTATCCAACCTTCATGCCTGGGTTCCGACAGGGCCGCTCTTCTATCGACAACGTGGTTTACCTTGTAACGTCGCTGCACCACAGCAAAAGTTTGAAAACATTGACCGTGGCATTGTTTTTGGATATCAAGGGCGCGTACGGCAACGTAACTCATCAGGCCATTTTGGACGCAATGGAAACTGCTGAGATCGGAGGCCGCACGTTCAGCTGGATACGCAGCTATTTATCAGAGAGGTCGTTTTTTGTCCTGACTGCGGACGGACCAACGTCCTTACAACGAAATCCGCGCGGAGTCCCTCAGGGTGGAGTGTTGAGCCCAGTTCTCTTCAACCTTGCTCTTATCGGCCTGTTCGACGTACTGCCAGAATCTGCTCAGAGTCGGTATATGCAGACGACATCTGTATTTGGGCATCAGGGGTTACCCGTCCTCAAGATCGTGCAAGACTTCAAAAAGCGGCATCGATATTGACATCTTATCTTCGCTTGCAGGGCCTGAACATTTCGACCGAAAAGTGTTCACCTGTGGCGTTCACACGCAAAATAATGTCACGTCACACCATTCGCATCGATGGCGAAGCCATTCCCTATGATAGAAGCCACAGATTCCTTGGTGTTGTCACAGACTTGAACCTCTTGTGGAGTCCACATATCTACGACATGAGAAAGAGACTAGTTTCGATTGTCCACGTCCTCTCCTTCCTCGCGGGAAAGTCCTGGGGCGTATCAGTGCGCTTGATGCTACAACTGTGCCGTTCCCTATTTCTGGGCTACATGCGGTACAGTCTTCCGATATTCAGTTCCATTAGAAAAACAAATATCAAGACTCTTCAAAGTGTGCAAGCGCAAGCTCTCCGTATCTGTCTTGGACTGCCTAAATGGGCATCAACAGCAGCAACTGTTCTTGTTGCCCGGGAACATCCTGTTACTACATACATTGCTGTTGACACCATGAGAACACATATTCGGCACCTCAAACGGGTTCCTTGTCATCACCTCGCAACCCTCCCAATAATTAGGCCGCGTACTGCATTCGCCAAAGTAATTGAAGCCCATCGCGCATATCTTCCATCGCAGTTCACCCCTGCGTCAAGACCGAGCTCACCCTTATGGAGTCTTCATGAACCTCTGGTTCACCTCTATATTCCTGGCATTACAAAGAAAGCTGGTGTATCACTGCCCGCTCTCAAACGACTGACATTTGAATCACCTGCATTCTTACCACAGTCCCCGCATACATATTTACACAGATGGATCAGTTCACTCAACCAGTTCTGCGGGGTCGGTGGTGATACCTGCAAGATCCATCTTCATGAAAGTAAATACGACCTATCCAAAATCTTCAACTGGTGCGGAACTCGCAGCCTTACGGGCTGCGGTAGAGTTCATCAGTCAAGAACCTCCACATTACTGGACGGTTTTCATCAACTGTAAAGCAGCCCTTCAAGTCCTGCAAGCTGGCTACGCCGCGGGTCGCAGGAGCAACTTGTTGCTGAGATCCGTGTACTGTACCACGGCACCGTTTCCAAAGGTCATGACATCATTTTTCAATGGTTCCCATGACACTGTGATATTAACGGTAATCACCAGGCCGATGCGGCTGCACGTTCTGCTCACAACGACGGACTTCCAGTGAGGATCCCAATATCGAGACCTGACGCTACGTGTGGGCTTCGCCCTTTGGCGCTGGAGCTCATACTTTCAGCGTGGAACACGGGAGAGTTTTGCAACCTCCGCCTCAAGGCACTGAACCCTGAACTGCGCCTTCGTCTTCCACGTAAATTAGAACGTCGCGACGCAACACTGTTATGCCGTTTATGGATCGGTGTTGCATTTACCAATTACTCTGCTTTCCTGATGGGGATGGCCGACAGCCCTTCCTGTGAGAGCTGTGGTTGTGATGAGACCATCGCTCATCTTCTCTGAGAGTGCCCTGCATTTCCGAGTGCAAGACATACACTGTGTTGTGCCCTGGACCGCCTCGATCGTCGCCCATTAACAGAGCAAAAGATCCTCGGTCCGTGGCCACAGCAGTCGACTGCCCTCAAGGCATACAAGGCACTCTTTGCCTACTTGAGAGCGACTGCATTGAGTGACAAATTGTGACAGCGTTGTGCGTGTGTGTGCTATGCCTTTTTTTCCTTCTCTCTTCCTCCTATTAGTCCCCTAATACCTCTTCCCCAGTACAGGGTAGCCAACCGGAACCCCTTTCTGGTTAACATCCCTGCCTTTTTCCTCCTCCTCTCCATCCATCCATCCATCCATCCATCCATCCATCCATCCATCCATCCATCCATCCATCCATCCATCCATCCATCCATCCATCCATCCATCCATCCATCCATCCATCCATCCATCCATCCATCCATCCATCCATCCATCCATCCATCCATCCATCCATCCATCCATCCATCCATCCATCCATCCATCCATCCATCCATCCATCCATCCATCCATCCATCCATCCATCCATCCATCCATCCATCCATCCATCCATCCATCCATCCATCCATCCATCCATCCATCCATCATCCATCCATCCATCCATCCATCCATCCATCCATCCATCCATCCATCCATCCATCCATCCATCCATCCATCCATCCATCCATCCATCCATCCATCCATCCATCCATCCATCCATCCATCCATCCATCCATCCATCCATCCATCCATCCATCCATCCATCCATCCATCCATCCATCCATCCATCCATCCATCCATCCATCCATCCATCCATCCATCCATCCATCCATCCATCCATCCATCCATCCATCCATCCATCCATCCATCCATCCATCCATCCATCCATCCATCCATCCATCCATCCATCCATCCATCCATCCATCCATCCATCCATCCATCCATCCATCCATCCATCCATCCATCCATCCATCCATCCATCCATCCATCCATCCATCCATCCATCCATCCATCCATCCATCTATCTATCGCGCGCGACTCAAATTCCTCTAAAACGTGCATTACGAAACCAGCACGCGTATACGCTAACCGAATATCCTTATCACGGTGACATTTTTAATATTCTTTTTTCTCTGTAGTAGCAAGAGAATGGAGCCATTTAGACGCATCCATAACTAACGCTGATTTATTTTCAAAATGTTTTACCGAACTAGGAGCAAGCTTTTTCTTCATTTTTGTCTATCTCAAGGAGTACACCTTGTGTTGTGCCCATGTTATTATGTATATTTTTTAACCTGCATGCTTTTTCTTTCAGTTACTTGTACAAATCTGTCAACTTCTTTTCAGTTTTTCTGGGCAATGAATTGTCTTGTTTATAGTTTTATTTTGATCAGCTTCTTTTAGAAATGTTATCCTTTGCTATTGTACATATAATGCCCACCTGCTAATGTCTCAACCAGATACCGGCAGTATTCCAATAAAGAAATAAATAAGTGATTGCATACGAGATAGTGTGCTTTTCTATATAATGCCTGGACAAGGGTGTCGTCTTATTAAACTATGAAGTTTCTGTAAAAGCGCAAGAGTCTGCTGTCCTACAGCTGTGTATTGTGGATGCGAATGAGTAATTATCCCGGCATTTATCGTATATACTGCGTGGTTACGCTCATCTTTGCGCTGGTTTCAAACTCAGCACTGTCTGCAGTGACGTGTTTCCGACTGTTTCGCTTTATCAGAAGTGTGCTGTATGATGCATGGTTCACCTTAATCGCACCTTGGCGCCGCACGCCTTTGGGTGGGCGACCTGTAGAGCAAGCCAGCGTCAGATTTATTTTTCTCTGGCTCCTGAAATTAGCGCGTCAGCCTATACAAATGACCGATTTGGGAGTAATAACAGTCGTCTTTCTAAGGTCACGCTAATTTGTGTTGTACAAGGCACATACCCTATTCGAGCTCATGTTATTGTAATGTAATTTCTTGTTTCTTTTCCTATCCTTAAGAACACCGTTGTGATTGAATAAATATCTAAAGTGAGCCAATACCCACCTCGTTTTTAACATGTAGCCGTAGAGAAGCT
Source organism: Amblyomma americanum (assembly GCA_030143305.2). Taxonomy (NCBI): domain Eukaryota; kingdom Metazoa; phylum Arthropoda; class Arachnida; order Ixodida; family Ixodidae; genus Amblyomma; species Amblyomma americanum. The sequence continues at coordinate 331,615 of JARKHS020029234.1, read as the reverse complement.
CGGCCACTGTTCTCAGGAGTAATCACTGCCAACTAGATTTAGTGGACTGCAGAAAAAAACTCCAAAGCGTGCAGCGAGGCATTTGCCAAATTCTTACCTTCTAGACTTCTTGTTTAAGGAATGGAAACAGTTAATAAAAATGCTATAAAAGAACGAACGGAGAAATGGAGAAAACATATGTACTCTTCGAAGGAAACAGAATTTTTTGTACGAGGAACTAACTTTTCGGCAACGGCATCGAACATCACTGCCACCTCTGTGGCACTTATGGGCTGCCATTAACGACTCCAGAGACACTGAAGGAAGTGGCGGGATGCTTGTTGCTATGCTACGTGTAATCACTACCAGCTCAACTGAAAATTAGTTTTTGAGAAAAACAAATCGCGCAGTAACTGTACATGACTTCATGACTTCCTCGATTCGTGCAGGTGAGGTTCTAATCTAATTCGCTTTCTACACTGATCTTCTCAGAGGTCAAAGCTTGATTGATGCAAAGACAACTGGTAAGGAACTTTCTTAACTTGTCTTGATTGAAGTTCTGTAATAAACTGTTTACGCTTTCCGACTTAAATTGGCATCTAGACATTCATTTTGCACAAAAAGATTCAAATGAATTGTAACGACTAAGATGTGTCAACGCGGTAGCGGCAGTGCTATCACTGAGCGCGCACTGCTGGCTGGCTCTAGAACAACCTCCAACGCGAAGAAGAAAGAACCCAGTTCAGTGCCTGCTTCTTTCAGGGCCAGTAAACCTTTTCAAGTGGTGGAGGTTGCCCTTGATCCCACACTGGAGCTGGGCAGCGGCACTGTAAGATCACAAATGCCGAGCGATCATCACGCTTTGTGCTGGCTGTCGTCGTTGAAGGATCCATCGGGTCGCCTTGGCCGCTGGGCTATGCGCCTTCAGGAGTACGAAATTCGAGTCGTCTACCGCTCTGGACGCAAGCACTCTAACGCTGGCGCCCTCTCCCGGTCTCCGCTGCCTTCCGACACTGCGACTGTCTCCAGCATTGACTCCGTGCTGTCCTCGTTGCGCCCACCAAACATGCTTGTGGAACAGCGTAAGGACACCTGGATTACCTCACTCGTGCACAATCTGTCTGGGCGCCCTACGGTGGTAGCCTCTCGCTCCATTCGGCGACAAGCCCGCCACTTCAATCTGCATGACGGTCTCCGCTATCGTCATTATTACATGCTCGACGGTCAAAAATGGCTCCTGGTGATTTCCATGCCTGCCCCCAGACTGTTCATGCCGGTGTTTTGAAAACATGCGCTCGACTTCGGCAAGAGTACTGCAGGCGTGGAATTTACAGCCTTTTACGCAAGTACATTCACTCGGGCCTTGACTGTCGAAGCCGAAAGTCCCCTCTAAAGCGCCTTTCTGGTTCGTCGCAGCCATTACCGTGCCCTGCCCACCCTTTTGATCGCTTCGGCATCGACCTTTACGGGCCTCTCCCCACTTCCCCTTCCGGTAACCGTTGAGTTATAGTCGCCATAGACCATTTAAGGACAAGCTTCTCTACTTGATTACATCGTATGTTTCTTCTAAGACTGTATCAGGGAAACTACGCGCTGACAAACCTTGGATTTCAAGGGAATTACGTAGATCCATTAGAAGAAAGGCCACACTGTATAAGAAATATCGTAAATCTAAGAGCCCCTCCTTATTCACAAAACTGAAGTTATTGACGTGTTCGCTTAAGACAGAACTGAAAAGTGCTAAGCGTCTTTACCTCTCGTCTTTATCGGAAAAGATAAGGGTTAATCCAAAAAAAGTGTGGAAGCATATTAAAAATACTAAAAAAGATAACATTGGAATTCCGTCTTTGGTGCACAATAACAGCGTTGTGGCAGACTACTTGAGTAAAGCTGAAATTTTTAATGCGTATTTTCACTCAGTATTTGTCAGTAATCAAGCAGATCTCAATTTAGTCACGCAAAATTTCACACACTTGCCGGAAATGGAAGATGTAATGATAACTGAGACGGGTGTGATGACGCTGCTGTCTAATCTAAATTCCCATTCTGCCCACGGCCCAGACGGTATATCTAATCATATTTTGAAGCTATGTGCAATAGAAATAGCTCCGTTTTTGGTCGCAATATTCAATAAATCCCTGGATTATAAAAAACTCCCAAACGACTGGAAGCTTGCAAATGTAACGCCAATACATAAAGATGGTGATCGCGCAAATATATGCAATTACAGACCGGTGTCCCTCACCTCTGTTTCTTGTAAAACACTGGAGCATATAATATATTCTGGTCTTATGAAGCACCTTAATGGTCATGATTTCTTCACTACCGCTCAACATGGTTTCCGTTCGGGCCTATCGTGTACAACTCAGCTCACCGAGTTCATCCATGATGTTGCGGAAGGTATAGATAGGGGTGTTCAAATAGACGCAGTTTTTCTTGATTTCCGCAGGGCTTTTGACGTGGTTTCGCATTCTCTAATCTTAACAAAGTTATCGTATTTAGGTATACCTTCTAGACTTCTTGGATGGATTCAAGATTATTTGTATGCACGGCGACAACGGGTACTTATTAACGGTGTCACTTCGCAGTCTGTTCAGGTTTTATCGGGTGTACCGCAAGGCTCAGTACTTGGGCCTTTGTTGTTTCTTGTTTTTGTAACTGATTTGCCGAGTGAACTGTGCTCCCGTGTTAGGCTGTACGCTGATGACTGTGTTCTTTACCGTTCTGTCACGTGCGCAAATGATACCATTCTGTTGCAGTCTGACCTTGACAAGGTATGTGCGTGGTGTGACAAATGGAAGATGACTCTCAACACCAGTAAATGTTACCTCATGCAGTTCACAAACAAAAAAAAGAAGATATGGGGCAACTATAATCTAAATCAATCTGTTCTACAGACAAAGGACAGAGTAAAGTATCTCGGTATCACATTTACAGCGAAGTTGGATTGGACCGCACACGTCGACGCGATAACTGCCAGGGCTTCCTGCGTTCTCAACCTTTTTAAAAGAAACTTTAAACATACGACTCCACGCCTAAAATAAACATTGTACTTTACGAATGTCAGGCCAATTCTCGAATATGGATGCGTATGTTGGGACCCGTTCACAAATATTTTAAAGGACAAGCTAGAACGAGTTCAGAAGCGGGCAGCAAGGTTCGTAACTGGGAATTACAACTTTAAGGTTAGAGGTACTGAACTTCGGGAAGCTCTTGGTTGGAAGTTATTATCCCACCGAAGAAAAGTCTTTAGAATAAAGTTTTTGTACGACATTTAATATAATAATAAAACAGGAATTAATAAAAGCCTCTATTTAAGGCAACCTCACTACGTTTCGAGTAGAAGGGACAATACCATGAAAATTAGAGGGTATAACTGCCGGATCAATACATTTAAATATTCATTTTTTCCCAACACAATAAGTGACTGGAATCTTCTGCCTAATGAAGTGTTTGAGAGCGAGAATTTCCAGGCAGCAATTGACCTTGCAATATTCTGATTATGCTGCTGTCAGTGTTGGTTCTGTGTCTCGGGTGCAATCAGAATGCTTTTATCTTTTTGGAAGTTCTTATCATTTTTCTGTAACTTTTATTTCTGTTTTGTTCTCTTGTCCTGTATTGAATTTTACTGTTAATGTACTTACCCCCCCCCCCCCTACAATAATGCCTCTCAAGGCGCTTTAGGTACCTTGAATAAATAAATAAATCTCCCGTGCTATGCTGAAACGGCGGCTCTTCCGGCGGCTTCAGCGCGAGACGTAGCTTTCGTCATTCTCCGCCAGCACTTTCTCCACCACGGCGCCCCTCGTGAGAATCTGAGCGACCGCGGTCATGTGTTCTTATCAGAGATTGTCCAGGCGCTCCTCGCAGAATGCCGCATCGTTCACAGAACCTGCACAGCGTACCATCCTCAGACCAACGGCCTCACCGAACGGTTTAACCGGACACTCGGTGACATGCTCACCATGTATACCAATCCCGACCATTCCAACTGGGACCTCGTGGTTTCGTTCATCAAAGACGCATATAATACCGCCATCCAGTCCATCACTGGATATTCTCCGTTCTTTCTTCTCTACGGCCGCGAATCTATAGGTATGCTTGACACCATTGTTCCCTACCATCCTGATGCATCCGACCGCGCAACTGCTTCTGAAATTGTCAAGTATGCCGAGGAATGCCGCCAGCTCGCCCGTTCCCTCACGTCCGATGAACAGAATCGATAAAAAGAGCGCCGAGATTCGGGTGTTCAAACCTACGTACCCCTTCTCACCGGCTCACTTGTTTGGCTCTGGATCCCAGCTGGCTTTGCTGGCCTGTCCTCCAAATTCCTAGCAAAATATCTTGCACCTTACCGTATTCTGTCTCAACCTTCTCCTGTGAATTATGTCGTCGAACCATTGACACCCTCCTCTGACCTTCGCCGTCGTGGCCGTGAAACGGTGCATATGAGTCGTCTGAAGCCTTACCAAGACCCCTTGATCTGCACTACGCCTTGAATCACCAGGATGACTCCTCTCATCCCCGGCGGCAATTGTAACGACGATGTGTCAACGCGATAGCCGCAGTGCTATCGCTCAGCGCGCGCTGCTGGCTGGCTTTAGAACAGCCACCGACGCCCAGAAGAACACCGTTCAGTGCCTGGTTCTTTCAGGCCGATTGTGAGGTGCACAAAAGATCCTCGGAGGATTTATGAACGCGGTGCGTCCACAGTGGTGCGTCGGACAGCGGAGCGCTGCACGCGGCAGCCCAGCTGTGCGCGTGTGCGCGTGCGAAGGATGCAAGGCGACGGCGACAAAGAGCGTGACGAGCACGAGGAGCGGAGAGCTGACGTGTCAGAAAACCGAGGTGTGAAGGAAGGCAGTGCAGCGGACATCGTAAAATTCTTTCGCATGTCCAAAAAAGGCTAGATTGATTCTATTCCGGAAGACTCATACCTCTTGAATTTATTTTATTTTTCCAATTTTTTTATCTTGATTCAGTCTTCTGACGTTTCCTTCCCCGCGCAAATGCTTCATTGGCATTCTGATCTATACCTTGGCCAATCCCCCCACGTGGGTATGTGCCATATTACTTGAGGAGAAGAAGAAGAAGATCGTGTCGTTCAAGCCTGGAAGTGGCAGTCGTCGAACCTTGGGTCTGTGCTGCCGTGCCCTCCCTTGATTCACCGACGCAAGCCTACTGCGTTCCTCGCAAGCCTGGAGGTGGCAGCCGATGGACTGAGGGTTCATGCTGCCGTAAGGCACTCTTGGATAGCCTGCTATAAGCCTCCGCCGTTTCGTGACGCCGTCGACGGGACCTGGCTACGTTTTTCTGGGGCTGCCAAGTTCTTAGGGCTGTTGACGGGAGACCAGCGGCGTCTCCCTGTGTTCCTCTCCGCTCCTACTGCCACCTGGATGCCTTCCGCCGCTTACCTCGACGCATACCGAGCGACGCGTCGTACTATATCGACCCGCGTTCGCCCTGTCTGCAAGGCATCCCCTCTTCACCTGGGGTAATAATAATAACAATTGGTTTTGGGGGGAAAGGAAATGGCGCAGTATCTGTCTCATATATCGCTGGATACCTGAACCGCGCCGTAAGGGAAGGGTAAAGAAGGGAGTGAAAGAAGAAAGGAAGAGAGAGGTGCCGTAGTGGAGGGCTCTGGAATAATTTCGAACACCGGGGGATCTTTAACGTGCACTGACATCGCACAGCACACGGGCGCCTTAGCGTTTTTCCTCCATAAAAAGGCAGCCGCTGCGGTCGGGTTCGAACCCGGGAACTCAGGATAAGTAGTCGAGCGCCCTAACCACTGAGCCACCGCGGCGGGGGTGCTCAGTACCTGGTGAACTCTTTCCTTTTATTCTGTAGTGTTGTACGCTTGCTGAGTGCGTGCTTTCTTGTTAGTGTGTGCGTTTCTTATTGGTCCCTTTTCCTTTAGGTTATAAATACGGCTTCGTTTTGTATTCTTTCATCTCTTTGCTCTCTTGTTCTCTTGCTTAATCCAGCACGCGATTACATTCCTCTTCGGAAAGCAGGGGACGCGCTACCAATTCGCGACACCATTAAACCCCTTTTCACATGCAATGTTGCAACGCTTGCTTAGAGGCTAGCGAGGCTCATATATTCACAATTTGGCGCTTACTTTTCAGTTAATTCTGAGGAAGAAACGGTAGAAGCGTCTGGCCACTGGACCGCAAGCAGTGTCTTCATCTTCTCTACCAGTTTAGGTGAGTAAAATTTTGTTTCATTTATAGGAGCGTAGAACAAACAGAATAGTGAATTAAAAGTGAACTGCTTCTATGGATTCAAACAAAAAAACATGGCGAGAACAAATGTGGTTTGCTACTAAAAACTGCGCTAAGTATTACTCGTAGTATGAGATGAGTTGCAGAGGTTTACTCTTCAGGTTTCGGAAAAATACGCTTGCAGAGCCTGATTAAATTAAGGCACAGTGCCATTTTGTGTCATGAGGATGTACGTGAATGGTTAGACTGGCGCACTGATGTATACGATTTGCAGAAGCAAAGTTTAAACATCCATGAATGGCTGCTGGCATGAATTGAGCCTACCAAATAGGTTCGACTTCGGAAATGCTGGTTCCTGGCTAAAATTCCTGGCTTATTCGGGGACTACGCGTTCGCTTCAGGCCTTCACCAAGCGCCGGGACATGTTCAAGTTCGGACTCTGCTGTATTGCATAGGCCCGGAAGCTCGTCCGCTCCTTGCCACTTTCGGCCCAGACACATCTCTGAACGACTGCACGGCTGTAGTCAATATGTTCAAGGCGCATTTTGTGCACCTCGTCAATGAAGTCTGCGAGTCAGCGGTGTTTCATCGACAAGTACAGCACGCGGATGAAACCGCTGACAGCTACTGCACGGAACTCTGGAAACTGTGTATAAGGTGCAACTACCCATCTGCTGAAGTGGAAGAATGTCTTACTGTGACCGTTTCATAGTAGGACTGCGGGATTTCTCCCTCGTCGATAAGCTGTACTGAAACCCTCAGATGAGCCTCAAGGAGGCGTGGATTCAATCAAGGCAAGCGGAAGACGCTGAAGAACGAGATGAGTACGCTGGGGTACAAGATACAGCGCCAGGGGCACTAAACCTCGACGCGGCCAAGTACAGTCGGTTCCAGCCGAGGCGTGACAAACCCGCCGAGACGACGGCAGCAAGGCAGAAATGCGCAATCCAGAATTCGTAGAATTTCCGCGGTCACGCACCACATACAGGCTCTTAATATCCTGCGTTCAACCCCTAGTGCAACTACTGCAAGAAAATATGCCGTTTTTCGTATGCTTGTCGTGCTCTGAAGACAAGACAAGTCAGGATGTCTGCAATCCAGCTGGATACAGTTCACCGTTCGGGCAACGCCAATTACGTCGAAATCACTGTGAACGACTACACGGAGGGTTTCAAAGTCGACTCGGGTGCGGAAATTTGTGCCGCTTCGGATACCTTTCGAAACATTCAGCAAGCTCTACACAGATCCGACAGCATCCTCTCGGCTCATGGAGAGCGGCCTTTAATTGTCCTATGATCGATCACAGCGTCTTTGCTATGAAAAGACAAGTCTGCCGTTCAAGGCTTGTATGTTGTCAAGGCCCTGTCGGTACCACTATTGAGCTCTCCGGCACTGGGAGCTCTTGGAGTTGTCATGTTTGCCGACATGGCCTCTGTCAATCCATCTGATTATCTGTTCAAAGGACTCGGCATTCTTTCCCAAGAGTACAATTTACGCCTTCAGCCGGGTGCGGTGCCCTATTCCCTCAGTGTTCTACGACGCATTCCTATTCCACTTCGAGAAGTTGGTAAGCTTCAGAAGCTGGAACAACAGGGTGTGCAACCCAAGGTAGACAAGTAATGCAATGGTGTGCAGGTCTTGTGGTCGTCCCTAAAGCTTTCGGGGGCCACAGGCTCTGCGTCAACCTCACAAAGTTGAACAAAGTCATCTTATGAGAATGCTACGATCTACCAACTGTAGACTAAGTTATTGCCCTTCTGGAAGATGCGAATATATTAAGAAAACTGGATGCAACGTCTGATTTTTATCAAGTCAAGCTCGCGTAAGAATCGAAGGAGCTCGCAACCATTGCCACATCTTTCGGCCGTTACTGCTTTTCTCGGATGCCCTTTCGCATCACATGAGCACCAGCATCTTTTTTTCGAAAGCAACTGTCTACAAATCTGGAACGTCTTGAAGGCACAGTCTGCATGATTGACGATGGCTTGGCTTTCGTCCGTTATTCGGAAGAATTTGACGCTCGTCTTCACGAAGTCCTCACAAGGCTTTCTCAAGCTGGAATCACCCAGAATCAGAAAAAATGCGGCTTTCGCCAGATACGTTTCCTTTCATGATGTTAATGTGTCGGCACAAGGCATCCGTCCAGACCTTAACAAGTTCAAGGCAGTGAAGGACATGAGTCCAACCACAGACGTAACTACTGTGCGACGACTCTTGGGTGTGGTCAATCACGTGGGCCGTTTTCTCCCACATGCCTCAGAAGTCACAGCCCCTATCCGGGCCCTTCTGCGAAAGAGCGCTGCATGAACATGGTCTAACGAACAAGAGTCTGAATTCGCTGCAGTGAAATACATGGTCTGCTGCTTACCCAAGAATCGTCTCTGCCGACGCAAGCTCCTTCGGCATGAGTGCAGTCCTTCTATAAATTAACCTTCAGGAGACAAGAGTCCTGTTTCATTCACTTCACTGTCCTGGACAACCACAGAGCAAAGGTACAGCAAGACCGAAAAGGAGGCCTTAGCTGTTGTGCGTGCTATTCAGAAGTTTGACGAGTTTATAGGAGGCATGTTTTTTTTAAGTTGAAAAAGATCATCAGCCACTAGGCTCACTATTCGGAAAAGTTGACCTGGACGCATTGCCACCTTGCATCTAGCGTTTGCGAGTCAGTGATGGCATAAAAATTAATATGCGGTACGTCCCAGAAGAGCTGCTTGACAAAGCTGACACATTTTCATGTGCCCCTACGGAGCTAGACAATACTCCTTATCCTCAGGACACAATCGAAGTGTTTGCCACAGAGGACTTGCATGAGGCTGTAGCAATGGCAGCGCTACAGACAGTAGATGTCTATAGGGCGCAAGCACTGGATGGTGAGTGCAGCGGAACGATTTCTTTCTACAAGAGTGGCTTAATTCCCATGGAGAGGCAAGCTTCCATTGAATCTTGCAACGTACGCACCTATCATTGACGAGTACCCGGTCTGCAACGGTCTGCAAAGTGTACAACAGCATAATCTTACCGGTACTCACCTACGGGGCAGAAACGTGGAGGCTAACGAAAAGAGTTCAGCTTAAGTTAAGGACAACGCAGCGAGCCATGGAAAGAAAAATGATAGGTGTAACGTTAAGAGATCGGAAACGGGCAGAGTGGGTGAGGGAACAAACACGGGTTAATGACATCCTAGTCGAAATCAAGAGAAAGAAATGGGCTTGGGCAGGGCATGTAATGCGAAGGCAAGATAACCGCTGGTCTTTAAGAATAACGGAGTGGGTTCCAAGAGAAACTAAGCGTAGCAGGGGGCGGCAGAAGGTTAGATGGGCGAATGAGATTAAGAAGTTTGCAGGCAAAGGGTGGATGCAGCTGGCAAAGGATAGGGTTAACTGGAGAGACATGGGAGAGGCCTTTGCCCTGCAGTGGGTGTAGTAGGGCTGATGATGATGATGACCCGGTCTGCAATGGCTTCTTCTGAAAGGTTGAGGTTGAAAGTTCATTAATGAATTCAAACAATGATACAAACGTATACAGCAAGAGGTCTCATGGTACAAGACTACGGGTGGGACCTCCCATGACCATAAATTTCAATAAGCAACAAAATAGAAAATACACAACACAATAATTAGCGAAACAGAGAATGAATAGATAGATATCTAGTATAATATAAGTACCGAAATATTTTAAATAAATTTAATATAATGCAAGATAATGTACTGTAGAACACTCACAGATACTGTGATGCATAAGATCAATAATCAAAAAAGAAGAAAAATCACAAATTGAGAAGCAAAAGCAATAATTTGACCTCTAACATAGAAAGCGTATTAGTTTGAATGAATTCCAAAAAGATATGGATGAAAAATAAAGGCATTGTTTCCCGTAGTTAGTTCGTACCTTATGTAGTAAAAAGTTGTACGCAGCGCAAAATGTGTGACGATGTTGCTTATGATCGTGCCGGGAGAAATTAGGCTAAGCGGGAACTGATGATAGAGAATCTTAGAGAATAGGATACCAATGCTGTAAAAATAAAGGGCCGAAATACGTAGACCGTTTAACTCTAAGAACAAAATGCGTGAGGATGACATTCGAGAGGTATAGTTTATGATGCGCATGGCTTGCTTTCGCAGTTTGATTGAAGGCCAGAGATGTATATGATAGGCGTTACCCCAATAAAATTTCGACAGGCAAATAGCTTCGGGCTTTAATTAGTACGCATAACCCATACGAAAATTTCTTGCACGTTTCAGCTACATGATGGTGGAATTTACACGAGGGTCCGTGATAACACTCGGAAAAGAAACTCGATCTTGCGACAAAATAGAAGCAGAATTGAGGTACAATTATGGTGTAATGGGCAATGGCTTCTGAAGGGGGTGAAAAATCTGAAAACAAGTCTTAGTTACGTTCACGGATAGGCGGTTAATGTGGCACCAGAACTCAAGAGAATTAAGGTCATATTGTAGGTTATGTATGAGCAGATCAATGTCCTGGCGCTATGATATAATGGTAGAGTCATCTGCTTTTAGTGTACTATTGCAATGCTTTAAACAGAACGGTAAATCTTTAATGTAGAGTAAAAACAATACAGGGCCTAGAATAGAACCTTGTGGAACACCCCTGTTACTTAAAGGGACACTGAGGAGAAATTGAAGTTGGCTTGCATCCACAGAATAGCAGCTCCTGATCACAAAAACGCCGCTCTTCCTGGAAAAAAAGCTCTTGTAATATAGAAAATATCAAGAACCAAAATACAGGTATCGTCGCCACAGTCCAATCTCGCAAGTACAAGCGTGGTGCCTTCCTAGGACAAGAGGCGCCACCTTGGAGGATTTTTCCTTACTTCATGGACGTCACGAATCTCTGAGGCTGGCAAAAGAAGGTTGCGCACCGCACCGCTAGCCGCCAGAAATCACGGAGTCTGCGTTTACGTCACGGTTCACGTCACTCCTTTCTGTGTCGTTATAAGAGTTGCCGTGACGTCATAAGAGTTCCCTGAGTTTGAATCACGGCGGCGGGAAAAATTTTTCAACTTCGAATCCAAATTTCTTTGAAATAAATGCATCTTTCGCGCCCAGACAAGCGGCAACGAAGTCAAGAGATGCCGAACTATAAGATTTTGCTAACAAAAAAAATTGATAGAGTTCTCCTCAGTGTTCTCTTAAAGCTAGGTTAGATGCGATTATTAGAGACTATGTGCTCTCGGTCACACAGAAAGCTCTTCAAGAGCATTAGGGGAGGTCCAGTGATGCTGTATGATTCTAGTTTGTGAAACAAGATGATCTGATCGATAGAATCAAATGCTTTACTAAAATCTATCTATACTGCTCCTGAGAACATCCCTTTATTAATAGCCATCATAACGTTATCTATGAGAGATGCTATCGCAGTATCTGTTGATTGTCCGCGTCGAAAACCGTGTTGACTATCTGTCAATATGGTAAATTTTCAATACAACTTGACAACTTTATTTCAAATAACGTTTCTAATATTTTGTCCAAGAAGGAAAGAATTTCAATTGGTCGATAATTATTTGGCAGAGCTGTATGACCTTTTCCGATGTCCGGTATTACTTTCGCTATCTTGAGCTGCTTGGGACAACTGCGACATTTAAAAACGTGTTTGCAGACGTGGCTGAGGACTGGTGCAAGTAATTATCAGATAATTTTCACATGCTTTCCATGGATATTATCAACGCCGGTGCCGGTGGTCTTTAAATTAGCAATTACGGATAGAACTTCGTTTGGACACGGGGGGTAAGAAAGACGTGCGGGTAGCGCTCAAGAAAAGGTGCGCACAAAAGGAAAGATAATTAATGAATTGAAAAAAATGGTTGTTAAATGTATATACAGGTTTTCCGGGATCAGATAAAATAGCACCACCGTGAAAAATAGATTTAACAACATTATGTGACTTAGAGATGTTCAAAAGTTTGTCAAGCAGCTACCATTTTTCTTTGGAATTGTTAGTATGTCTGGATAACTGCTCGCATGATTGTGCCACTTGCCTAACGGTCAAGAGTGTTGGCGCTGATTTATGAAGTTCATCAAGGCATCAACAGTTTTAGGTCCCGAGCCCGTGGGTCAGTGTGGTGGCGTGAAATAGTTAAGACATCAAGGTTCTTGTCAATAAGTGGGAGCAGTGTGCTTCATAACGGGCGAATCCAGCAGAGCCACTCAGTAGCTAGAGCTTCCATGTCATCGCTGGGAAGTGCTTTGCACGGACTTGTTTAATCTAAACGGACAGACTTTCCTTCTTGTAGGCGAGTAATACACGCGCCACCCCGAGGTGGTCATCCTGAACACAACAACAGTCGGCCGAGTGATCCAAATGACAAAAAGCATCTTCTGACGGCATGGCATCCTGCAAGTGTTGCGATCTGACAATAGGCCTCCATTCCAGTCCAACGAATCCGCACACTTCGTGACTTCATACGACATTGAACACCTAACAAGCAGCCCAAACTATCTTCAGTCTAATGGCGAGGCTGAGCGCATAATGCGCATGGTGATGAACTTGTGCCGTAAGGCAGCAGATGTTTACCTGGCTCTTTTGAACTACAGAGATAGAGTGGGTGTCACAGGGATTAGCCCTGCGCAACTTCTGATGACCACAAGACTCTGAAGACGGCTGCCCAAGGAGGAGCAGCAAATGCTGCCAGCAAAATCAGCGAAACCAGATGTGAATGACCAACACGCACACTACAAGAAACAACTGGCAGCCAACTTCAATCGGCGACATCGCACGAGCGACCTCCCAACACTTCAAGATAGTGCCCGGGTGTGGATACAGCCAGAAAAGGTCAAGGCAACAGTTCTGAGTCCTTCACAGCGCCAAAGGTGTTTCTCAGTTGAAACAGAGGAGGGAGCAATCCTACACCGCAACCGGTGCTTCTTGGTCCTGTTCCAGCCAGAAGAACCACAATGTCTCCAAGATGCACTTCGTGGGGAAGACACCGAGGCAACACATCGACAGCAAACCGGCAAGTCCGCAGTAAAGTGTGACCACACCCCGGAAAGTGATTACGTCCATTGAAACAAGATCACCTCTACTTGGACCGTCCCACCACCACACAGGCCCAGTGCAAATGACTAGGTACGGCAGGCGAGTCGTGCCACCAGCTAGGCTAAACTTGTAAAAACGATTCGTTAGGGGTTGCATTGGTTCTTAAGAGGGAAGATGTAGAGGGTGCAGCCCCTGAAATAGTATAGGCATCTAGTAACATTCTGCTGGGAGCTGTTTTATATATGCATATACATGGTTGGAATGGCGGCGATAAAGAACACAGTTTGGGTTCGTACGCCCGTTATGTGCTCGGCTGCGTCAACGCGACTGCAGGTCGTGCACAGGGGCCGTAGTACGCCCGTAGGTGTCCTAAGTAGTGCATTGCGATTAATAGTTCTCCTTATGCCTGATATAGCATACACAGACCACTGTCGTGTTCACTCCAGGTTCCGAAAAGCAAACAGCATTCGCGTTCTTGTTTGGACAGGGGAAGTTTTGCGAACATTTTACTGGAACAAGTGAGCGCGCCTATGAGCGGCTACTATGCTTCAAAGGCCCGCTAACAGCTCTGCACTGCTAACCAATAAGTAACAAAGCCTTCATATCAGCCACGCTAAGCGAGATGACCCTCATTAATATATTATTAGAGCGCAGGGTTCTGAAGCTATGACTTATAACACATATTGTAAAAGCAACAAATTCCTATCTCGGTCTGCCACATGCTCTGCTTGAAAACATTGAACTAGGCTACCCTTCTAGGCAATAGTTTCTTCTATAATTGCTTTCAAATATGCACTAAATGTGCCCTTACACCTTCGCATTCTCAACACATTTTTCTGCCGTCTGCAACAGGTGTTTGTTTATCGATATCCCCGGTTTTAGCCTACCAGCCGGTGAGTTTTACTAGGGTATCAGTGTCACTGGTCTGTGTGACTAGCCTAGTTAGTGACTAGAGCCTGTTGGCGTGAGACGCGTTAAGGAATGGACACGGAGTCAATGCTCATGATGTGCGTGCACAGAAACACTCTTAACGGGGCCCTGAAACACCTTCGGAGGAGATCACATGAACTTGCTCAATAACTGCATTGTGCTGTCATGAATACCTGAGCCAAATAATTCACTTCTACACGCAGCAGAGAACCTATAATCAAGCTCGAAAGTTGGCAAGCCCTTCCCGGCGACTTTTTCATGCTCGAGCAGTTTTCGTCGCTCTCACCTGCGCATACAAGTTCAGAGGCGAGTATTGGTTAGATTCGTTCAGACGCCAGCCTGCTACCATGGATGCGACTATTAAGCCGCTTTGCTCCGGGGAGTCAGGAAGCTCTGCTACCGGAGGTGGGGCCGGCGAAAGAGCGCCGACCTTCCACAGCGCAAAAAGTGACGAGAGGAGAGAGGCAGGCGTGCACACGCTGAAATTCAAATGTTGAGTACAGATAACACAGCTTCTACTAAGTCCATTAGAAAAAAAATTCCCCTGGACAATATTCGTGAATCGACGTTCTTTAGCGTCCCAGGCATAGAGCAACTTTATTGAAGCCCTTTTCAGAGCCGATCTAAGAAATTGAGAGGCGACGAACAGAAACAGAAAAGACCAAAACACGTGAAGTAACAGTAAACTATACAGAGTACAGTGTCGCACGAAAGGCCTAGCGCCTATAAAACACGTATCAGAGCTTGGTGTTGAACCGGTGGTGCGGCTCAGGGATGCCGCGTGGATCCTATGATGCTTCCGGTCTCTTTGATTGCTCCGATGAACCAGCAGCTTGCGGCAGCTTCTAGACGGTTCCTTGAATAAACAGTGAATAGTTCGTTTCGGCCCGGCTGGCTCTTGGTGATGCGACCACTGCCGGCGTGATTCATCACAAATTAGAGTAAGGTTTTTGTGAAAATTTCCTTTTTCAATGCAACAACTTTTGTTTGCTGATTGATAGCTTCACACTTTGGTGCATGTATTTGTGATTGCTGACCGCTACGTGCAGTTGCAAGTGCGGGGGCCTGCGGCATTGTCAAGCTTCCTTAATGACAGCCTTTTCTGCAGGCCTCTGGCATGATGTGCTTGTGACGTATGTAAAGTTACTTTTTAATTTCTTATTACAATCCAGCGGATTCGTAGAAGTTGGTAGGGCACCAACTTGCAGATGCACACGACACCACAGACGCGCACATACCATGACCATGTCCATGGCATCATCATCACCACCAGCCTGACAACACCCACTGCAGCGCAAAAGCCTCTCCCATGTCTCTCCCATGTCCCTTCATGGCACCAGGCGCCAAATCAGATCAAAGCACTTGCAGATGCACACGGCACCATAGACGCGCACACACCATGACCGTGTCCATGGCACCAGGCGCGAAACAAGATGTGCGCAGCACTTTCAGATGCATACGGCATCAAAGACGTGCATACACCACGGCTATGTCTATGGCACAAGCCGCGGAATGAGATGCACACGGCACCAGCGGCGCATACACCACGCCGTCTCTATGGCGCAAAGTGCCACGACCGTGCCCATGGCACAAGACACCAAATCAAATGCCCACGGCACCATAGACGCGCACACACCTCGCGTGTCCATGGCACAATGTGCCAAATCAGAAATCAGATGCACAGTCTACTTGCAGATCCACAGGGCACCATAGACCCGCACACGCTATGAGTGCGTCCATGGCACAAGGCGCAAAATCGGATGCGCACACTACTTGCAGATGTACTGGAAACCATAGATTCGCACACACCACTACTGTGTCTATGGCACAAGGCGAAAAATCAGAAACACACGCTACTTGCAGATGCACACGGCACCATAGACGCGCACGCACCACACCAGTGTCCTTGGCACAAGGCATCAAGTCACGAAGATGTTCTAACCAATGACGAGTGAGAAGTCTTGAAGAGTTTTTAAAAGCACCTCATTTTGCGCTAGTTGGTGAACACTTCAATTGCTAAAAAAAAAGGACGCCAAACCATGCAAACAGCAATAAGGAACGAAGACGAGATACCGGCGCTAAATCAAGTTTTTATAGACGTAAATAGAAACAGACGAGAGCACGTTATGGGCACAAAGTAGAACGATGCCGGTGGGTCTCTCAAGGAACGGGCAAGCGGCCTTTGAAGTCTCCACCAACCTTTTTGCTGCCTCTGATGCAGTCAACAATAAATTCATATCCCATAAGTGGAAGACTCCAGCGCACAAGTGCTACGGTTGATGTCTTTGGCAGAATTGATACATGCGAGCGGTCGATGCTTGCTTTGCGAAAGCATAGGTTTGCCGAACAGGAAGACTCGAATTTGTTTAACAGCACACACGAGTGCTAGACCCTCTCGCTGTACTGTCGAGCAGTTTACTTCTCGAGGCAACTAGCGGAGAGTCAGGCGTGCATTAAACGCTTTTTGCCTCGTCTACCTTGGCAGTGCTTTTTACCAATGTGTGTTATTCAGTCTTGTATTGTAACCAGTTCTGTCAAAATAAAAAGAAAAGAAAAGAAAGAAAGAAAAGAGTCACATACGCGACTGGGTGCACCACGGAGTTGTGTCGCTGCATAAAAACAGCACCTCAATTTACTGGTCGGTTCCATCGGGTAACTTGTCCGCGTGGTGAAGCTTCGTTCTTTGAGGAATATGGCCATCTTTTCTTGGTATTGAATCAGGAATTGCTCAGACACAGAATTGTAGCGATGCGCCTCACAGGTTACGTCCGTTTTAGCCAGCTCCTGCCAATTCTCAGAATAGCCCAGCAGTCGACCACGACACTGTCTACCAGCTTCCGTATTCGGTTGGCGCGCCTCCCTAATCTTATACACCAGTATCCTTCCGCAGTGTAATGGAAGCGTTTTAGGAAGGCCTGTTTCAGTTCAGTTTAGCTACTAGCCTCATCTGCCGCCGAACGTACCACGACGCTCGAAGCTTCACTAGTGTAGCAAAGGCTTAAATAAAAAGCCCATTTACCTTGAGGCCAGCCTTGGCCGAAGGCTATACGCTAACAGCGCTGAATATAGGCATCCAACTCGTAACGCCCTTCATTCAAAACTGGGATCACCTTGAGCTCACTATTACAATGAAGGGACCCCGCGGTGCCAAACTAAGCCGACACATTCGAAGCTTCCTCTCCAGAACCTGTCCGCAACCGCAGCTTCAGCTCCAGTACAGCTCGCTGTACCTCCAAACGGGAACGAATTTGTTACTCCGCTTCCCCAGCGGCATCGCACTCGGCAGCGCGTGTCCCTCTCATTCGCACGTTTATCGCTGTCACCTTTTCGCGCACTTTAGAGTGTACTCACAGACACCCTTAGAGTGTGTGAGGGTAGCGGTCAAGGTCACAAAGGAGATGCCCTCGACTCAGCGTGGCAAGCTCAGCCGGAGACCAGCTACCAAGTGACAAGAGGGTTGGTCGTTTGGTGTCCCGCTTTCGCCGGTCGCAACCAAGAAAATGGGTCGTAGCGAAAGTTTCACACACAAAATAATGTCTATACAGTGTGACATTCCTTGTGTGTGCTACGAGGTTCCGCGTTCGACGGCGCGGCGTAGACGGAGACCCAGATGACAGCGGCATCATCAATTACCCAGCCATGCTCTTTGAGTGACGACCAGAACGAAGGGGTTTAAGCCCAACCGGACCCAACCGGACCCGCCGCCGCCGCCGCGGGGAAACGGGCTTTATCCTCCCCAATTGGCGTGGCGGTTCTAGGGGCGGCCCTCCCGAGCACATTCCAGGACAAGGGAACTGTCAGCGGGCCAGAGCGCGCCTTACCTTGAGGAGCGAGTGTCAGTTGATAGACGGAGAATGGAGGCCGGTGACCCGATGGAACTGTCAGCGGGCCAGAGCGCGCCTTACCACAGCCGACGCTATGCGCTACCTCATAGACAACCTTCTTTCCCTCGGACTCAACACGTGAGGGGGGCGAGACCATAAGTGCGGTGGTACGTTTGTGCGCCGAAGTGAAAGCCCTAGCCCCCCCTCCTTCCCCTCCGGCGTGGGCGTCCTCACCCTAGGGAGTGTGGAGAAGAAGATATAAAAATCGACAAGCAGTACGGAAGAGGACGCTCAGGACGACATCGTTCGCCAAGAGGGCCTTCAGCGCCGAAGCCCGACGGCGTGCAGCTTCTGCCAGCAACCGCTCGAGCCCAACTCCGGAGCCACTCCATCGCCCCCATGAAGTCGTCGGCACGTAAGCTCGGACGCCCCAGCCTCTGAATCTTAATCATGTATAATTATTGAATATATCTGTTTGTTTAAACTGAGCCATACGGTGTCTCTTTGCCTCTCCGTCCCGTGTGGGCCTGCGCATTATGGGGGTCATCACACTGGTGTCAGAAGTGGGGTCTCAAAAGCAAATGTCCTCTGAATGCTGCGACATTCATGACTTCAAAATTGTAATCAAAAGGGAATCACGGGACTGATTGTGGGACTTTTACCCCCATTTGAGAGGCTTGAGACACCGGAGGGCTTGAAAAAAAATATGTCTTTATCTGAGGGAGCTCCCACTCCACAGCCGTCGCTCGGAGCAAGCATGCTGGCATTAGGAAGCGTCATTCCGACGTTTACGGGAGATAAGAGAGGGGTTCCAATCTGCCATTTCTTTTCCATGCTAGAAGAGATTGGGAAAATGGGGGGATGGTCCGATGCTCAAATGCTGGGAATGGCGAGGTGTAAGATGGCAGGAGCTGCTCATGATTTTGCATGGCGAGACGAAAAAGTAAAATCCACAAAATCATTTGCGGAATTTAAGAAGCTCGCGTTTGAGCATTTTGACACTGAACCACGTCACGTGCGGGTACAGAGGTTCCGTGACGCCGGACAGATGGTAGGGGAGGACGTGCGAACGTTTGCGTCGCGGCTTCAGCGCTTAGCGCGCGATACGTTAAGCAGGGAGGAGGAAGGAGACCAGCTAAAGAAGAAATACGCGGAGGATATACTTAAAGAGGAAATGACCGCTTTGTTCGTGGCTGGTCTGCAAGACCCCGTGCGCCGGTTCGTGCTCTCGCGCAAGCCGAGCAATTTCGACCAAGCCGTGGCGGCCGCATTGGATGAGGAACGAAATGAGGCGTTAACGACAGCCGCAGCGAGAGTACGCGTCATAGAGAGAGCGGTGCTCAACCCTGAGGTTGCTCTCTTGACAGAGCGGTTAGATCGCTTAGAACAGCTGCTATCTCAGCAGGTAGAACGCCAGGTTGAAGCGCGCGCTCAACAGCGCCCATTCGCTGGAAACCGGAGACCGCCACAAAGCTACAGGCGCGGTATGCGAGATTTTGAAGAAATCGTATGCTTCGCTTGCCAGGGTCGCGGACACATCACCAGGTTCTGCCAAAACGTGCGCCGTGGGGAGCCACAAAGAGAAGCAGGCGAGACACGCCCTAAGCAAGCCTACAGCGGGGCTCCAGATACCGAGACAAAAAACTAGATAGTCCTCCCCAGCCTGAGGAGCGTGGGGAGGGAGCAGTGGATGATGAGGTGGCGGTAGTTTGTGTGGCCGACGAGGCATGCCCTGTTGTGCGTTGCAAGTTAAATGGTTGTTGCATGGAATTGTTCATAGATACGGGGTCAAAGGTGACATTGCTTAAGGAGAGCAGTTTTAACACGCTTCGAAGGAAGGGGGACCGCGAGGTGTTGGAAGCGTCTGGTGGTATGACAACCAAATTTGTAGGCATAACGGGGGATCCTCTTGGCATAAGTGGACTCTACCGGTTACACTTCTCTCTCGGTGGAATTGCATTGGAGCACCCCTGCTACGTATGCCCGGACACGGTGTCTCTGCCAAACGGAGGGTCAGGTATATTAGGGCAGGATTTTTTGAGAAAAGGGAAGGTAGTAGTCTCATTCTCTGAGGAAGAGGTTAATGCGGGCGGCTCAAAAGTTCCGCGTTTGAACAGGAGAGGGGCTGAGATTCGCATTGCCGATATTGACGCCCGTCAAACAGTGGGATCATTGGAGAAGGTATATTCGCGGGTTGCCGTCAGGCTGGTCGAGGAGGCGGTCGTCCTTCCTTGGTCGGAGCACATTTTGTACGCGTTTGTGCCTTCAGATGTAGAGAGCGGCGCCGTGGGAGTGCTTGAGCCGGTCGACTCTCTCAGCAATGGCCTGAAGGCAGCCGCGTGCCTCGTGACAGTTAATGACGCCCACAGAGTGCCCCTACGGGTGGTTAACTATAGCCAGCAGCCACTGAGCCTTCCCAAGAACAAAACATTGGCTTTCTTCACCTCTGCGATAGAGAAACGTGAGCCCACCGATACGGTACTCGCAACTGTAGAGCATGCTAGTCCTTCGGCTGCTCCAAAGGTGTCGTTCGATCTTTCTCACGTAAACTCCAGGGAGAGGGAGGCTCTGGCTGGTTTGCTGAACGACTACTCGGAGGTATTCGCCGCGTCCAACCTGGATTTGGGCTGCTGTGGCGTTATAAAGCACAGGATAGAAACCGGCACTTCATCGCCCGTTTACCAGCGTGCGTACAGGATTCCTTACTCCCAACGTGAGGAGATGGAGCGGCAGGTGCAGGACCTGATTGATCGCGGCATTGTCGAACACTCAAAGTCACCCTGGGGAGCACCAGCACTATTGGTGGAAAAGCCAGATGGCTCGTATCGATTGGTAGTGGACTACCGCAAACTAAATGCCGTAACTCGCATCGATCCATACCCCATCCCCAATATACAGGAGACGCTTTCTCAGCTGGGCTCTGCCAGGTACTTCACGGTAGTGGACATGGCGGCGGGATTCTGGCAGATAGCAATGGATCCGGCAGATGCCGAGAAAACGGCATTCAACACGCCCTCAGGGCACTATGAATGGAAAAGAATGCCGATGGGTCTGGCCAACAGCCCTGCTGTCTGGCAGAGAACCGCTGATGTTATCCTGGCAGGTCTTCTGGGGAGGCTGTGCTTCGTGTATATGGATGACATAATCATATACAGTGACAGTTTTGAGAACCATTTGCGCGATATTGAGCAGGTTTTGGTGCGACTAAGAGGAGCGGGTCTCAAGCTGAAGCCCTCTAAGTGCCAATTCCTCAAAAACGAGGTGAAATACCTCGGGCACGTTGTTTCAGCTGACGGCGTGCGACCGGACCCTGAGAAACTAAGGTGTGTCTCGGATTTTCCATCCCCGACTAGCGTCCGCCAGGTCCGGCAGTTTCTCGGCCTGATCGGTTACTACCGAAGGCACATAGAGGAGTTCGCCAAGCTCGCTAAGCCGCTCACCGCCTTAACAGCCAAAAATGTCGCCTTTCGCTGGGACGAAAACGCGGAGGATGCTTTTGGGGCCCTGAAAAGGAAGCTAATGAGTGCACCGCTGTTGCGCCACCCGGATTTTAATTTGCCCTTCGTTATGGCCACAGATGCGTCAAAGTTCGCAGTTGGTGCCGTGCTATCTCAGGTTATCGAGGGCAAAGAACATCCCGTTGCTTTTGCTAGCCGACAGCTGAGCCCCACAGAGCAAAAGTACGAGCTACGGAAAGGGAGTGCCTCGCCGTTGTCTGGGCAGTAAAGCACTTCAGATGCTACCTTTACGGCCGCAAATTCAAGCTAGTCACAGACTGCCATCCTCTGAAATGGGTGATGAGTGTCAGGGACCCTAGCTCGCGACTCGCTAGATGGAATCTACACCTGCAGGAATACTGCTTTGAAGTTGAGCACAAGTCAGGAAAGACACATCTGAATGCTGATGCACTCAGCCGCACAGCTGCCGTGGCAGCTATAGAAGAGTTTGTCCCCGTAGTCGACCCCGCCGAATTACGCACAGAGCAGTGCAAAGATCCTGACCTGAAGCGAATAATCGAAAGCTTAGAGGGCGCACCGTCTCACCCCGAACAGCTAGGTTATTTCATTGACAAAGACGGCACCCTGTGTCGGCGCACGAGGCCAACCAGGAAAGGGAGACCAGAGAAAACCGCTTGGGAGAGAGTCGTCATACCTCGGTCGTGGACAGAAAGGGTTCTTCGCGCGTTTCACGATGCGCCATGCGCCGGTCATTTTGGCGTAGCGAAGACACGCAGGCGTGTGGAGCGTTTGTACTTTTGGAGTGGCATGCGACAGGATGTTAGAGACTACTGTGCGAAGTGTCATTCCTGTCTCGAAAGAAAAACACCCAAGGGACGAAGACCAGCTCCAATTCAGCCGTTCTCTGAGGTTTCGGCTCCCTTCGAGCGGACAGGTATGGACATAATGGGCCCATTGCCCACGACCACTTCCGGAAACAAGTACATTTTAGTATTTGTCGATCACCTTTCAAAATACGCGGAAGCGGTAGCACTCCCAGATCAGAAGGCAGACACGGTTGCAAGAGCATTTGTCGAACAGATCGTGCTCCGACATGGACCCCCGAGGCAACTCTTGACAGATCGGGGAACGAACTTCGTGTCGCAGCTAATGAGGAGAGTTTGCGAGCTGCTTAAGATCGCTAAGAAGCAGACAACACCGTACCATCCGGCTTGCAACGGCGCGGTGGAGCGACTGAACCAAACCGTGGCCGGGTTCCTGTCGCATTTTGTTTCGCGCGACCAGCGGGACTGGGACTTGTGGCTCCCGTATGCAATGTTTGCCTACAATTCCGCAGCACACGAGAGCACGGGCGAATCGCCATTCTTTCTTCTCTACGGCCGAGACCCGGACCAGCCTAGTGAAGTGCCAGAGGGCCCCCGTCGTGTCCCATACGCTTCACTGGACGACTATAAGGTTGAGCTAGAATCGCGCTTGCAAGTGGCGAGGGACATCGCAAAGGAGGCCTTAAAGAAAGCGGCGAAGCGCAGGAAGGAGGTGCACGATCGCAGTGCTAGAGACGCGCCGTTTGATGTGGGGGACAGCGTGTACATTGAAAACTGCCAAAGGCAGATTGGGCTAGCTCGTAAGTTCCAGACGAAGTGGAGAGGACCGTGCGAGGTTGTCGAGAAGCTTTCTCCGGTAAACTTCAGAGTCCGAGACGTGAACTGGCGCTTGATAAGGATACACGCAAATCGCCTCAAGTCGGCACCGGTTCGGTATTCACGAAATGAGGAAAGGGAAAGCGCGGATTTTGATGGGGACAGAAGTGAAGCGGAGCGCGCAGATAGTTCGCAAGAAACGCCCTCTCCTGCATTTGTTCGGCAGGCGCCCGAGGTGACGGCCGGAATGCCACCGGATTTACTTCATGCATTGCTAGAAGAAGAAGCGCGCGAGGTTGCCGCGCAGATAACGCCAGGAGAGGCTCCTGCCACGAGCCCTCGCGAGTCCCAAAGCAGACAAAGGGGCACAGACTTACTTAGTATGACTCATGAAGGCCGATATCCGCTGCGAAATCGGAAAGCTAAGTCGGACTAATGGCGTAAACAGAGCGGAGTTGTGAACTGGTTAGAATTGTGTAATGCCGCAGCTCATAACATTGCTATATGCGTATGTGTTAAGTTATCGGAGTTGGTAGTTAAACCTTTCTGTCATTAAGTAACACCTTCACAGGAGAGCATGCGGAGCGCATGCAGAACCTGCCCTACTTCCTTTCGTTATCTATATTTTTGTCTGTGCCGTGATCGTGCTAGAAGTGGGAGCTCCTTTGTAACTGTGGTAAATTTATTTCGTCCAGTTTGGACTAGAAAGGAGAGGCTTGGGTGCTGAGTTTCATGTTTATCTGTAAAAGAAGATCAGTGCTGCCCCTGGAGACGCCAGTTATGACAGCGGAGGCATATGGTGTTGTGCAGTGGTGTTGAGTGCAGCGAAAAGTGTTTTGTCGGACGCACTGTGCGAGGCGATTCAGAAAGACAAGGGGAGCTGCGTGGCCTCAAATGTTCGGAGAACATTCTTCTGGAGGGTGAGCGAGTGTGACATTCCTTGTGTGTGCTACGAGGTTCAGCGTTCGACGGCGCGGCGTAGACGGAGACCCAGATGACAGCGGCATCATCAATTACCCAGCCATGCTCTTTGAGTGACGACCAGAACGAAGGGGTTTAAGCCCAACCGCACCCAACCGGACCCGCCGCTGCCGCCGCGGGGAAAAGGGCTTTATCCTCCCCAATTGGCGTGGCGGTTCCAGGGGCGGCCCTCCCGAGCACATTCCAGGACAAGGGAACTGTCAGCGGGCCAGAGCGCGCCTTACCTTGAGGAGCGAGTGTCAGTTGATGGATGGAGAATGGAGGCCGGTGACCCGCGGGAACTGTCAGCGGGCCAGAGCGCGCCTTACCACAGCCGACGCTATGCGCTACCTCGATAGACAACCTTCTTTCCCTCGGACTCAACACGTGAGGGGGGCGAGACCATAAGTGCGGTGGTATGTTTGTGCGCCGAAGTGAAAGCCCTAGCCCCCCCTCCTTCCCCTCCGGCGTGGGCGTCCTCATCCTAGGGAGTTTGGAGAAGAGGATATAAAAATCGACAAGCAGTACGGAAGAGGACGCTCAGGACGACATCGTTCGCCAAGAGGGCCTTCAGCGCCGAAGCCCGACGGCGTGCAACTTCTGCCAGCAACGGCTCGAGCCCAACTCCGGAGCCACTCCATCGCCCCCATGAAGTCGTCGGCACGTAAGCTCGGACGCCCCAGCCTCTGAATCTTAATCATGTATAATTATTGAATATATCTGTTTGTTTAAACTGAGCCATACGGTGTCTCTTTGCCTCTCCGTCCCGTGTGGGCCTGCGCATTATGGGGGTCATCACAACAGCAAAGAGAAGATACAGATTATTTTAAAATCACTCGAACGAGCAAAACGTAATTTATAATACAATACAACTCGTGCAAAGTAACAATCAGAGAGATCACAATACAACAAAATCTTTGCACCTAAAGTGCCTAACACAGGAGAAAGACAAATAAACAAAACAAGTTGTTTACCGGGCACTGCGACAGTCCGACGACCTGAGGAACACGACGGAGCTGTGTAGCAGGTCGGCGCATGTTGCCTCCCAGGTTCGTGGCTGGGCTAGCCGTGTCGTCCCGGGAGTAGGGCGGGCGCGCTTCTCTGAAGCTTAAACAGCGGCTCGGGCTGACAGATAGCCGTCGACGCCCGTCATTTATAGCGCGGTCCGCGTCTTTTCGTTCTTCGCGCCAAAGCAGGTACGCACATACACGCAGTGTCAACTGCACAATTTCCTTCTCCTTCTCGTGCCGGGCGCGCGGCACCATTGGTCGAGCACAAAAACCGGGTTCTAGAAGTTTCGAGCGCCTTCTCGTCTTGCGCCATCGTCGACGCGATGAAAAAAAGGGAGAAGGCATCACTTAGCGGGGTCAAATCGAAGTAGCTTGCGCGTGGCTTACAGTAAAAATGGAAGCCTTCGACAAAGGAAATCTTCGGAGCCCCTGGCACGCATTTCGTAATAACTATGTCTTCCATTTGGCAGCCAGACCCCGGACCTCAGTGCCCGGCCGGTGCAGGCTAGCTGGTCTTTGGGTAACGCCAAGCGTCAATAAAGACGCACGACCACTCAGCCGCACACTGCAACGAGTGTCTCTATGCCGAGCTCCGAAGTTGGACAGTGCACGTGCACCGGCTCGCCCCACACGCGGCAACACTGTTTCGTTGTCCGCCCGGAACCACACAGTGGCACAATCCACATCATCACAGCCTCCACCAGTTTCAAGACAGCGGTTCGCAACTGTTCTGGAAACACGGGGAGGGGGGGGATAGAACGAGATAGACCCACGCGAGGAAATATTCACAATTGATCTTTTTTGACAAACATGCGTTTATATCTAGACTAAACTCTTGAGTCAACAGGAATTCCTATTTTAAGCGATAATTTGGGTCAGTCAAACACAGCTAATATAATCAGCACCTACGTTATCGGTTCCTTTTAGTCGTCGATGGTGTAAGTGTATTCTTGCAAAAATAAACTCGTAGAATTCATGTATTAAGCCCAATGCGTCTTCAATGTGTGCCTCTGAAAGACCTGAAGCCAATATGACGTCAGCAGAACACTGATCGACGCAGACTCACAGAAGGAATTTCTACCGGGCACTCACCACGGGTGCTTCAAGGTCTAATGGAAGTTGGACGGTCTCGGCGGCGGCCGATACTTGCTGTGTCACCACAGGCGGGCGCTCTTCGTACATCTTAATCATATTTATGTGAAAGGTTTTCCTCTTGTGCTCTAGGTACACAAGGTAAGCCACGTTTTTGCTTTCAGGGACGTTGTATGGTCCTTTCCGCTGCATGAGCAGCTTGTTGGAATCTGTGGGCAGCAAAATCAGAACCCTGTCACCCGGACTTAACCTTCTGGGGCGACTCTTCTCTTTATAATATGTTTGTGTTTCTGGCGTGGTTTCTCCAGTAGCTCGCGAGCAAGTTTGCATGTGTCTACCAGGCGGTTTCTGAGGTCGATCAGATAGGTGTACGTTGAGCGAGTTTTTTCGTCGATGCTCTCATTTATCCAGAGTTCCCTGAGTACTGTCAGTTGCCCTCGTACATGGCGTCCATAGATCAATTGGGACGGGGAAAACTCGAGACTTGCCTGTGGAACTTCACGATAAGCGAAGAGCAATGGGCCCAGATACCTACCCAAGACCACGGCTTTTCTTGGCACACTTTTTAAAGGATTGGCTTAAGAGTAGCATTAAATTTCTCCACCAGCCAATTCGCCATCGCGTGGTAAGGTGACATCTTGAGGAACTTGATGGAGAGGAGATGGATGACTTCCTTCATGAGGCCGGGGGTAAATGTGGCCTCTGGTAAGTCACAATTTCCTTTGGGATACCGATGCGGGAAACATTTCGACTAGCGCTTTTGCAACGTGCAGAGCGTCAATGGCAGGAAGCGCGACGGCGTCAGGATAACGTGTCGAGATGTGCCGCAGCGTGAGCACGTATCGATTGCCTTTATCGGATTTTAGTGAGAATGGCCCGATGAGATAGACGGAAACCCGTTCGAAAGGAGTATTGATATGTGACATGTTGCGAAGCGGTGCGTTTCCAACCTTCCCTTTGGTGTTGTTCTCTGGCATTTATCACACAACTTAACGAATCAGGTTACATCTCTGTGTAGTTCAGGCCAATAAAATCTTATAGTACACGTTCGGTCGTGCGTCGTATTCCTTGGTGCCCGGCCATCGTATTTTCATGGGCAATCTGCAGAATTTGCGGCCAGACCTCTAGGGGTACAACAAACTGTTTGAAGTTCCTGCCAGTCGACATGGAGTAATGCCGATTGAGAAAATTTCATTCTTCATGGAGGAAATATTGATGACTCTCACCGGATATAAAGTCCTTATTGATTTTCAGGAAGAGCCGTTTGAGTCTTGCACCCTTCCGCTGATCTCCAGCTAACTTGTCGTTTGTGACGTCACAGCCCTGGAATGGAAATATGCAGAGGTAATTTTTATACCCAAGCCAGGCAAAAGACTCCAAATCAAAAAAGTCAGGCCAATCCCCCGAACATCCTGTCTAGGGAAGATATACGAGATAGTGGTCAATGAAAAGATCACAAACTACTTAGAGGACAAAGGGTATTACCCTGATGCCATGTTTGGCTTCAGAGGGGGACTGTACACGCAAGACTTAATCCTACAATTAAAGGAGGAAGTCTTCACTTAAATACCGAGAATTGGAGTACACATAGTAGTAGCGCTCGACATAAAGGGAGCCTTCGATAACATGCGACCATCATAGAAGGTCTCAATAGCATAAACTCCCGAAACAGAAACTTCCGATATGCCAAAGCCTTCTTGATGGAACGAACGGCTAGGATAGGCATCGGAAACAAGATCTGAGAGCTTCACGGTGCCAAACAAGGGCACCCCGCAATGCTCACTAATATTTATATGCTATACAACGTAGCGATGATAGGACTAACGAAAGTACTCGAAGAAATAGAAAACATCTCCTACACAATGTATGCAGATTACATAACAATATGGACAACCACAGGCTCCCTAGCAGCAAAAGAAGAGCGGATGCAAAGAGCGATCGACCTTACTGAACCAGGGCCAGGGCCAGAATACTGTCGTGCTCAGCACAAAAAAAAACAGAATACGTAAGAATCAAAAAAGAACATAGAAATACGGCTTCCAAGTCACCCTAAAACTCGGACACGAGAAAATATCTGAGAAAATGGAAGTCAGAGAGCGTGGAATGTGGCGGCAGAACACAGGACGATGTAGCTAAACCATCGCCTCTTTTAAAAACACAACAGAGCAAGTCGCCAGAATGGTGCGAAGAGTCACCAGCAAAAAGAAGAGCATGAGAGAACAGGACACCCTAGGACTCATAGACAGTCTCGTCACGAGCAGGGTAACATGTAGTCTCCCCTACCCCAAACTAAATAAGCAAGATACTCTACAAATCGACACCATACTACGCAAAGCGTGCAATGCGGCACACAATCTTCCAGTGTCAACACCATCCGAAATGTTAATGACACTGGCAGTATCGAACATCTTCGACGAACAACGAGAAGGGCAACGTAGTGCGCAACTAGACAAACTTACTCAAACCAGAAAGGGTAGACACCTCAAGAAGAAATTAGGGCTACCCCTGGCCACACAAAAAGACAATGAACAGATTAATAATGAAGAGAGAAACAACATCCGGGTAAGACCTATACCCAGACACATGGACCCAAATATGCGCCATGAAAGACGACAATCCACAGTCCGAGCACTCAGCTGGGAATCAAGTGACAATCCCAGCGTAGTCTACACGGACGCAGCCAAGTACCGATACCAATGCAAAACGATCGCCATTGTAAGAGACGGAGGGAAAGAAACAACCACCGCAACGATAAACAACCGAAGCATAGAGGCAGCTGAAGAGGCCGCCATTGCTCTGGCAATATCACACGGCAACGCACAGGACAAAATCTCACTATAGTGACGGACCCCAAACAAGTAGGCAGAAACTACACAAGAGGCAGGATCGACAGCATCGTCAATCATATTGTACACACGACGAGAAGACACAAACACTAAGCATAATATAGTACGGGTTACGGGACATGAGGGGACTAGGGGCAACGTTGAAGCAGACGAGTTAGCTGGAGGGTATGTCACCAGAGCATACTCAACACTTTGCACCACGAGCACCTTTGACTTTGTTACCCACACGTACTCAGGCATACTCAATCATTACAGGGGTCAGCGGAAACGCTACCCAGCCCCACACAAAAGGCTAACCAAAGAGGAGACGTAGACTGGCGCAGACTACAAACCGGTACCTACCCGAACTTCCACAAACTACACAAGATTTTCCCTACACAATATGTAGACGAACGTCCGCGGCGCCAGGGTAAACCTACACGGAGCATGTTACATGGGCCTACCCTAAGGCAGACTTAGAGCCTAGAATAGACCACCACAGTTTGACGCAGTGGGAACACTTGCTGGCCAGCCTGGACAAGGGAGCGCTACAATTTCTTGTGCGCCGAGCCAAGATGGCCGCTGTCAAGTGCGGCATCCTGGACCAAAGATCGACCACGGCGCCCAGTGACCCATAAGGGTCAAGAACACTTTAAATTTGTCGCAAATAAAGTTTTTTCATTCATCCATCCTAGTGGCACATCCAACGGGGCTAACTTGTCTTCTTTTGCCTTGGCCACGGCAGTAACACAACGCTCCGGTTTTCCAGGCAGAAGGTGTTCCTGAGTAATTGGTGCCATGTCATGCTCGCTAACACGTGCGTTCATCCAGTCTGGGTTCGGGTCATCGTGTTGCCTGACACCTGGGAAGCTTCCAAGCACGGGGTTGTACAAGGGCCGTTTCATGCAAAGCTGTGGCTAGGGTTCCGTCCATACGGAACTACAATTTGCGCTAGAGTTCCGTCCAGACGAAACTCTAATTTGCGCAAGAGTTACTTTATCTTTGGCATGGTTAGCATGTTTAAAAACAAGCAATAAATTTCACTGGTCTTAAATGAGTTAGCTATAGTTTACAGTTTTACATCTGAGTTTGCTGAATGCTGCTTTTTGAACTTTTTAATAGTTTCAAGTACGTAACTGCGCCTTAATTATTCCTCTCGGCCGGCTTCGCTGGATTATTTGCTGGCTTCGCCGGCAACGGCTTCGACACCGGCACATCGGGACGTCGGCTTGAACGTAACGTAAAGGAGTAACATAAAGGAACTCTAGCTGCAGTGAATATTTCCGTAAAAGAACATAAAGGAGTAACATAAAGGAACTCCAGCTGCACTAAATATTTCCGACTGGACGGGTCGCAGCAGCAGCAAATTTTCCGTCTGGACGGAATGCAAAGTGCTGTCACCTCGCAGGAGAAGTATAGCATATGCACTTTCACTCTTGCCTCGGCTCATTAGGTAACCATACCATCCAGGAGATGAAGTGTGCCTGCGCGTCCTGTCAGGCATATCTTCGGAACCAAATTCCGCCTGATAACGGCAGCATTACTGCGCGTGTCTGGAAGACCTCGAGCGAGTTTTCCCGCCGCTATTCCTTCCGCAACTGGCATACGTCCCGTTGTAGGCTGAAGTGGGTTCCCCATTTTGATAATGATCACTACGAGCGGAGCCTTTTTGTTGTACATGTTTTGTCTCTTTAGTGCTGGCAGTCGGGGAAAGTGGCTGAGCACGAGTAACATGGCAGGTGGCACTCTGCTCTTTTTCCTGGTGCCGACTTCCGCTATTCTCCGTCCTGTGCCCGATCTTGCCGCAACAATTGCATCTGGGCGCCTGTTTATTCGAGCTGCAACAATCGGAAGCCCGATGCCCCGAACGATTGCACAGCATGCACCTTAATTGTGCCTTCTTCGGCGGGTCGACAGAGATCTTACTGGGTTCTTTCGCTCCATCAGGCACTTTTCCGAGATGAGAAAAGCTCTGCGCTTCCACGAAGCGATCAGCTGTTTCGGCCAGCCCATCGAGTGTCTTGCACACCCGCTCCTTCAAGGAGACAACGAGCTTCGCATGGCAACATCGGAAGAACTGCTAAGCAATCGCGCAGGCCGTCAAATGTCTCGTAAGCATTAGCTATTTGAATCTAATGGTCGAAGTAACCAGAAAGCCCGGCTGCTAACTGTTTCCCTGTGTCGCCATCTTCGGCTAGAGCCCTCCAAAATTTATCGTAATCCTGAGCTGTAAATATAAACCGCTGCAGGAGCAATTACTTTACTTTCAGATAATCCAGGGATTCTGCGGTAGTCATTGAAACGATCACAGTTAAGGCCTCGCCTGTGAGGCACATGCTTATGGCCAAAGCCCATTTGTCTCGAGGCCAGCCCTGTCCCGTTGCCATGCGCTGAAAACGCTGCAAGTATGCATGCAAATTATCGCGACATTCATCGAACAACGGTAAAAGGTTTTTCGGATTCAAATAAAGAACATGGTTTGACGCAGGGAGAGATTCGACATGAGCGGTGTCGTTACTCCTAACTCCTTCTTGAAGTCCGAGTTTCAATTCTAGAATCTCTCCCTCCCGCAGCGGCTGTCCGACCTTCCTCTTTTTCCCCTGCCAGTTCTGCCCTCTGCGCTGCGCGTTCACTGTTTGTCCATTTCCTCAGATATGTATCCGAGAAACCTAGTCGCGCGCCCAACGTGGCTAAACGCTCTAGGTCCATCGTCGCTCAAGCTTTGCACCCTGCGTGAATACGAGTCTGTTAATCGGCCCTCTTGCTGACCAATCCTGGCAGGCTCGCAAAATTGTGATGAAGGGGCGCAGGACTGTTCAGGACCTCTCAGCAATGAACAGGCCGCATTCAGCATCACGACAATATTTTCTTCAGCGACGAGGGTAGGATTCGGCATACCTCGTCCGCTAACACGCTAACACACACACTTACACTACGGGGCACTTACAACCTAGAGTGGTTCGGCAAAAGGAACAACAGCGTACAACTATGACTTCCGCTGCGCGTTAATCTGTCGTCCTGCCACCGTGTGCTGCAGGTGGATGACTCTCGACAGTCATTGTCGGCGCCGAAGCACAAGACAGGGCGGCGACAGCCCGGTCACCGCGGAAAGTAACCGCAGGCAACCGGTTCACTGTGACGTCCTGGATACCCGGAGGCCGGTATCCGCCTCCGGGAGGCTGGAATCAGCAGGCAGGTGATTGTCGGTAGGCCGCCTGGACACGCAAAGGCAGGCGTGACTCTGCAGCAGGGTAGCATGGTGCTACGCGGGCAGCGATACCCCGGACTCCGGTGGCCGGCCGGTGCAGGCTAGCTGGCCTTGGGGACACGCCCAGCTTCAAATAGGGTGTCCCGCCACTCAGCCACACACTGCCATGACTGTCTCGAAGCCCAGGTCGGACGTTCGATTCTGCACGTGCATCGCATCGCCCAGCGCGCGGCCACATTTTTTCGTTGTCTGCCTGGAACCACACAGTGGCACAATCCACATTATCAGAGCCGCGATGCAACAGACTCGCAGACCAGTGCCGGCACTTCTGCATGTTACTGAGCGCTTCGTCAGCAACCGATGTTTTCCGCACTGATGTCGGCTGCTCTCGAAGCGAACAAGTGCTCGTCTGTTTGTGTCGATTGCGCTTGCTGCTCTTGCTTTCTTTACACATCCATAGGCCACGCGAACCTGCTCAAACTGATACATTCGTCCGCTAATCCGATTAGATTTGTGTTGTAGCCGTCATAACTGTTTGCGCATTCGATAGTGGAGGCATTTCTACACGAAAAAGATAAAAGCAGCAGCGCGCTTCCCGGAATGAGACTCACGCCCCCGTCGTAAAGCGCACGGTAGGCGAGCCGGGCGCAAACACGGCCACTGTGGCAGCCAGCACGTCGAGAAGCGAGAACGTGAATAATCCTCGAGAA
Source organism: Amblyomma americanum (assembly GCA_030143305.2). NCBI lineage: Eukaryota > Metazoa > Arthropoda > Arachnida > Ixodida > Ixodidae > Amblyomma > Amblyomma americanum. The sequence continues at coordinate 298,753 of JARKHS020029234.1, read as the reverse complement.
TGACAGAAAATGACAAAACCCATGTTACCGTTACGAGTGTCGAGAAGTTGGTGTTCCTCATTCTGGAACAAGAATGTAACTTTAGTAGTGGGCGACGGAGCAAGCATTCAAACATAGCGTTGCTGTCTTCTTTTGGCAGGGCCAAACTGAGGCCAGCGAGACTGTGGGCCTTTTCCTCCATGGTTGCATGTGCTTTCAAACTACTGCAGAGGAGTGTTCCCGAGCTCAAAACAAACCGCGCACCTATTGAGGCGAAGCTAAGAGGCGAAAGACCGGCCTCTTTTTTCTGCGCATTGGAATAAAGGCCCCACTTGCAGTTATTAGTTTTCGTCTAAACCATGTTATATTTTCAATATTCTTAAATATCGGTATATTTCTAACACACATGAAACAAGCAATGTTATAAAATGAAGGAATAAACATTTTTATTATTACATATTATTTACGCCAACTAATTGCAAGAGGCCTTCATAGATGGCGCCAGCTGCACCTGGAGCGAAGTCCACTAAGAGCGCAACACGCCAAGTATCCATGCGCAGCGCGTGCGGCTGAAATATGTCACGCAATCACATCTGCATGGACGCTTCTGCCCGGAATCCTTATCTGCAAAGAAGTAATTAATTACGGGTAACCAAGTACAGAAAACAAATAATTGAATTACCCGAAACATTACCGTTTGAAAAAGTTATGAGCGGATTACAAAAATTCGTAAAAATGTAAATAACTACAGTTAATTATTTACTTACAACTCTACCGCGTGGTTACCATGCTGCTGCTTCTTCTTAGGGTACACAGCTCAACGGAAATGCGTGAACAGCGATGCCGATAGCAACAGGGATCCTAGAGCAACTATACTAATAAAACATAATAGTGCGTTCGGCAGTTATTGACCCACAAGAGGAATAGCCGCCGCGGTGGCTGAGTGGTTACGGCGCTCGGCTGCTGGCCCGAAAGACGCGGGTTCGATCCCGGCCGCGGCGGTCAAATTTCGATGGAGGCGAAATTCTAGAGGCCCGTGTACTGTGCGATGTCAGTGCACGTTAAAGAACACCAGGTGGTCGAAATTTCCGGAGCCCTTCACTACGGCGTCTCTCATAGCCTGAGTCGCTTTGGGACGTTAAACCCTCATAAACCATAAACCAACAAGAGGAATATTTTGGACCAAAAGTGCACCAGTACCGAAAATGCATGAACAGGTCACCCGGATAATATTTGCCTGCCCTTCTTAGTAGCACCGTGCAGTTTGCAGTTTTTTTTCTCTCTGTATCAGATCGTACTTTTTCACTCATTCACGAGCATCAAAACTCCCATGTTCACCACTGGATATGAATTGGCAGCGCAGAGCACTGACCACTTTTTCAAGAATCTTGAATTCTTTTTCATTCACTTTTTAAATGCCTTAACTAAATTAATTGAGCATAAATTTCTAGGCTCTCTTGAAGTCTTTTGTTTCACTATTTATGCAGCCTTCTCTTAAAGATCAATAGCGAAATTCTTCTGTAACTTAGATTGCCATGTCAGCGTTCCTTCAAAGGCTGGCTCAAATATGTGCTCTTGAGTATAGTGCCTCTGTCTCCCCCTGGCTTAAGCTGATGTTGAGCAATTTCATTTTCAGAAAAAATCGATTGCAACAAAAAAAAGATTACGTTTGCCCCAAGTCTGTTTGGCTCTGCGTGCAAAAGCATGCAATGCTCAAAAGAAAAAGACTATATTATTTTCAAAAGGTAAGGAACTGAATTTTGTTATGGTTTTCTATAAGCATTTGGTTAACAAGTACCTTTCTTATTTTGCAACATATTTCCGCTGTGTAGGGTCAATAGTATTTATGGAGTAACTCAGTGGTTGTTAATCATGCATTTTCTTTGAACTATAAGCGCTCCATTAAAGGAACCGAGTTAATATGGCATTAATCATGAACAATCTGTAGTCTTTAAGTTGTTTTTTGAACTGGACTAAATAAACGAATGGAGTACATTCTTTCCTTCCACATTTTAGCATATTCTAATTATTTTAGTTGATTTGGAAGGTTTTCATCAACAGGCGATTGACGAATCTTAATACATCAGGATTAGTACTAGTGGTGATAAACACGGTGCGCTTGGTCATATCTGAGATTCTGCTCTTTATCCTTAGTTACTGCATATGATCTGCCTTCTTTTTTGTGTACAATTGCCTACGGTGTGCGGAATTAGGATTTCCGCGGTAAATGACAGGAATGTTTCATCGCCTCTTGCTTTTTACAAAAGGATCATTAATACCTCCTCCAGAACTGCCGTGTGATGGCTGAGGCAACGAAACCATGAGGCTCATACAAACAAGCCGGGTGGAGAAGCACTGTGGTCTTATTAGCGATTCACTTTATGCAACCTTAAAATGATGAGCACAGGTAACGACTGGTGAGATGTACGCACTTCTCAAACTTCGGATAGTTCACAATTTCAAGGCTAATTTATTAGAATAGAGTGCACCATCTAAGCGTGCAGTATGCTGTCACTTCACCTTTACAAGCTCCAATAATTTTTGCCAACTCGATGAAAATAACCTTTCACGGGTGCTAATAAATGTTCTTTCTCTCCCTCTCTCTTCAAAAATTGAGTACCGAACCATCCTTTCTCGTTTCATTGGCGCTTACAATGTCTCGTCTGATCATGACCTTATGGATCGCATGCTCGCACATTACGCATTTTTGAGCTTTTCCATTCCCTGTACCATGAAGCCTATGCAGGGCGTCAAACCGGAATTTTTTGTTGCGATAGGTACATTACGGTAACATTTCGAGCCTTAGGCGTAGCGGTGCAGTGGCGGGGCTGCCACCCTGTGAATGCGCCGCCACGCTGTCACGTGGTTGGTCACGTGGTGCGGAGCAGCTGCCGGCGGCACAGCGCCGTGGCTGATCACGTGGTTGGTCTCGTGAACAAGTTCCACTCGGCTAGCTGTAGCTATCGCGTCACTCTAGTTTTAACTACAGCTAATCCACCGCCAATTTTTTCGGGTTCGGTTCGGGTTCACACCTTTCGAGTTCAGTTCAGGGTTCGGCTCCGCAACGGCATTCCGTTCCGATTAAACCGGTTCGTACCGGACCGAACAGTTTCAAACGGGTTCAGACCGCAAAAAATTCGGAACTTAGATGGGTGTTATTCAACATTGTTACGGTGTTTTCTTTCTCTGTGGCATCGGTATATAAAGTAAAATATGCAAAAATGTTTTCACTTTACCCACTTTAATTTACTCTCCGTGGAAAAAAATAAGGAATTTACGGCAAGAGCTGCAGTATTGAACGAGCTGAGAATTAATGTAAATCGCCTATGTATACGCCAGAATTCATATGATGAAGTACATAAGGCGGAAAGCTGGCAGAATTTGCATCCACAAAACCCTCCAGTTCCAGCAATTTCAGAGACCCTGTCGCGCGAGCAATCTGTCTAACCGGAAGCTTGTTTCAGTAAGGAATTTCTCCTGCGCCGAGTATATTTATGCGGGCGCCGTCAGGACCACCGCATGCGCCCTCTACGTTACCCCACACTGCTGAGAAAGGAAGCTTTCCTGTATCGGCAGCTATATACAGGCAGACACCCTCCCATCGCCCAAGAGCTGACTTGCCAGTCACAACCCCCCCCCCCCCTCGACGCTCCGCCACAAGGTATGATTGGTTTGATTAGTGTCGGGTTTAATGTTCCAAAGCGACTCTCGGCTACGAAGGGTGCCCACATGGTATGAGAATGTGCGAGAACCCTCTCATCTACCCATGCTCCTCCCAACTAGGGCCTCCTGGGAAGACTGCCTATTCCAAAGCCACAAGAGCTTACAAAACACAATTTGTTTCAATCGTCTGTTTGACATCTCCATCGTAACTTGCGTTATATATAGCCAACCCTTTTAGCACTGCATCCCGCTAGTGGAATGCAGAGTTAAGACTTGCCTATGCTGATGATGTACCACTCGTTTGTTCTGTAAAAAGAGTATGATAAAAACGCAGGCTTGGACGGGCTTGAGCACTGCGTTTCTGCACGGACAAAATCAACGAAATCTACTTCGCGACATTGAGCTGCGCAAGTGCTGCATTGTGCGAGGAAGAAGGTACATGCGCTTCATAGAATGTTTGCAATATCTGGGGCCCTATCAAAGGTAGCCTCTCCGCAGAAAGAATTGGTTGCTCCCTTGATAGAGTTCCGCGAATCGGCCGTGCATTTTTTGTCAAGCGTCTTATTTCTGGGTTTTGATTTTTAACGCGACAGCGTTAAGGATCTCCTGTCGCAGAAAAGCCGTTGTCGGCGTCGGCGGCGTTGGCCGTCCGCGAAAAATCCTCCTCCTTGCACTCTTCCTTTTCCTTCCCTTATGGCGCGGTACGGGTGTCCAGCGAGAATTGTGAGACAGGCGTCACTTCCTTTCCTTAATATTAATAATAATAATTGATTTTTGAGGAAAGGAAATGGCGCAGTATCTGTCTCATATATCGTTGGACACCTGAACCGCGCCGTAAGGGAAGAGATAAAGGAGGGAGTGAAATAAGAAAGGAAGAGAGAGGTGATGTAGTGAAGGGCTCCGGAATTATTTCGACCACCTGGGGTCGAAGTTATTCACTCTAGCTGCGCTTTTCTCGCTCTCTGTACTTGTCCTTCTGGTTCAACGGGAGGAACAAGACGATAACGATTCGTTTTCTCGGAGTGACGACTTGTCCCTTTTCTTACCTGGGGATCTTTAACGTGCACTGACATCGCGCAGCACACGGGTGCATTATCGTTTTTCTTCCATAAAAACGCAGCCGCCGCGGTCGGGTTCGAACCCGGGAACTCTGGATTAGTAGTCCAGCGCCGTAACCACTGAGCCACCGCGGCGGGGCTAATCAGCCTACAGTTTCCTGTCTCCGGTTCGATCGCGTTGCCGGCACACGCCACAGACTTCAGGGCACGCTCGCACGAAGCAAATAGTATACTTCCCAGTGTTGTACTTCCTTTCCTTAAAACCAAATTTTCATTTCTTTTTCATTCTCGCACGGCCCGGTTCGGGTGTAGGCCGAGATATGTGAGACAGGCGTCCTTTCCTTAAATTGTTCAACAAGCCACGCGTCGCGTCTCACTCTTAAAGACGAAGCTTAAGCGTCCTCCACATTTTTTCAAAACCACACACCACCCCTGCTTTTCAGCTGTGCTTAATTGGCGACTAATAATGTAATAATAATAATTGGTTTTGGGGGAAAGGAAGTGGCGCAGTATTTGTCTCATATATCTTTGGACACCTGAACCGCGCCGTAAGGGAAGGGATAAAGGAGGGAGCGACTAAGTGCTCATCTATGTTTTCTGGACATGGTGGCGAGGGAATTTTGTGCTCATGCATGTGGTTTCCTCTCTCTCCACTTTTTCTTAGAATACTTGTGCGGCCCCTCCAGAAGTCCAATGACAAAGTGCCTGGTCGGTCTTCATTTCCACTACCCATACATCTGCAGGCTTACCTAGCCTACCTTGGCACCAATCTTTTAAAGCGGGTTCAGCGGATGTAGGTTTTTTTTTACAGGAGTTTAACGTCCCAAAGCGACTTAGACTATGAGAGACGCCGTAGTGAAGGGCTCCGAAAATTTCGATCACCGGTGTTTCTTTAACGTGCACTGACATCGCACAGTACACTGACCTCTAGAATTTCGCCTCCATCAAAATGCGACCGCCGCAGCCGGGATCGAACCCGCGTATTTCGGGCCAGCAGCCGAGCGCTATAACCACTCAGCCACCTTAGCGGCTTCAGCGGATGTAGATTCAAATGGCCGCAAAATACTTTTTACACTTCAGACTTGGGCTTTAAGCGTTAGGACGTGCGTCCGAGCGAACGGTATGTTTGTGCCGTGGTCATTGGTGTTAGGATTGGAGCATCTCAGCCTGCTGCCACTGTTACGCAGAGCTGAGCGATGAAACGGTGCAGCGCAAGGGTGAGTCAACGAAACATTTATGATACTGCAAAACAAGGGGGTTACATTATCGGCTTACAGGGCCGGGAGCACAACAAGCTCGCACAAGGTGGCACGGCGGTGCACCGGGAGAGTGTCTCTCTCGCTTGATGTCTCCGTGTGCTGCTCCCGTCCGGCGCAGCGTAGTTTTTATAGCCTCCAGTGACCGTTGCAGCAGCCAGCCGTTCAAACCCTCCAATCTGGTCACGAGAGTGGTCATGGTTTGAATCTGACGAATGGACGAGAGAATTGCTTGGCCATTCGAAGTTTGCAGACGGGGAAGAGCTGCCAGCGAAGCATCGGTTCGTCTCGAGCCGGTGCTTGAGATGAGGGAAGGGGGAAGATTCCGCCGGCGAGCATTGACGCATCGTGCTGCAAGCCGTGATATGTCCGAGAGTCCGGGCATGCTTTGTACAAAGGCGGGCGTACAGCGCTAGCTTCCACGGATGCCACCGAAATGTGTGCTCGGCCATAACAGCCACCCCCCCCCCCTCGCCAGAGAATGCGCCACGAAGACGAGCTGCTTCCACGTGGCTCGGATGCAGGTCACGCTCGTATGCTGGGCACCTCTAAGTTCTCGTCCGGTGTTCCGCCGCGGGTAGCTCCACGCTCCTTTCTGTGAACAGGCCCCGTTCATCCGGCCAGATCGCTGGTTCGCTGCCTTGTCGCTCAGGTGCATCAACCAGCCTCGCTCGGCTCTTTTGGCGGTCTTGCTTCTCATCACCGGTCTTTGATCGTTCTGCATCTTGGCAAGAACCGACCGAGAACAGGCAAAACACAACACGAGCAAGTTCCCTATATCTCCGGCGAAGCCAACAGACTACAAGGTCATAAAAGCTTTCCTAGCAATAGCTCTGTCCCCCTTTTCGCTACCTCTTCAACAAGAGGCACATGTTGGGCAAAAAACTCTTAAAATCAAAACTAAGTTTCAAACGCATGTAACACACTGTATGTAATCAATACAAAATAAATTTTGCCCATTGAAAGCATTAGTGTCAGAAAACAGTATGCTTAGGCTGCAAATCAGGATATCAATTTTGCCCCGATATACGAGCGAACTTGATAACTGTTCGCGAAGTGACAACATGTAGGCCACGAGGAGGTACAAGCCAGCCTTGCTCAGAAAACACGGCTTAGTGCGTAGGCGTGTAACTCGCTTCTAACGAACGCTCTACGACATACGCTACCGCGAAAGCTAATGTCTCTGCCTCATTCACTCTAGCTGCGCTTTTCTCGCTCTCTGTACTTGTCCTTCTGGTTCAACGGGAGGAACAAGACGATAACGATTCGTTTTCTCGGACTGGCGACTTGTCCCTTTCCTTACGCTTCGCACACCAGTCACGACTTTCCTTTGCGAATACGTAACTCTTCCGATGGGAGCGTCCTTTCATTTTCTCTTTTCGTGGGGGCAAGTGAGACCTTCCACGAGTGACAGTTTCTTGCGGAGCAATTTTCCGATTCGCTCGATGCGAGGTTCGCCTATATCCGGCGTTTTGATTTTGCGTGTGCTGAACAGCATCATCTCAACTCGCGGCTTTCCATCGCAATACCTATGCTTGGCCGAGTGCTTAGACGGTTGGTTCATGCAAATTATCTTGTTGCCTCTGCCATGGTCCCGTAGAATCTCGCGCTTTATTCGCCATACACGCGTTTTCTCTGCGCGCGCTTGCCGCTTCCGGTGGGACCGCGATTTCTTCCTCGATTGCGGTGGAAAGTGACAGCCTGCTAGAGAGTAAGTGCCTTTATGAGTCATTCTCTATATCCGCTCGCAGCAAGATTCACCTTTGTGACTCTCCTTGATTTTTCGGTTCCCGGACAGCGTTCTCTTGTAGCTTGGTTTCCTGCCTTGATACTCTTTCCCATGCGAATGCTTGTATGCTTCCTTTTTGGAGCTTATCTTACTGCCCAGATTGGTCTGCCCCGGTGCGCTTCTGTGCTTCGCTCTTTTTTCAGATGGCAATGCCTCGCATATGTCTTTAGCTCTGAATATAACAAGTTTTGGGGCTGACAACGCGATTGACGTTGCTGCTGTCACTTTGCCGGTGACGCTGATGCCTCCGGTGGTGGCAAGCCGCTGCCGTGCGCTTGCCGTTGACCTCCTATCGGCGGCATCACTCTTTCTTATGGCCTGCGTTTCATCTTTCAGTATCAATACTCTCGCCCTAGCTGCTGATACTTCTTTGGAAGCACATGCTGCTTCTTTACATATGCAGCAAGGACGTAGAGATAGAGCTTCCACCTCGCGTGCAAGAGGACCGCGGTTCGAATCCCGGTGCTGCGCATTTCTCCACCAGGTTTGAAATTAATATAAAAGAAGAAAAACTCCGTGCGTCGATGGTATTGCATAACCTTGCCTGGGGTGCGGCCTGGTCTCGGGTGACCAGAACCGACAACGCACTCCCTCACCAGAATAGGATTTGGCCACCTTGGTGTAGTACTTGGTCTAAACCTTCTATGAACCTCCTACGAGCTGCTTTTGTAGTCTAGGTCGCCTAGGTTCCTGTTCTCTTACGATACCACTCTTATTGTCAGCCTATTCACATGTGCTACCTGGCTCAGGCTTGACTTTGATGCCTTTACTGATATGCTCAAAGCTGCGCTCTTAATTCTCACACCCTCTGAGTGCGCACTCGTCCTCAGCCATATCGGATGAAATGCCGTCTACAACCTCCATCTCGTCTGGAAGGTCCTGTGCTCCACTGTTGTCCAGCACCTTACTTCTTCCGGCGCTGACGAACCAGTGTTCGCTGCTGGCATGCGTGCTCGTAGGCAGCTCTCCGGACGTCGTCGCCGACTTGTTTCAGCCTACTGCAAGTGGCGGTTCGCCGTGCACTCAGTTGCGGTGTTGGCGCCGTTGCAGCTGCTTTGTGGACTGTGACTAAACTTGCAGCGGTGCAAAAGCACAGGACCCGTTTTGCATCGCTAGTCGCAAACACTAACGTACAACTCAGCGTCTGCAAAATATATATGGGTCCGCTTGCGTTGACTGAGAATTTCAGGTTTCTGAATTTCTGTGGAATGCGATGCAGAGCAATGTGTGTCATCCTCTTAGACTTCGCTTGTGTCGGCACTGGTCTTTTCATCAATGTCCAGCTGGACTTCCTCGTCCCCACGCTATGCAACTCCGCCTGCTTTTGACTCGTTAAGAGATCCACTTTTCGATAATTCCACTCGACTCTGAATGTCCGAGATCGCTGTTATACCATCTACGATGCTCTGGATACCTTATCCAAAAGTATACAGGTTTCCTCAGTAGGTGAATGCGGGGCATATTCCACTTTTACAGCAGCAGTTGCATCTTCCAAGTACGAACTACCCTCCTCTGTGCCGCTATTCTACAGCTGCGCATTCTGCCTCCTTGTCACGATCATCCGAAACTTCCGCATAGTTCAATGTTTGCACTGTTATCATCTCGTTGTCACTAGCGGTGAAACTACTTTCCGTTACGTTACCAGCGAGCTCTTCGCTACCCCCAGAGTTCTCGACCTGAGGATCTATCGACACTGTATCCAAGCTACATTGCTCGTGCGCGTCTCTGAGCGGTCTTTCTCTCTCTCTCGTGCCCGTGCCAGAGCAAGCTCCTGCCAAAGCTTCCACGCTTGAAATCATGTGAGGGACATGCATGCCACACCGGCAAAGAATGATTTTTTTTTTCATCCCTCAGACGCTGCTCTGAGCTGTTTGAAAAGAGGTAAGGAAAATGCTCGGGGAGGGCGGCAGACACGGCCGCCTCGGTGTTAAGCGGCCCAAAACCGCCTTCAGTGACCACCGTAGTGATCGGTAAGCAATCAAACTGACCCTTGGCAACCTGCTTTATCCACGAGGATTTTCCTGTAAAGTCTCTCGGAGAAACTAAAGACGGGTGAACAACGTCCATAGTCGCTGCCGAGTCTCAAAGAGATCTCCACTTCTTGCCTATCGCACTAATCTCCTGCATATATGGTTCCAACAACCACATATTTTTATTTGTTTCCCGAATCGTTGCAAAAGAAACCTTTTGATTACGGTTTGATGCGATATGCCCTTCCTTTTTGCTGTTGTAGTAGGTCAAAGGCTTCCATGATTCAAATGCACGTGCGGCATCCCCGTGCTGCTTAGGAGCATCGTCAGATTTCTCTAACTCTTTTTCTTCGCACACAGCCTGCTTTGACGCAGACGCATCTTTTCGAAAATCGTGATGCCTGAACAGTTTCCTTCCATCAGACTTCCTTAGAAAAGCGTCTTTTGTTTCCGCTTTTTCGATGCATAATGCCCTGCTGTACAAGTTTCGGCGAGTGTAGTATTCTTTAAACAGCTCGGCTGCCTTGTTAAGGTTTGCCTCTGTAGCCTATCCTGCAGCCACAGCCTTACATCGTGCTAGACGCAGCAGTATAATTGCTCCAGCGCAATGCACTCTACCACCTTATCCCGGTCACCATAAACTTCCTCGCCCTTGAGCCATTGAACTAGGTCGGCTTCCATCTTAAACGCCAAGTCAATGTGTGACTCACTGCCTTGTTTTGCGTACCGGAAGTTTTGCCGGAATACCTCAGGTGACAGCTTATATTTCCTCAATAGGGCATCTGTGATCTCTTTGTAGCTCTCGACCGCCTCCTTCGACAAGCATGTTATCATGTCAGATGGTTCCCCGGGAAGCAGAGATAGCAGATCCTGTGCCCACAGAGACCGCTAAATGGCATTTCTCTCGCAAACATGCTCACATTTTACGAGATATTCTTGCATGCGCTCGCCGATTGCGAACGACGGAGGTTGGTCTCGGATTCTTTGGCCATAAGCCTTCACCGTTCTTGAAGCTAGGCTAGGAGCCGGCGAGCTTTGCCGCTGCGCCTTCTCTGTCTATTTTCTCTAGTGTTCTCTGATCCCCTGTCGTTCCTTTCTGTCTGCCTCTTCGAACCTTAAGGCATTCTTATCGCTCAAGTTCTGCGTCTTCGCTTTCACGGCGTTCTTTGGTCTCCTTGCGCTTTCGGCTTTCTTTGGCCTCCTCGTGCACAAGGCGTTCTTTGGCCTCCTCGCGCTCTCGCTCAAAGCGTCCTTCAATTTGAGCCAATGCCTCATTCGCTTTCTCAGCCGTTACGCCCTCCGCCCGCATGACCTCAAGAATCGCATTCGTTTTGCGGGGCCAAAATCGATGCCAAACTCTCCACAAATTCCGATGAGTTCCTTCACTTTAAGGTACTCTTTATTTCACACTAGCTTCTTGCTGTTTGCTCTGTCTTCGAATTCCTTTGCCGTTCACTACTATCGAGCTACTCGTATCACACGCGCAAGCACTTCTTTGCAACCACGCCTTGTTTACCCCCTCAGCCTCAGCTTTAGTTTCAGAGCACTAGGTTCGAAACAACAAAGCTCTATGCAGTGCTTCGCACAGCCCTACTAGCAGTGTGGCGACTTCAGGCGCATGCCGTTTGCCCTTGTTAAAATTCCCTTGCCATTCACTACTATCGAGCTTGTGACATGCGCAAGCAATTCTTTCCACAAAAAATTGTAGCACCAGCACCAGGTTTGGTTTCAAAACACTCCTATACTACAGGCTCAAAACAACATAGCTCTCTCCGTTGCTTAACAAAGCACTCCTCTAGGCTGCAATAACGTGTGCTAGAGTAATCTGGCGAATTGAGGGAAAAACATCAGGCACTGGGCGCTCCGAGGTACCTGACGCCAATCGATCCCGCAGCTGTCATTCACAGTTAGGACTGGGGCATCTCAGCCTGCTGCCACTGATGAGCAGAGGTGAGTGTTGAAACGGTGAAGGCAACGTTGAGTCAACGAAACATTTTTGAACAGTAAAACAAGGGCATTACATTATTGGCACAGGAAGCAGGAGCACAACGGGCTCGCACAAGGGGGCACGGCGGTGCGCCGGGACAGCGTCTCTCTCGCTTGATGTCTCCCTCTGCTGCTCCCGTCTGGCGCGGCTTGGTTTTTATATCCTGCGGTGAACGTTGCAGCAGCCAAACGTTCAAACCCTCCATTCAGGTCACGCCACTGGTTGCCGTTTGAATCTGACGAATGAACGAGAGGAGCTCGGCCATTCGAAGTTTGCAGCCAGGGAAGGGCCGACGGCGAAACGTATGTCGCGTGTCTAGCCGGCGCTTTCGAGGCGGGGGGGGGGGGGGGGGAGGATTTCGTTGTGCGAGCCTGGATGAGTCATTCTTCATTGCCGCCACATTTCCGAGAGTCCGAGCTAAGCGCAATGGTGGGTGGGCGGCACTGGCTTCCGCGGATTCCACCCGAATGCATGCTCGGGCATAACAGTACTTTTGAGCAACGATAAACTATTAAACAATGACATTATTTTTGTTGCGTCGTGATAAAGTGTCTTTCTTGAGGCATACTTCAGCGCACCCTTAAAAAGAAAGACGTTGAGATTAGGCTTTACAGCATAAGATTTCTGCCTGTGATAAAAGAATCCGATATTCCGTTCGAACAGTTCATATTAATAGGGACAGTTTAGCTCTAGAAAAGCCGCATTATGAATAAGCACGCAGAAACGCTGCTTTTGACGAGGCCAGTGTTCAACAGTGCCTTTTAGCGCAAAAGATATATGCTGCGCAAGTTCAACCTCCTGACTGTTTACCCGTTCTTGACGTGTGCGCCTTCCGGAACTTTTATGTGTGGGCGGAGTAAAGAGTAATGATATCATGAAGCGGTATGACGAGATCGCTGAAATCGACGCTGTCAAGCAGGGAGGAGGAGGACCAGGGCGGCTCCTGATATTCAATACAATAAAAATAAAGAGAAGCTTCGGTGACTGTCGGGTAGTCTAATGCATCGGTAAACGACACTTCATCGTTGCTCCGACACTGGTACGGATCCTACTCGGGGTTGGAGTATGGTAGCTGCTTTTTTTTACTGCGGCAGCAGTATAGCCTGTGTTTATGTGTTTGTGTGTGTGTGCGAGCCATGTATGGCGCGTGTGCAGCCTCCACCCTTGATGCACACTAGGATGGGCGCACACCCGGGCACTCAACCGGGTGCTCCAAGTATGTCATCGCCCAAACGGGAACCTCATGTGCGGCAGCTAGAGGCAGATATAAGCCGCCCGACGAGTATTCAAGGACCAGCAGTCCGAGAACAGCGTGAAGAAGCCGACCGATAGCGAGTCCCATCTATTTTTTCTATATCAACATCATCCTAATCATCAGCATTAATATACCAAGTGCAGCGCAAAAGCCTCTCCCATGTCTCTACAATTAACCAAGTCCTTTGCCAGATGCGCCTAACCTATGCCTGCAAACTTCTTAATATCATCCGCCCACCTAAACATCCGCCATCCCCTACTACGCTTGCCTTCTCTTGGAGTCCACTCTTTTATCCCTAAGTACCAGCGGATTACACGCCCTGCCCATTTCGTACTCTTGATTTTAACTACGAAATCATTAACCAGCGCTTGTTTCTTCACCAGCTCTCACCGCTTCCTGTGTATTAACATTAAACCTGTCATATTTCATTCCATGGCTCTCTGCGTTGTCCTTAACTTGAGCTCAACCCTTTTCGTTAGCCTTCAGGTTTCTGCCCCGTAGGTGAGTGTGTCGCAAATTGGTAGCGCGTCCCCAACTTTCCGAAGGGGAACGCTATCGCATGCAGGTTCGAAAAAGAAAACAAAGCGATCAAACAAAACAAAATGAAGCCGTATTTGTAATTTAAAGGAAAGAGGGCCAATAAGATACGCACACGTCCACAAGAAAAACACAAGCTCAACAAGCGTACACCACTACAGAATAAAAGGAAAGAGCTCACCAGGTGAAGCGGGGTGCCTTGCAGACAGGGCGAACGCTGGTCGATGTAGTGTGACGCGTCGCTACGATACATCGGAAGCGGCGGAAGGGAGCCAGGTGGTGGTAGGAGTGGAGAGAAACAAGGGGAGACGCCGCTGGCCTCCCGTCAACAGCCCGAAGAACTTGGCAGCCGCAGGGAAAACGTAGCCACGTCCCGTCGACGGCGTCACGAAACACCAGATGCTGATAACAAGCTATCCAAGAGTGCCTTTTGGCAACACAAAATCTCAGTCCATCTGCTGGCACCTCAATACTTGCAAGGAACGCTGTAGGCTTGAGTCGGGGATCCAAGGGAGGACACGGCAGCTCGGACGCAACGTCCGACGGCTGCCACCTCTACGCTTGAATGCCAGGATCTACGCTGTCTTCCTTAACACCTCTGTTTTATGACACGTCAGCTCTCCGCTCCTCGTGCCCGCGACGCTCTTTGTCGCCGTCGCCTCGCACACACCCTTCGCGCGCACGCGCAATGCTGGGCTGGCACGCGCAGCGCTCCGCTGTCTTACGCACCACTGTCGACGCACCGCGTTCACAAATCCTCGCGGACCTTTTCTGCAGCTAAGATATGCCCCCCTTCGAAAACGTTTTTTCACTTAGAAAAAACTGCCGTTGGTGCCCACAAAACTTATGTTCATATCATAAATAGACAAGTTAAACGCTGCCAAAGTCAACGAAGGCACTTTACAAAGAGACACAAGGAGGCACATGGAAACGCGCACAGAGGAAACATGGGGTCAAATATGATACATCTGCAAAAGGGAAATATAAACCTTACAGAACATCGGACACAAACTTTACATGCGTCTGTACCATAAAGGTGAATATGTACACTGAAAAACCCATAACCGGAGAACGAAGGGAAAAAATAACGCACAAAAACTACAAGGCTATATTTGCACAGGCAGAAATTGCAAACACAAGATAGCAGCAGAATATGTTGGGTATTCACCTCCTGCAATTTATAAACCACTCACGCAACCAGCGCCTGCATTTTCTGATCCTGTCAACTTCTTCCATTACAACGAAAGATGACGATTGGACGGTCTCTTGGGGCGCACGCTCTTCGTATCGCTTAAGCATATTGATGTGGATGAGTTTCTTAGTGTGGCCTAAGTCGATCCAATAATCCACTTCGTTCTCTTTGCGAGAAACCACGAATGGGCCTTTCCACTGCATAAGGAGTTTAATGTGTCGACTCGGCAAAATAATGAGGGCACGATCTCCAACCCTTAACTGCCGCTTTTTGCTGTTCCTGTCATAATATCTCTTCTGACGCTGTTGGGCACACAACAGATTTTGATGTGCCGCTCTCACAGTTGGCCCGAGACGTTCACTTAGATCGAGAACGTAACCATATGTCGTCTTCGTGTCTTCCCCTAGCTCTTCCCTTGTACAGAGTTGTCTGAGGACTAGGAGCGGTCCTGGTACATGTCGGCCAAATATCAACTAAAACGGAGAAAAGCCCAGACTCGCCTGCGGCACCTCTCTATATACGAACAGAAGCGGAGCGATATAATGATCCCATGTATTGGGCTGCTTCTGACTGAGCTTACGCAGCATCTGCTAGAGTGTACCGCTAAATTTCTCCAAGATCCTATTGCACATTTAATCGTAAGGGGTCGTGCTGAGATGTTCCACCGCCAAGAGATCATCGAGCTCTCTCTACATCTCGGAAGTGAAACAGGAGCCCTGATCACAAATATTTCTCGTGAAACCTATTCGCGAAAACATCTCGACTAAACAGTCTGCCACGGTTGCTGAATCTATCTTTGGCGCAGCCTCGGCGTCGGGATACCGCGTTGCAAAAACGACGAGAATGAGAATATATCTATTCCCTTTCACCAATGTGTGCGACAGTTGGCCGACAATATCTACGTCGACCCGATCAAATAGAGTGTCGATAAGAGGCATGCGTCCCAACGGAGCTTCCCCTACCTTGCCTTTCGGGCACGTCCTTTGGCAGGGGTCGCACTACCTGACAAACATATTATTATCCTCCTGCACTCTCGACCACTAGAATTCTTACAGAACTCGATCGGCAGTCTTCTTAATGCCCTGATGCCCCACCAACGGGCTATCGTGGGCAAGGCTTAAAACCTGTGATCTACAAGACTTTGAAAGTATTACCTGTCGAACCTCTCTACCGGAAGCGAGATGATAGAGGCGGTACAGTAAACCCCTTTCAACATAATATGAGTGCGAAGTGCTGTGCTTGCCATGGAACGCCTTTCCTACTTTCACCTAACACGCCTTCAATGACTCATTGTCTTATAGCTCTGCTTCTATCATTTCCTTGGTGATCCTCATGGCAACAACGCTTAAAGCAGTACTTTCCCTCCTTCGTCCAGAAACTTCCCTCTAAGCCAACACCACTTTTGGGCCCTCGCCTTCACCATTTTGACTGGCGACATCGTCACTGACTATGCCAGGACATAATTTAGCAACGCCGTCCTATTTATTCCAATTAATATCTGGATCTCAGGTCTCACGGGCCTCTGGTTCATTACTAATAAAGACATCGTACAATGGTGTCTCCATGCACTTTACCAGGGCCGTGCCAGTAATATAATTGGAAGCGATATAGACTTCTGCCTTGGGAACTTCCAGACTACATTCATCAAAAGGAACACCGTAGATCTCGAGCCGGTGAGAGCTGAGTCAGAAACTAGCGCTCTCCGCACAACCACTTTATTGCTCCCTGTGTCCCGTAAAACACGTACGGGTAGGCCACGGAGCTCGCCATCTAGTACAGGCACGTGTTGGGCCTCTACGGGCTTTTTCCAGACAAGTCCGACTACCACCTTACCCTCAGCTGGCTCAAGCATATCTGCTGTTGTGGACGTAGTTTCAGGCGCAACACTCTCTGGCTTAACACAACAGGACGATTGTATTTGGTTTTCGTGCTTTCTTTAGCAGGAGCTTACATCATGCCCGGTTTTCCGACAATAAACGCAATAAAGTTGTTTCGGCTTAGATCGACAGTCGGCAGACTTATGTCCAGGTCGGTTACAAATGAGACACCGTCCTGAATGTCTACTTGATAGTACATCCTCCTATCTCGGATTGCCCACCTCGAACTATTCTTTGAACGAAGGCAAGTTTCTTTGCCTCTGGGCCTCTAGAAAGTTGTCTGCTGCCTCGGCCATTTTGTCGAGCGTCTTGCATTCTCTTTCTTGAAGAAAAAATCTCCAGACGACTGTGACAATTCCTTATGAACTGCTCGGCCATCACAAAGTCACGTAATTTAATGTAAGTTGTGGCCATTCCCGACATCTCGACCCATCGATAAAAAAGACTGAGCAAATGTACAGCATATTGCTTGCCTGTTTCTTTATCAAGCGGCTGACTTTCACGAAACCTTTCGCAATAACCTTCCGCTGTAAATCGAAAATGTTGGCGCAGGGCTATTTTTGCCTTGTCATATTCAATTGAATCTGCTGGGGACAGTCGACCAAACGCACGGAGAGCTTCCCCAGTCAAAGACATACTGAGTGCTGCAGCCCATTTTTCCTTGGGTCAGCTGTGCTCTTCTGCGATATGATCAGGACGTTTGAGGTGTACATCCAAGTTATCCCTGCGATCGTCGAAAGGCGGGATCAATTTGTGCTGGCTAACCGCTGCTGATGGCCCTGTTGCGGGTTCACGATTACCCCCACCAGCTTCTGCGATCCTTAATTGGAGCTGAAATCTACGCTCTTCAGCCTCTGGTAGCGATTTCGCATGCTCGTGTTCGGCTTGTTCTTTACGCTCCTCAGCCTCTGCTTGCGCCTGCGCGCCTGCGTTCGGCTTTTGCTAGCGCCTTGGCATCCTCTCGTTCGGCTTCTTCTTGCGCTTTGTCATGCTCGCGTTCCGCTGCACGTGCTATGCGTTCCTTCGCTTGCTCGGCAACCACCCACGTGCGCAGATCGGCGTCATTCAGCCCCATTCGCTCCCCAACTCGATCAAATCCTTTAGTGTTGCCACCGCTTCGTTTTACAGACCCACGAAATGAAAAAAAAACGGCTTCGTCCTGTCGCGGACGCCAACTGTCGCGAAATGGGAGCGCCTAACCGAATTTCCGAGGGGGTTTGCTATCGCGTGCAGGTTCGAACAAGAGAACAAAGAGATCAAACAAAACAATACGAAGCCGTATTTATAATTTAAACGAAAGGGGGCCAATAAGAAACGCACACGCCAACAAGAAAAACACACACTCAGCAAGCGTGCAATACTGCAGAATAAAAAGAAAGCGTTCACCAGGTACTGGCCACCCCAGGTGAAGCGGGGATGCCTTGCAGACAGGGCGAACTCCGGTAGTTGTAGTGCGACACGTCGCTGGCGATGCGTAGAAGGAAGCGGCGGAAGGGAGCCAGGTGGTGGTAGGAGCGGATAGGAACACAGGGGGACGCCGCTAGTTTCCCGTCAACAGCCCGAAGAACTTGGCAGCCGCAGGAAAAACGTAACCGGGGTCTAGATTACGCAACTGTCAACTAGAAAAATTGTCAAAAACGTGTCAAAAATGTGTCATAAGCATCGTTCCTATTGGTCGGTCGTGGCAGGCGGCCATATTGCGTTTTTGCGTCATGGGTGGCTGTACATTACGTCACGGACGTGGCAGAAATGGCGACGTTGCACACCTAATTATGCAGGCGGAAATTCACACTTTTTTGTGATAGTCTCGAGGCGGTCATTTTGACCGTTGCGTTTTGGACAGAAAATGGCGGCGGTGTACGCAGCCATACGACTGAGGTGGCTGCGCTAGCGTGAGAAACGACGAAGGAGGGCGCTCGAGGACGCTTTTGACTTGCCGGAGGAACTGTTTCTATGTCTTTTTCGACTGGAGAGGCAGACGGTGGAGTGGCTATGCGACGAAGTTGCCGATGAACTGGAAGGTGCGCGGTGGTGAAAGGATTTATTTGAAAATTGCAGAGCGGTTGCGTGGGGAGCAGTCCCTAGTGGGCCGGTCACCTTACAGTACTAGGTGGAGTCCGTTATTCAGGGACACCATTTTTCTGGGCCGCCACTCGAGCTCGCTGAACTAGGGCTTGTTGGGCCGGTAGGTGCAGACAGCGGCGCAGGGCCGCCTTCCAGTGCTCTCGGGGGTAGGGGTTGTAGGCGGAAGAGAAGGACTGTGTTGACATGCCCAGACAATGTGGAACGTGTCAGCCACCTCCCCACAGAAAGAGAAGAGGCAAGAGAAAGAAGTGTCGAAATGTTTGAGCACTGCCAGGCAGATTAGAGTGTTAGTAAAAAATCTAAGCAGTATTCTGTCGTCCGCTTTCCCTAGCCCTTGAGAGGAGCCGGGTACTGGCGGTGCGAGTCCCGGTAATAAGCGGAGATATCTTTGAAAGTTAACAGAGAATAGGTGTCTTGGTCCAGATCGGTAGGGTATACGTCGGGAGCCCGGTTAGCGAGTGCGCGTGCGACCGAGTTGGCGGCCTCATTCCCTGCTAGGCCCTGGTGGCCTGGAGTACATATGAGAAATCGGGTCGTGGGATCCTGATTCCGAGCTGCTCTCCAAATTATTCGTTGCGCTTTTGGCGTTATCCAGCCCAGTTCATAATTCTGGCAAGCGCCTCGCGAGTCGGATATGATGAATTTAGATTGCGCGTGGAAGGCGGCTAGGGCGATTGCTACCTCCTCCGCATGGGTTGTGCTAAGTGCCTTAAAAGTGATGCCGTTCACCTGTCTTCCCTAGTGAACGACCGCGGCCGTGTACCATCCTCCCCTGGAATGATGTGGACCCGCAACGTCTACATAGAAAACGCTGTGTTTGGAGCCATAATGGCGGTGCAGGGTATTCGCCCGCGCCTGACGCCGTCTATTGTGGTTCTCTCTGACTCTGTTCGCGTGCGAGCGCGTTGTCGGTGCGGCGGCAGGTGCTTTGTGCACTGCGGTTCTTTGCTACTGGCGGCTTTCAAGCTGCCGTTGGTAATGAGGCGTACATCTGCGTCGCACAGCCGACGGTGAGCAAATGCGTACAGCGGTTGTTGGAGGCAATTTGTAAAGTTAGTTTGACAGAAGAGGTGGGCTCCGTCGTCATCTCTGTGACGCACAGCTACATATAAATAAGACACGCTTATGCTGGCAAAGCACTTTATTTTTCCCAGCAAATGGCACTTCGTGGTCGTCTTCTGTTTCCCAAGGGGAAATAAACAAACAACCACTTGTCACATGCTGCAAAACCTCACCTTTTCGCATTTTTTTCATCGATCGAAAGAGGCGAACAACACAGACTTCAACAAGTTAAAATTGTCTTCGTCGATTTCGTTCCGTGCGGTCCTTGCAAGTTCGCACTGCACGCACGTAGCCTTCACTGCATTCGTTCAAATGTTTCTGCGCACCTTGGTCAACCGCACAGTAAATTGATTTCTGGCGCCGCGTAAAAAAACAATAACACGGCGTGGAATCGGCTGCTTTCGTGCAAAGCGGCTTGACGTTTTACAGCTGTGAGCGCTTCCCCGTGGTAGCAAAAGTTGCTCATTAGCAAATTTAATAGCGCAATGTAAACCGCTTCTTGTTTTGCTTAATATTTTCGAACTTTAAACACAATGTTTTGCAAAATAAAATACTGGCTATTTTGATCGCTGCGTATTTCTTAAGTCTTTTTACAAAACTTTCACAGACGGCCCCTCGCCGTGAAATAAAAGCTCTCAAGGCGCCGCCCTGCTGTAATTGGCTGATTCCTCGTTGCGTCAAGCGGTGACGTCTCTTCGTTTCGTCATTTTGACGTCACCGTCACTTTTGACAAAATTTGTGACAGTTGCGTAATCCGGCCCCAGGTCCCGTCGACGGCGTCGCGAAAAGACAGAGGCTTAAATCAGGCTATCGAAAGTGCCTTTCGGCAACGCGGATCCTCAGTCCATTGGTTGCCACCTCCACGCTAGGAAGGAACCCGTTAGGCTTGCGTCGGTGATGCAAGGAAGGGCACGGCAGCACGAACCCAACGTCTGACGGCTGCCACCTCAGCGCTTGAATGTCCCGAGCTCCGCTGCGCTGTCTCCCTTAACACCTCGGTTTTCTGACACTTCAGCTCTCCGCTCCTCGTGCTCGCCGCGCGCTTCGTCGTCGTCGCCTTGAACACACGCTTCGCACGCGCAGCGCTTCGCTGTCCGACGCACCCCTGTGACCGCGTTAGAAAATCTTCCGAGTATCTTTTGTGCACCTCACAGAGTACCGGTAAGATACAGCTGTTGTACACTCTTCTCTTGAGGGATATTGGTAAACTGCCACTCATGATCTGACACAGCCTGCCATATGTCCTCCACACCATTC
Organism: Amblyomma americanum; assembly: GCA_030143305.2. Lineage (NCBI taxonomy): Eukaryota > Metazoa > Arthropoda > Arachnida > Ixodida > Ixodidae > Amblyomma > Amblyomma americanum. The sequence goes on along the minus strand of JARKHS020029234.1, from coordinate 277,786 downwards.
TTATCATTGTAGTTGTTTCCCACTCAATAATCCGGATCGTTTTTCACTACCTTTTAAATATTCTTTACCACTTCCAGCACCTCGCTGTCAATTGTGAACTCGGTTCCCTTGGTAGACTGTTGAAAATTACTTTGGTTTTCTGCATGTTAATATTTAGACCCACCGTTCTGCTCTGTCTGTCTAACTCATTGATCATGCTTTGCAGTTCACCTCCTGAGGGACTCCGAAATGCAATGCCATCAGCGAATTGAGGTTATATCGGTATTGTCCATTAACTCCTATCCCCAACTGTTTGCAATTCTGGCCTCGGAATACCTCCTGTAAACATGTGGTGAACAGCACTGGGGAGATTGTATCTCCTTGCCTGACACCCTTACATACTGCAATTTTATTACGGACTTCATGGAGGACCATGGCAGCTGTTTAGCTGCTGTATTCCATACGTCTTCCAGTATTTTGACGTAAAGCTCTTCTACACCCTGATTCCGCAATGCCTGTATGACTGCGGATGTTTCCACTGAGTCGAATGATTCACCGTAATCAATGAAGGCTATATAAATAGGGTTTGATCATATTTTGTGCAACTCTCTATCATCTGAACGATAGCGTGAATGATTTATTCTGGAATATCCTTTACGATAGCCTGCCTGATAGTTTGGTTGATTAAAGTCTAAGGTTGCCCCGACTCTATTAGTAATTACCTAGTAAATACCTTGTAGGCAACGGACAGTAAGCTGATCGGTCTGTAATTTTTCAAGTTTTTGACGTCTCTTTTCTTAAGTATAAAGTTATGTTTTCGTTCCTCCAAGCTTCTGGCACGGTCGAGGTCTTAAGGCATTGCATATACTTCGCGGCTAGTTTTGTATCAAGAGCCACGCTGAAGGCTTGAAATGCTACCGTGGCGGTAGAGGCGCCACCACCCTGTGACTGCGCCCCCTCGCTGTCACGTGGTAAGGAGCAGCTGCCGGCGGCACGGCGCCGTGGCTGATCACGTGGTTGGTCACGCGACCAAGTTCCACTCTTCCAGCTGTAGCTATCGCGTCACTCCGGGCTTAACTAGAGCTAAACCACCGCCAATTTTTTTCTAGCGCAATCACCCCTCCTAAGGCTTTCTTTACTTGCTCTTTCGTTACTGGCGGGATGACACATTGCTGTGCGCTACTCTCTATCATTATTGCTCTGATTACATTGGCTACTGTATAGGTTTGTGTAGAACTCTTCGGCTACTTTATATATCTTATCCATATTGCTTATGAAATTTCCGTCCTTGTCTCTTAGAGCAAAGCTTTGGTTTTTTTACGTATGCCTAGTTACGTCCTCTCCACTGTTAGGATACCTGCGTTCTTTAGAGCATGCTGAACTCTCTCCGCATTAAACTTCATTATGTCGGCTACCCTTCCGCCTATTTATTAACATCGCTATCTGTGTTAGTTGTGTTTTATCTGTAGGGTTCGACGTTTTCATGCTTTGGCGTTTCTTAATCAGATCTGTCTCCTGAGATAGCTTGCCTGTATTCTGTCGAGCCGTCATACCGCCTACTTGCGCTGCGCACTCCGTAATGTTGGCTGTCAGATTATCGTTCATTGTATGGATATTAAAATCGCCTTCCTAAGTTGAGGCTGGATATCTGTTCTGCTGCGATATCCTACATTCCCCAATTTGGGTCTGATCGCTAACTCGTTATGGACTTCCTCTTCACTAGATTCTTCCGTTCCCTCTTCAAGTCTAAGCTAATTCGATGCCTCCCAATTCTGCGGCCGCTACAGCGCACCTTTCCGAGGACGTCCACATCCTGAACGATGCCGGATTGAGCGCATTGCATAAAGTCGATTTCATTTTTGTCGCACCATTGGGGCTCTTCCAGATACACTTCCTGTTCCCTAGTTTGTGGAAGAAGGTATTCATGATCAGTGAAATATCTCTATCAGCGAACTCGACTAATAGCGCTCCCCGGCTATTCCTAGAACCTATCCCATTGTCGCCTACCGCCTGGTCGCCAGTCTGCTTGTGGCCCACCTTCGTATTGAAGTCGCCCATCTGTAAAGTGTACTTTAATTTTACTTTTTTATATTGCGGAACACTTTCGGAGCATTTGCTTAAAACAAAGTAATTTTACCGCCGATTCATTTTATTGCAGTAGCATCTTTTTAGGCGCAATCATTATCCTGCCACTGAGCACAAGCATTTATACTTTACCCGTCTGTGCAATCGCTATTTAACCTTACAGCGATAACTGTTAGGCGCCAGTCCCTGGCTTTCACGTTACTGCCTCCGTCGGTGTAACCGGTGGGTGCGCCAGCACGCACCGGTTGCGCCGGTCCACCTGGGTCGCATTAGCCTACGGGAGGTTTTGTTTGGAACAGCCTCCTTCGAGTGCAGGGGTGCATCACGTGACTACTACACCAGCGCCGGTCAACCTGGATCGCATAAGCCTACGGGTGGTTCTATTTGGAGCAGCCTCCTGCAAGTGGAGGGGCGCATCACGTGACTACTAATCCAGCGCCAGTCTACCTGGATCGCATAAGCCTACGGGAGGTTCTGTTTGGAACAGCCTCCTGTCAGTGCAGTGGTGCATCACGTGACTACTACACCAGCGCCGGGGTACCTGGATCGCATAAGCACACGGCAGGTTCTGTTTGGAACAGCCTCCTACCAGTGCATGGGGTGCGTCACGTGACTACTAACCCAGCGCCGGTCAACCTGGGTCGCATAAGCCTGCGGGAGGTTTTATATACAATACAATACTGCCAGTCTCAGTAAGAGACCGTAGCAGGTGGGCAACCAGTACAATATAATGTTGAAAACACAAAAGAGATATTTCAAGCAGATCAACAAAAAGAGAACTCTTACAATACGTGTTACATAAATACTAGTAGGCAGGTTACTAAAGAATACCTTTAAGAATCAGAACTGTAACAAAAAGGAAAACAATTACAGCAGCAGTCATTCATGCCAGCAAGCATGCTAGTATTCAAAATATTTAACAATAGGAACTTGAAGAAAGCGAAAAAAAGGTAATGGGTGGCAATAGACAATGTAATCATCCTTAAAAGTAACATAGTATCAAGAGATGTAAGTAATTGTTGGGCAGTCATCTGGTAAGATGTAGGACTATTGGCACATTACAGATTCTTGTTAAATTCTACTAATCTTGAAGTGAAGGAAGATAGTGAGTCCGACATGGTGATCGATGGATCGAGTCGATTCCATTCGCTGATGGCTTAAGGAAAGAAAGAATGCTTGAGAGTGTTCGTTCGGCAGGAGTATTCAGTTAGCGTGCGTGCATCTTTGTGCCGGGATTGCCGTGACTGTGAGAAGCATGCGTATTTAAACACATCTATACTGTAGTTGTTGTGTAGTAATTGATATAAAAACTTCAGGCGGGATTCTTTTGCCCTAGATGATAGTGATGGAAGACCAGATGATGCGGCAAGATCGGTAGGTGAGTGAGAGGGTTTGTATTTGTTATGAATGAACCTTGCAGGTTTTCGTTTCACCTTGTCAAGCCGAGTGATGTTAGGGATTGACTGTGGGAACCAAACAGTGCTTGAATATCCTAAAATTGGCCTTACCAGGGTAGTGTAGGCAAACAGTTTGGTGTTTTGAGGGGCCAGACGTAAGCATCTTCTAAGAAAGAACAGCTTTCGCAAGGCAGCAGAGGTAACATTGCCTATATGTGCGTCCCATCTTAGGTCAGAAGTTTAAGTTAACCCTAGGTATTTATGCTCAGAAACCCTTGAAAGCGTTGATTCCTTGATACTGTAGGATTGCCCCGCCGCGGTGGCTCAGTGGTTAGGGCGCTCGACTACTGATCCGGAGTTCCCGGGTTCGAACCCGACCGCGGCGGCTGCGTTTTTATGGAGGAAAAACGCTAAAGCACCCGTGTGCTGTGCGATGTCAGTGCACGTTAAAGATCCCCAGGTGGTTGAAATTATTCCGGAGCCCTCCACTACGGCCCCTATTCTTCCTTTCTTCTTTCACTCCCACCTTTATCTCTTCCCTTACGGCGCGGTTCAGGTGTCCAAAGATTTGTGAAACAGATACTGCGCCATTTCATTTCCCCAAAAACCAATTAAAAAAAATACTGTAGGCATAGTTATATGGCAGTTTTTTCCTGGTGACTGTCATACAAACGGATTTTTTATTGTTTAATGTCATCTGCCAAGTTTTACACCATTCAACCATTGTGTAAAGAGAGCTGCTTAGCATAAAGTGGTCTTCAGGATTTTTTATCGTTTTGTACAGAATGCAATCATCGGCGAAAAGTTTTGTTACACTCAATATTGTTGGCAATATCGTTGATGAAAACTAAGAACAACACTGGTCCTAGGACAGATCCCTGCGGGACTCCTGATGTAACGGGAACTGGTCTTGATTGAACTTGTTCGAAAGTTACAAATTGTTAGCGGTTCGTCAAAAAATTTGTGATCCAGTGTAACACTTGGCCATCTCCAATTATGATGCGTAGTTTTGTTATTAGTTTGTTGTGGCTTACACTGTCAAATGATTTAGAGAAGTCTAGTAGTATTATATCTGCTTGACTGCAATCGTCAATACTAAGGGCTAGGTCATGCATAACCTCTTTTAGTTGGGTTACAGTTGATAAGCCACGACGAAAGCCATGTTGATGGGGTGATAATAGGTTTTCCGTCTCCAGAAAGTGCTTTAAGTGTTTTTGCTATAATGTGTTCCATGATTTCGCAGCCCGTACTGGTGAGGGAAATGGGTCGATAGTTAGAGGGTGAGTTTGTATCTCCGGATTTATGAATGGGTAGAACCTTTGCTTTTTTCCAATCGTCGGATAGCTTCAAAGTTGATAAAGACTTGCGAAAAATGATACCGAGATATTTACTGCACCATTCTGCATATCGTTTAAGGAACTGAATTGGGATGTCGTCTGGACCACTTGCTTTTTTTATGTCTAGGTTTAGCAGCAAGTTCAGAACACCTTCATCTGATATGTGGACAGGACTAATACATGGCGTAGATGTGCAGGAACTGTTAGGGAGAATGTCGTCATCTTTTGTAAAAACAGATTTAAAGAAATCGTTGTGCATGTTAGCTTTCGTCTGTTTTCCATGGACAGGTTGGATGTGGCTGTTTTATCTTTGCGAAAATATTTCCAGAATCTATGAGGATTATTCTTATGAAGTGTAGGGAAGGTCACGTTAAAGTACTGTTCCTTTGCATGCTTTGATGCTTCTTTTAGCCTTGCGACTGCACTGGTTAGTTTCAATGATTTGGTAGCATTTTGCCCCTTTTCTTTAATTGATCTACGGACCCGCTTGACTTACCGTTGTGCATGAATGACATCCCTTGTAATCTACGGGTTGTTTTTCTTAGGCCGTTTTATTTTTCGCGGAACGAATGCACCTACACAGTAGGTTACCGTATTTCTAAACTGCTCCCACAAGGTGTTCACTTCAGTGGTCTCAAGCGAAGCAGTGTCGAAAAATGATTGGAATTCGTGCACTAGGTGTGTCTGCTTTAGCAAAATTAGTTACGATCTGCATGCTTTTCTGATATATTATACTGCTCTGTAATGGTAATCGGCAGGTAGGTATGCTGTGGTCCGAGATGCCTTCTATGACGTCAACCTGAGCACGGGTTTCAGGAAAGTGATCACTGATTTGTGTAAAATCTAGGATATTACCAGTTGTTCCTTGTGTACGTGTGGATGTTGAAACAATTTGATGAAGATTAAAATTGAACATTGAATCGATGAGGGCCTCTGAAGCGGTTGATGTATATTGCATTGTTGTCCAATTTATGTCGGGGAGGTTGAAATCACCCATGATAATAATTCGTGAATTTCGGGAATGGTACTGAAGGAATTCCTGAATTGCAGTTATGGCTTCATGTCCTGTAGAAGGATTTCTATAAATGCAGCCGGTAATTATGTCTGTACCTTTACAAATAATCTTGCAGAAAACAGCTTCTGCGCAGGGAACTTCGGGGAGAATAACAAAAGGTAGCTGCCTCCTAATCAGTATTGCCACGCCCCCTCCTCGTGAACCACGGTCTTTTCTGATGATGGAGTAGTTTGGTGGAGCGATTTCGTGACTTGAAATTTCAGGTGAAAGCCATGTTTCGGTGATTCCAATTGCGTCTGGTTGTTGACAAAGTAAGAGACTTTCAAGTGACTGCGTTTTGTTCACTATGCTTCTTGCATTCATATTTCTGATGTACCGTTCTTTAACTGAGTTTTCTGACGAGTCACTCGAGGGCTGAATTCTGTGTCCCTTTTTTGCATAGGAACTCTGCTATTTTTTTCTTCGTCCCAAAAATAAACGCGCTTATTTATGATCAGTTTGTCAAAGGACTGCGCAACCTTTTCCTTACTTTCTCGTTCTTCTTTGGCGCTCGCCCACAGTTTCTAACATCTCGAACTCTGGCAGAAAAATCTTCACCGATAGCGTATATTGTGTCATTTAGTTTGAATCCGTTTTTCAGTATTAGCCTTTTTTGTCTAGAATCTAGCAACTTCATAAATACTGGCCTAGTCTTGTTTTTTCCTGTCTACCCAGCCTGTGAATTTGCTCAATGGCGACAGCTTCTAGTGCGAGGGTATCTTGTACTATAATTTTGTTTACTCTTTGGTCAAGACTTTCATTAGTTTCTTCTTCCTCCTCCGGCAGTCCGTATATAATTAAGTTGGACCGTCTGCCTTGATTTTCAAGCTCATCGATTTTCTTTTCCATTGTTTCAATCACGCGGTCCATGCGTGAAATTTCGTTTTGGCAGGTGGCCAGTTTCTTTTCAAGCTGTGATAGGGCATCAAGCTTCTTGTCTATATCAACGAGGCGTACTTCCTTTATGTCTTTTATGTCGCTAGCCATATCTTTGAGTTGTTTGGCAATTTGGGTTAGATCAGGGCCTGGATTAGTTTCAATATCTCCACCTAGGAGCAACAATTTGCGCAATACCACAGCGATACAAGATAATTGCTGCGGGAACGGCAGCACGAACAAAAAGGGGTCACTTGAGCGGACACATTTACCAAATAGTTTTCTCACCTGCGCAATATAGAGGAACGGGTTATTGCTCCGCGTCCTGGTAGTGCTGCCATGCCCAATAGTAGCAGATTCGTCGTAGCGCGTATATATATATGCCAGTTTGGTGGCGCTTGCAGCAGGTCATGGGCTCCGATGAACACACTTGTAGCTGTTGGCCACTGGAAGGGGTAATCTTGTGCTGTCAGCGATGGCAGATTGCGCACGTGAAAGCTGGTAGTTCCGGCTGACTGTGCTATAATCTTCACGGGTCCTTCGTGGCTGGGGGTGCTGACTGGAAGCAGTGCACCGAAGACGATCTGCACAATATAGAGAAACGGGTTATTGCTCCGCATCCTGGTAGTGCTGCCGTACAGAGACAGACATCAAGGTTCTATTTGGAAGAGCTTACTGCCAATGCAGGGGCGCATCACGTGACTATTACACCAGCCCGATCAACCTGGATCGCATAAGCCTACGGGAGGTTTTGCTTGTAACACGCTTCTGCCAGTGCAGGGGTGCATCACGTGACTACTACACCATCGCCGGTGAACCTGGGTCGCATAAGCATACAATTGGTTCTGTTTGGAACAGCCTCCTGCGTGTGCAGGGGTGCATCACGTGACTACTACACCAGCGCCGGTCAACCTGGATCGCATAAGCCTACGGGAGGTTCTGTTTGGAACAGCCTCCTGCATCTGCAGGTGTGCATCACGTGACTACAACACCAGCGCCGGTCAACCTGGGTCGCATAAGCATACGGGAGGTTCTGTTTGGAACAGCCTCGTGCCAGTGCAGGGTCGCACCACGTGACTACTACACCAGCGCCGGTCAACCTGGATCGCACAAGCCCACGGGATACGGGAGGCTGTGTTTGGAATAGCCTCCTGCTAGTGCAGGGGTGCATCACGTGACTACTACACCAGCGCCGGTCAACCTGGATCGGTCAACCTGGGTCGTATGAGCCTACGGGAGGTTTCATTTGGAACAGCCGCCTCCCATTGCAGAGGTGCATAACGTAACCAGTAAACCGGTGTGCCATGATTATATACCCAAAACTAAACGCGTAAACAGCTATCGCTGAATCTGTCATTACACAGTCGTCACGGTCCTCTGAGTTTTTTCCTTTAGAGTCTTTATCGCTGCCACAAGCCCGGGTTTCCTGGCTTATTTCCGTCGCGTTTAGAAGCTGATATTCGGATTCTGGAAAAAGGCCACCTATTTACACATCCTTTATTTTTAATATTACTATAGTAACACTTGGGCTTTAACGTGTCGACGCGACACGGGAGCTGTCTTGGACGCTTCAGTGGATTGCTTCATAAAGTCGTAGACCAGCTGGGTTTTTCAACGTCCGCTGACATCGCACAACGCACCCGCGTTTTAATGCGAAAGCATTAAAAGTACCACTATGAGAAAAGTCGGCGGCATGTGTTAGTGTGTGTAGTCGCGTATGATACACAAAATGTCAGCGATGGAAAGAAAAAGTGGGTGATGCGCAACTTTCTGCAACCGTTTGTCGTACAGAGCTTTGGGAGGTGTCATACGATTTTTCGATGCCTATTCCATGCGTCTCTTAGGTTGGGGGGCTGGCTCACGGTAGTTATTTGAACCGAATGTCTGAGTGTTTCACTCGAACCTTCGTGGATTCTGCGTTTGTGGTATCGCCGGTCGGAGGCGCATCTTCGTTCCATTTCTCAGTGCGCAACCGGCGTCGAGGTGAAACGCTCACGATGAAGCACTAATGTTTTCGCCTTCACAGCCCGTAAGCAGCCTTAAGTGCCCTATCAATTTTTTGCACTTCGTCGCCACCGAAATGCTGCCCCAGCGGCCGTGGCCGAGCCCGCGACCTTGGGATCAGCAGGCGAGCGCCACAGCCACTGAGCCATTTTACAGCGATAGCTGTCAGGCGGCCGTCCCTGGCTTTTGCGCCGCCGTTAGCGTAACCAAAGGGTGCGGCGTTAATGTCCCGCTCACTTGACGTTAATGTCACGTGACCTCGTGTCACGGTCAACCTGGGTCGCATAAGCCTACGGTTGGCTGTGTGTGGAACAGCTGCCTGCCAGCGCAGGAGTGCATCACTTGACCACTGCACCAGTGCGATATGAGGTCACTGTATCTTTTCCACCTCAGAATACCTCCAAAACTAAACGCTTAAATATCTATCGCTGACCTTCACGTTACGCAGTCGTAACCGTCGTGCGAGTTTGTTTTTATATTACACCATTGAGCCAACGTGACGGTTTTAATACCTGCTCTTTTAGACAATGAATGCCTCTGAAAGTAAATGTTGCGAAACGTGGTTGGGTCGTTGCGCCTGTGTTTCACATTTTAAAGGTGCATGACAGAATATTACCGAAGACACTTTGGAAATACTAAAGTGTGCTTGGCGAAAGCCTTGTGGTCAACCCACTGCATATACCATACTGTACATGGCGCACCAGTGGAATGGCCACAGTGTTCGCCTATATCTCTTTGAATTACCCAAAGGTGCTTGTTGTAAACGAGGGGCTGTCTATACATTTTATGTGTCCTTATTCACGACGCCAGACACGTTCGACACAATAGGAACTCACTGACGTCCCTGTTGGGGAAGTGCTTTGTCAGGATGTCGTAGCCTTGAGGGGGGTCTTGCTGAGGTCGTACGCAAACCGCAGCCGATCACATACTGGACACACCGCTCCGAATAGGTTCTGCACGAAATGTTTCTCGAAGTAGTTCGTAGCCGCCACATGCACCATCGTCGGTGATACGTGTGTTGAGACTTGTAGAGAGCTGTTTGCACTACACATGCTTGGACCCGGTGCGTTGCTGTAGTTAGTGATGAATGTACTGGGGCCCGATGTGTCATTGTCGTCCGTGCTGGGGCCTGGTTGTCGGTCGTCTTCCCCCTCTTGTAGGCGTGTGCCACTTGTGCTAGACGCGCTTGTTGATGTGCCTGGTTGCAACAACCACTGCAGCCGCTTTCGTTCTGCCTCCCTAGCTTTGATGTTCGGTGACATAGCCAGACGCTGCTGCCCTCTGCGCTCCAATTCATTCGCTTTGGTGTTCGGTGACGTGGCCAGTTGCTGCTGCCAGTCTGCCTCTCCCATCCATTTGCTTCGGTGTTCAGCGATATCGCCTGTCGCTGCTGCCGATTTTGTTCTGCTTCCCTGCCTTCGTTTGCCGGCGATCTAATCAGTCGCTGTGGGCGTTTCCGTTCTGCCTCTCTTGCCTTCGTATCTGGTGACATGTTCGGTCGGCGCATGCGCTCCTTGTTCTTCTGGCGTTTCGTTTTGGGGGAATCCGGCGTCCGCTGCCGCTTCCCCGAACCGCCTGGCGCGCAATAACTGGGCCGCTTCGGAGCCGTGCGTCTACTCACTCGACTGCAACCAGACTGTCTGGCGAAGGAGCGGTGGTGCAGCTGCCACCGCCGACGCGCGCGCGCTCGTGATAGCGATACTGTACGACGTCACGGTTGCTATGCACAGCTGCGCCCCCACCGGCGCGCCGGTTGCTAAGGAGGAGAGCAGGATGCGCTGCCTCGCGGAGCAGAGGTCCAGCGCACGGACGGGCGCGACCGCGAGCTTGGGCCACTTAAGGTTTTCGTGTTGAAAAAAAAAACAGGAAGCTGTTCCCAATCGTTGGTTTGAGTTAGAGCAGTTCTAACAATTTGAGTAAAATTATGCGCAAACATGTGAAAGGGGAGACGCAAGAAAAAACTCAAGATTACACATCAATCTGGCGTTCAGTGGTTTAGAATTGCCGCAATTAAAGAAGTGCCAAATGCATTTTCTCTAAGGCACCAGACATCTTTCAGTTTTGTAGCCGCATAGACTGAATGCCATTTTCGCCCTGTCTAGAGCAGACAGCTTTCGGTGGGTAATTATTGCCGCTTACCTTTGCAGTGCTTTTTCATTCTTCAAATCGGCCGCCACGCCACTTTATCGCTTTGTTTGCGACGCAAGACGCGATTAGATGTATCTCGATTGCTTGCAGCCAGGTAGAGCTGATTCTAGTTTGTTCCGGAATGTTCTAGTAACTTTGCAGACTTCATCTCGAAAGTTCGCCATCAGCTTTAAATTCAGCACGGCCGACAGCGACGGGCATTCTGTTCGACGACCGCCTAGCACGCTTGTCGCTTCGCCGCCCCCGAGTAATTCAGTCCATTTTGGGTGCAAGTCATCCCAATAAAACGTTTTCTTTTAGAAGAACTTTTTTCCGTCCTCATGCCGAGTGATTCAGTCCATTTTAGGTGCAAGTCATCCCAATAAAACGTTTTCTTTTAGAACTTTTTTCCGTCCTCATGCCGAGTGATTCAGTCCATTTTAGGTACAAGTCATCCCAATAAGCAGTTTTCTTTTAGAAGTTTTGTCCGTCTTCATAGCTCCTTCGACTGCCGTTACCACTACTTGACAATATATACGTTAGCACAAGTCATTTTCGATGGGACAAAATTATTCAGGGTTCTAAAAAAATGCGGCGCTGAACTGAGTAGCGAACCGGTTTTAAATGGTTCCTTCAAATCGTTCCGGTCCGGGTTCAGTTCTAAGAAGGCGAAAAACAATATGGGTTTGGTTCAGTTATGGTTTGACGCGATGAGCTTATACCCATCAGTCTTTTCAAATCCAGTGACTGAGCGCTGTCTTTTGTATACAGTACATTACGTGGCAAAGACGGGCCGCAGGTAATGGCAAAACTTTCCACTGATGCATTTTCATTGAGCTACTAGCGCAGAATCCATCCTCTTGTGGGCTGGCCTTAATGACATTTGTGGACAATGGAAGGTCTGAGATTCATGAAGACAAGCTGCAGCCTATTAACGGAACGATTTCATGCGTGCTTAAGCGAACAGAATAAAGCTTACGCATGCGAGTCGCTAAAAGGTTAATATCTAGTAAGACTGAGCTGCTAGGGAACCAACCACTTATTTAAATTCTTGCAAGAATGTCCTACATATAGGCTGTGCAATGAATAAAAGAAATTCTTTTTTTAGTAGCCATGTTGTTTAAACCAGGTATATTTCCGCACTGTGTTGTACAGTGCAGAAGCAATATGCGATCAATATTTCGCGGTGTTTCGCATTTTATATCGATCGCCAGCATTATATTTCATAATTTGTTTCTGTAAAAAAGAAAGCAATACGTTCTTTTCACATGGCTGGTAAGGGCGTGATTTTTGTTTCTGGAATCTGTTAGCTTCCCATGCTGCTGTTATTCGAACGTGAGTTTGGTCACGTTAGCCAAGGTCATGCGTTTGAGGATACGTGAATAACAGCACCGCCGTAACCACAATAGTCGTTCCAGAAGGGATTGCCTCCGCAAAGTTTTTCCTTAAAAACAAACAATTTTATTTACTACGACAGCGGCTGCAAAAAGTACTAGTCTACAAATATTGACGCCGGATTCCCGAAAGAAGTCGAGCAAAGTTCTGTGGTGCGGTACCAAGATCTAGTCTTGTACATCGGGCGGACAACGCGCGGGCAGTTTGCATTGAAGGAGGTGTTTCTGCAGGAAGGCGTGCAGAGAGAGGCTAGTCCAGAGCAGATTTTTAGCGTCCACCTCGCAGGCAGGACCGGGACAGAAAGGGTTAGACCGATTCAGAACGGGCCGGCCAAGGTCAGGTTATCGCTAAGTCATGCCTACGCGAAGGCGTAACCTTCGAATCAAGACCTCTTCTCACCGCGCAGGGCCACACGGTGGGAGAAGCGCTGACGTGGCGAGCCGTAGGTTTTTTCTTTTTATGAATAGTCTTGTCAGTGGAGAGGTTGGGGCGAATTTAACGGACGTGGATGTGCCGGGTTGTTATTGGTTTCATGCTCCAATGCTTGTGTGGGGTGTCCTTTTCGAAATTTCATAGGACACATGCTATGAGAGAGAATTTTTCAGGTATGTCCTGGATTCTTTGTTCCAAACCAACGGTGTTGAGAACACGCCCCAGACTGTGGATGGCCCCCGAGGAGCCTGTGAGGATGTTGATGTGCCTTCTAGAGCACAAAAAAAAAGCGAAAATAAGATGCGTAACGCGCCTAGAATGACCAACAACTCCATATGTGTCGACGGCCAAGCAGGCGATGAAGCGGATAAGCAGGCTGCAATTTCTATCAATTTTTTAGGACAAGATATATCTCGTTGAAACGCATACACTTGAGAAATTGTTTAGACAGAGCGGGAGAAAGATGTATATGGCGGCAGGTAGGCTAACCAGAAGGGTGTTCCGGTGGCTGCCCTGCACTGAAAGAAAAGGAAAAGCGGTATAAAAGCGAACTGGAAAGGGAGGAATGTGCTTAGGCGCAAGGGAACCTGACATAGAAACTCGCGCTGCTATATCACAACCCTTCACAGAAGCACAATGCAATTCGCTCGTGAGTCGAAGAGTGCCGTGAACAGAAAAAGTCATGCAAGCTCCTATTGAAGCAAATGGCTGCATTGAGGTGGATGTTTTTAATAATAATTCTTTTCTAATTTATATCTGCCGGCTTTGATATTTGCCCTGTAACAATTTTGAGAATTCAAAGATGGTTGGCAGAGGAAAGCTAATTCAATTTATGAAGCCTACAGTAAACGCTACGTAGGGCTCATTATTATGCATACTCTTTGGTACAAAGTTATACCATACAGAATATTTGCGACAGCCTACGATTTGTGGGATCAGATTGGGGCACGTTGTAACTCTTCGTCATCTTCAAAATCATTCTAACCGCAACCATTGCAGAACAAAAGTCTCTTCTGTTTCCACCTAATGAGCCCTGACCTCTGCCAGCGCGGGCCACCTTACTCACTTAAACTTTTTGACCTATTCCGCTCAACTCAGTGCAGTGATGGACAAGTACTTTGGGCATTTAACTCGCATGTGGTAGGTGACGGGTTTTATTCCCTGTACCGCCGGGTGCCCATTGGTTGTATATTGACACAAGCATTTTCATGAACTGGTTCTAGGCTTTTAAGGACTGAAATACTTAGAAATGGGTCCTTGATCCTACTTAGTGTATATATTTTGCAAAGACCTCTACAAAGCACACAGCTGAAGAGTTAACAAGGCAGTCATGTTATTCCGAGAAGTGGTACTTAATTTGTCAATAAAAATATATTGGGGAACTGGCTTAGAGCTTGTAATGAACACGACCCCCAGCTTTTAGTGAGGCGTGCGGCCTCAAAAATGTACTTTTTATCGGCGTGGGTGGGGGGAGGGAGGGAGTAGGTAGTAAGAGCACTGCCCATCGCGCAGTTTGGTAAGCAGTAAGGCAGGCTTCAAAATGATTGTGTGGGATCTCAACCTCGCACTGCCTTCGCAGTGGATACATGCGGTACAAACTCAAAGAACAATCAAATATACCAACGGAAAAAACAACTCGCTACTTAGCATGAATTCGCTGCACAAAGACTCATGCAAGCTAAAACTTGACGATTCTTCACATTTGCACCTCTGGTTTTACCACCCAAGAACGCTATTGTCTAGTGCACGTAAGTGGACGAAGAGAACTGTTAGGCATCACGTCGCAGTTTTGATGGTACATCTTTGCTAAGAGGTAGCTGCCTGGTGACCTCAACGTCTACTTTAACTTTCATCTTTATATTCAGTGCTGAAACTTATATGACAGTACCAAGAACGATTTTAAGAATTTATTTATCATGAAACAGGGTCATCACACTGAGCGCGCTGCTGTACGTTAGTTCAAGTCTAGCATTCCTGCACATAAAAACTGCACTTCTCTTCCAGCCTTACAACTAGCTATTATGTTTCATATAAATTCAGATATGTTCCCCATCAATTCTGGCCGGTATTTCTTCCCATTGCACTGCCAGGTAGCGAAGCAGTCCGCATAATTTGCCTTTCGTAGTTTAGGTAACTACCGCTTTCAGAAGCCTAATAATTTTGCGAATACTCTGTACAGTAGGAAGTGTCGATAACAAAACCGCATGGTACGTGTCTGTGTAGCGGCAAGCGTCACAAGTATCCATTTCATGCACAAAGTGAGGTGGATATAGCACAAGCGATAAATGAAAACTTGGCCATCGCACCATTTCTACTTTGCAGCCACCGCTACTAAAGATAGACGCAGATGGCAAAAAGCAGAAAAACTGACATACGTTAAGATGGTATGATGCGATGCACTGCGTGGGAAAAATGGACTTTTATGGTTTTATTTTCTTTCTGATACTTTTATTTTCTCGCGCTCCAATACCCTAAAGTCTCGCCAGGTTATTTCGCAGTTTTGTCGCTGCCTTTACAGCCCGCAAAATGTTTTTTTATGCTTTTCACACTCTATGCATTTACACGTTTAGCCTTACCTGACGCGCCGCGTTCGACTAACGATGGCCGGCTTGATTTCACTCTGCACAACGCCGCTCGTTGGGGGCGTGGCGTTATCCGCCACTCTTAAGCTCTGTATAATTCTAATACTAACGTCATTATTACAAAAAAAAAACCACCGCCGTGCTCACACCGGTGTTCCTTTCAACAATGCTCCTCTCATTTCAGCCCTTTCCGCTTCGTCCTTCGCGTAATTCTGTCACGTTGGTGTGTGCACATTTATTTCTGATTGACGGAGGCAGCGTGTCCGCACTTTCGTTTATATATTATGATGTAGCACGCCGTAGAGAATTGTTTTGTTTAAAGGACGACAAACAGCACTTCCTCACTTTAAGGGGCTGGTATCTAGGGGTTCTCACACATGTGGCGAGGTGTCCTTGTCACCGGGGCTATCTGTTGCTAAACCGTCATCGCCACTTCAGTTGACACGGTTGCTGCGACGCACATCCTTTCTTTCAATCTTTCATCTCACATCTCAAATAACTCTCATGCTGTCTGCACTTGGCAGCGATTGTGGCTCAGCTTGAGCCAGTGGGCAGGGTCGTGCACTTTCATATTTGTTTTTCATGCATGCAGTCACAACAATACTCGCTGTGACGAAGCCACTTTCCAAGATTATTCCGAGGTACCATTTAAATCGTTTTTTTTTGTTTCAGCTGCCCTATCCTTGATCGCAAGCAACATCAATGTGCCATGATAGAAAATGGGAATACCTCTGCACAATACCCAGAATGCTGCCCGATGTACATGTGCCCGCCAGATGGCTGTAAGTCGAATTTATTTTTGAATCTATTCTGTGAAAATGATTTTGATTATCTAATAATTAAAGCCCTAAAAGGCGTAGAATACTGCCACAGAATGCATTCCCGCTTTAAAACCTTTCCTACAAAGGCTAGATTTCTTCGGTGTACAAAATCCTTTGGAATAGCTGTCGCGGAGGGTATTAAGGCAGGTTTTTAAAGCGAAAGTTTTAGTACGCGCCGGCGGTCCAATTTCAATGGAGGCGAAACTTTAGAGGCCTGTGTACTCCGCAATGTCAATGCCCGTTAAAGAACCACAGCTGATTGAAAGTTCCGTCCGGAGCGCTTTACTACGGCGTCCCTTATAGCCTGAGTCGCCTTGAAATGTTAAACCCCCACAAAACATAAACCTTTACACACCATGTTCCGCGGGCTTCGCCGACACCGTAGCTTTGACCTTCAGCGACCTTCACCGGCTGCGGCGCTGCGCGAAACCGACGAAGAGCGGGAGCTTCGAAAGCAAAGCAAAGGTGCATTACTAGCCTCCTGGTGGTGGTGCTTATAACTTTATTGCCACAAAATAGAACATATTCGTTGGGGCTGGGCGAGTCCAGTCTGGCCTCCAGTCGGGGGCGAACGCTTGAGCTCGCATGATGAGGACCAGCTGCGTTTTTTTCTTCAATTGGCCAACAGCTTGTCCCATTCCTCCGCCGAGGGAGTTGGCAAGAGATTCGTTGGAGGGGGTTTGCTAGCGCATTCCCATAATATATTGTATTGGGGGGTGGGGCGTCCATCCCGTCACCGCGGTGGGGCGTCCATCCCGCCACCGCAGTGTGAACATGACATGTAATATTCACCGTTTGTGATTAAACATAATCGGTAGGGGCTAAGAATGGCCTTTGTTTGTAGGCGTCTGAGAGTCGTGGCTTGCGCCCTGTCCAAGTCGGAGTCAGGAGCGGGATATGAGCATCTTAGCTCGCGATAAAAGTTTTAATCTCCGCGTACTAGCGATGCGCCTCGGCGGAGGCGTCCGTTCCCGAGAGGTCTCCCGTTCCCCGCTCGGTTAAACCTCAGGCTAGGCGATCGGCCCCCTCTTTTTTTTGTGATGTTGTGATCCAGAGTTCGTTTGCGCAGAATTCGCATTGCGAGTGCGCTTACAGAGTTTTAGGCGAAATTTTGCATGGCGCTCTTAGAGTCGCTTAGAATAGTTTTCGTGCGGGGATCCGCGATGGCCCCAAGTGCGATAGCTACTTCCTTTGCCTCGCGTATAGAGTTAGCATCAAAGGTTATGGCGTTAACGAGGGCTGACTTTAGAGTGGCCATGCATGCCACGTATGTTCCGCTCTTGATGTGTTGAGCTCCATCCACGTATACTGCTCGTGGATTTTTCCAGTCCTTTTTGTCAACGGCCTGCGCCCTTGCTTTCTTGTGGGCGTTGTCTCTGCCTGGCAGCGTGCTCTTGGCTACTGGTTTAACAACTAGTCTACTAGTAGGGTCGACCAATAAATGCGTGTAGCACATACCTCCTCAACGGGGTGTTTGTGGAGTTTGGCGTGAATCACGCGTCCCGCGACGCTGCCCGACAAGAGGGTCACTTGTGCCGTCTAATTGGCTTCGATTAGCTCAGCGAGCGTGTGAAAAATTCCCAACTGCAGCACTCAATCTGAGCTGGCGTATGCCGGCAGGCCAAGAGCGGCCTTGTATGCTGTTCTAATGGTTTGATTTGATTTGATTTATTTGTATCCTTTCTGATACAGAAAGAGGAGCAAGAGCAAAAGGCGAAAACGCCTGATGATGGCTCTTGCCACGCATAGAGTTTGGCACAAATGGTTATTTGACACAGTTTTAAGCGAAAAGTTTCTGTCCAAAATCTTTTGGGGGAAATAAGAAAATTTCACAGGAAAAAAGGTTAATAAATCATGTAACAAAAAATAGGCATATGCAGCAAACAATAAACCGTGCATGCCAACACAAAATAATTAGTACAAAGATACAATAAAACATAGCACAATTATGAACATGGTTGCTGCAAGCTTAGCAACAACAAAATAGAAACATCATAATAGCAAAACACAACAGCAAGATTAAAAGCGATAATGCACTTCTAAAATATATAAGTTAGGAGCAGCAATATGGCAGATTATGTGAGTTATAAGTTATTTTCCAGCAGCAGAGCTCTAAGCGTGTTCTTGGAGACATTATCACTCAGATCTGTTAATTCTTGCATTTTATTTAGAAGGTTAGCTGCTTGATATTCATTATGTTGTCGTCGATATTTCTTCCTTATTTTTGGTGCTGTTAAGTGCCTCTTCATCCCTGCGACGCAGATGATTGCACGGGCAGGCGTACGTGATTCGACTTATCATGAAAGATTGCATAATCTTACATAGGTCGGCTTCTCTCATGCCCCTGCGGCGGGTTCCAATGCGCCTCACCAGCCCGCCTTTCTGGTGCACCGTGACGCACAGACGGCGGATCGCTTCTCTATTTGAGTATTATTCTTAATCAACATGCCAAAAACCCTGATCAGGTCTACCGGAGCTATTGGATGGTTGTCAATGTGCAACTCTATGGGTTCCCGAGGGTCGGGTGCTGCCCAGGAGGGCTGTTTTTTTCCTGATCACTAAGAGTTCTGATTTAGCCGGTGAACACGCAAGGCCGTTCCCCTCCACGAAAGTGTGCTCTGTGTCGATAGCTCGTTGTAATGACTCTGTAAACTCTCCATCGGATCCGGAGTTGGTCCATGTGGTGATGTCTTCAGCGTATATAGAATGATGTATAAGTGGGATGGCACCTAAGAAACGCTGGGGTCTACTCATAGTAATGTTGAAGAGAAAAGGTGAAGCATACAGCGTCTTGCAGGGTTTCTGCGATGCCAAGTGTAGCTTTGTCGCTACTTTTGTCCCAGAAATGCCGCGTAGCCGTGCGCTCGTTCGGAAAGGTGGTGATGTAGTCGTATGTCCATTTGCTTACGTTCATTAGTCACAGGTGAGAGAGGTTGGAAGCGTGTGACACATTGTCAAAGGTCTTACTCACATCGAGTCCTAGGATGGTACGCGTATCTCTTATACGTTTTGTATCTAGAATGCCTTGTTCTATCTGCCACCTGATGTCCGGAGTCGACAGACCTGTTCAAAACCTAACCATGGAGGGGGAAAGTGTTTTCAGCGGAAGCGTGCATTTCAGCCTGTTTAAGACAGCGAGGTCCATTACTTTTCTTAGGCATGACGTTATCTAAATTGGGCGGAGGTTTCTGATCTCGAGTCTTTTTCCCGGTTTGGGAATGAAAAGCGTCCTGGGAGAGGGGACGTCTCAGTCGCGCTTTAAGCTACGTGGCGATAGTGATAGGTTTGCGCTGCATGCGTTCGCATTGAAAATGTTGTGGCAGAGACGAGGCCCTGAAGCCATAGCCCATCGGCGTTCATTGTTTTCTTCGGCGTTGGCGTTGACCACGTTCTAGACTCCGATGATTTTGAGGGAAGGAAGGCCGCAAAACTGGCTTCCTGGGTCAATGAACGTCGCAATCGCAGTTTGACGTACATGGTGGGGGTGAGAGATAGATGTGGGCTGCATGCGTTAGCGCTGAAAACCTTGTGGCAGACAGGCGGCACTACAGCAACAGGCCGCAGTGTTATTCCGGTAAGCAACCTCTCGTGATCAACCATTAATTTAACTTACACCTGTCACTGTGGCAGGCTAGACGCGCTGCCTGTCCAGAACGCAGTCAACGATAGAGATGTCAGGCCACGTCTAGTTGCCCGATACACCACAGCTTTTGCTCTCTAATCCATTTCGGCTGTGGTTAAACCGCAGTTAATTTTTGAAGCGAAAGCTTCACTACACTAGGTAAAGCCGTTTTCGCTGTTAGTTGCCAGTTTACCTTCATGTGAGCCGCAGGCCAAGTGTGGCTATAGGCCCTCCCATATGTGGCCCGCCATGGTGTCGCACCACTTGACCTTCGTCTTTGACCTTTCAGTTGACCGGTATTGGGCGGTAGAATTGGCCGCAGTGTTCATTGGGTGACCAACCTCTCGCGATGATCCATTAATATCACTGCCGCCTGCCAGGGTGGGCGGAAAGCACTCAATGTTACAGACCCCAAGCCACATCTACTTGCCCGGTACACAACAGCTTTCGCTCTCTAACAAGGTTCAACAGCAGTTGAACCGCAGATAATTTTTAAGAGCATTAGCTCTTATCACGTTTCGAGATTATTTGGGGTCTGCTGCCACCCTGAGCTCAAAGCGCCACCTGTGGCAGCAACTACTCATCACGTTTTGAGATTTCGTAGGGTCTCATACCATCCTGAGTTAACAGCGCCATCCATGGCACAAGTAGAAAACAGCACATCTCGCATGCCATCTTGTAGCTCCATCTACAATATCATTGTTTACGCAACTACTTGCCAATGATGATGGCAGCGTAGTTTCGGCTTCTTGAAACTAAGACGGCGGCCATTAAATTTGGTTGTGTCCTCGCATGTCTTCCCTTCTCTTCCCTTTCCTTTCACCCCTCTCCAAAAAATATCCAATAACGGTAAAAAACTTTCCCGTTACACCACCACTAAATATGTATACATTTGTTCCGCTATACATACTCCGACAACAAGGGGCACCCATCCGGGGACAATTGTATACCGAACTCGGTAAGCAAATAAAACCCTATGGGTGGTGGTATAGAAATAAAACCACAAATAAATAAGAGGTAAACATTCTCTACATGCAATTACTAATTTAAGTGTTACCAAAACGCACCGCAAGCCGAATTCTAGGTTCTCCTTGACCCCCAAACGAAGCAGATTTCGTTTGAGACGTATCTTGAGTGGGTGCAACTCGACAACGGGTAGACGTGCATCGTAATTTCTCTGATAGATGGCGCTAGGCGTCGATCCCTCCTGTAGGCTCCGTGCGTGTACGCGTAGCCGAGCATGGTGGGAATCCACCCCGTTTCAAAGGGCATTACATTCTGTTTCTCGAGACGAGCGGCACGTTCTTGTTTGCGTTCTTCATCTAGTAAACCAAACAGCTAACGCTTGTTACTTCAACGTCTTCCATACAGTATCGGGCTTTTTTCCACAACGGGGGTTGATGCTTTATCGGGCATCCCTGTTTCTTTTTTGCTCGCTTTTTTTTGCAGCGAATATTACCTAGAATATGCACAGTGCACAAGTTCGTTTTACTGGCAATAAATTAAATGAACACTAGAAAAAAACTAACTTCCCATTAACTACGACTGAACCCGGTTTGAGCGAAATCTGTGATCTATCAGGCAAGTTGACGCGGCTTCTCGTCAATAACGTTGAGTGCGTTCCGCACACTGGCTATGTAGCGCGCCCCCGTGACACCCAGGCAGGTAGCAGGCAAATTAATGGTTGACGGGAGAGGTTGGTCGCCCAATGAACGCTACGGCCTATTGTCGCAGTGGCGCGTGTCTGCCACAAAGCTAGCGCTAATGCATGAAGCCCAAATCTCTCCCCATCGCCACGTACCTCAAAGCGCGATTGAGGCGTTTGCTGACCCAGGGAGCCAGTTGTGCTCCCTTCCTTTCCTAAAAAATCATCGTGGTCTAGAACGTTGTCAACACCAAGGCCAATAAATACAATGAACGCCGACGGCCTACAGGAACACAGGCGTGACGCCATAGCTGTCACGTGGTTTCTCCTCGGTGTGATTTCAAACTCGCGCTCACGGCGAAGAGCCTGAGGGGAGTAGTAAAGCATTCGCCTAATAAAATGAATCAGTGATAGAAACAACGCGCAGAGGACAGGTGCCTTTAGGTTCTTATGAGTTTTCTTCTTATAAAGCTATCAGTATCCACGTCGCTGTTGTACCAAAGGATTGATAAATTGCCAAGCGAAACGTGCATAGGATCGATTATGTTACGATTATTTTAAGAGCGCTAGCTCGTACTCATCACGTTTCGAGATTTCGTGGCGTCTGCTGCCACCCCTGATAACAGCGCCATCTGTGGCAGTAACTCATCACGTTTCGAGATTTCATGAGGTCTCCTACCGGATGGATGGATGGATGGATACAGCTGAATTCTTTAAATCGGGCATTGACTCAAGCCACCGAGCCATGACTTATGAAATTTTACTCTTCTCGTGATTTTAGCCGCCAATCGGATAACCTTCGCTAGGTTACTGCTATTCGCTTAAAATCTACTTTCCCTTCACTGTCCGTAAACCCCAATGCCTTGGATAAACCAGCCCCGATGCTTTCGACTGTAGGGTGAAATCCTTTACAGAAAAGTATCAAGCGTTCAGCCGTTTCCTCCTCATCTCCACACGCTGCGAACAAAGTGTCTATCTCTTGGTACCTGACTCTATATGTATTAGTCCGCAAAGCTCCCGTCCTGGCCTCAATCAAGAAAGAGCTTCCCCTACAATTATCATAGATAATTTCTTTGGCAATTTCCTGCTTAAAAATGCTGTATGTTCCCAATGCTCATTTCTTCAGCATTCCTGTTTTCCACAGATACCGCTCTGTTTCCTTAACCTTTTTCATAACCGATAATTGCTGATTAGCCCTCTGCTGCTGTCCAGATATTTGTTTGTCAATTGTCTAGTTCCCTTTCTCCATTTCCTATCAACATTCCTTATATACAGGTATCTGAAACCTTTCCTAGCCCACTGATTTCTCCCATTTTTATCAATCGCTTCTCAAATGCTATATTACTGCTAGTTTCTCTGCTCTCGAACGACGCCCATCCCATATAACCTTGCAACCACTGATTTCGTGTATTGTCCTGTGCTCCCAAAGCTAGCCGCTCTACGCCATGTTGTTTAATTTCTAACCTTGATTGAACGTCTGGTCTCATGCACAGGACCGCATTGCCGAAAGTCAGGCTAGGAACCATCACCCCTTTCCTGATCCCTCTTACCACTCCACACCTATTGTAATTCCACAGTGCCCTATTTTTTTCATGGCAGCTGCATTCCTACAAGCTTTATTCATTTCATATTTTTCATGCTCTGTCAGATACTGAGCACCGTTATTTATCCGCACCCCAAGACAATTGTATTCACCCACTACTTCTAGCGTGAACTCCTGTATTATATGCTCGCCGACCTCATCATTAAGTATCATGACTGAAAATTTTTCCTTACTATACTTGAAGCCTAATCTATATCTCTCGATCTGTACTGCATGTCTAACAACTTCTGCAGGTCTTCCTTGTCGTCAGCCTTTAGTACTATATCATCGGCGTATATTAGTCCCGGTAATGACTGTTTAATCTATTCTCTTTGCTCGAAAAAAGAAAGGTTGAAGCCTTGTCCGCTCCTCTCTAGCTTGGTCTCCAACCCTTGCAGGTACAACATGAACAACAAAGGAGACAGAGGACATTCTTGTCTAAGTCCCCGCTTTATGTTTAGAGGCTTTGATACAATTTTTTTCTATTTTATAAGCACTCTGGTACCTTTATAAATATCATTTAAAAGATTAATTACTCCATCTTCCACATCCAATATGCCCAGTATGTCCCACAGATACTCTTGAATAACGTTGTCGTAGGCGCCCTTATCATCCAAAATTGCTAGCCATAGGGGCCTGTGTTACATTTCAGCAGTCTCTATACAGTTCGTCAACGAAAACAGATTGTCCTCTAACCTCTTTTTTGTTTCCGGAACCCATTTTGTAGCTCCCCTAGCACCCCTCGCGTACTCCACCCAAGCCTGCAATCTGTCCTTTATAATCTGCATCACCACCCTGTACACCACAGATGTCACTGTTATGGGACGGTAGTTACGTCAGCTTTGTCCCCCTTTCCCTTATACATCATGTTCTTTCTACTTAATCGCCATTCATCGGGGACATTCCCATCTACTATAATTTTATTCACCACCTGTAATAATGTTTGCTTGGACTTTGGTCCTAGCTCCTTTATTAACATAATCGGAATACCATCTGGTATACCACCCTGATATCAAAGCGTCACCTGTTTCTGCAACTAGAAAACAGCGCATGTCGCATTAATACTTGCAGCGTCATATACAATAGCATTGTAGAAACAACCACCTTGCGCGTGCCAATGATGACGTCACGGTCCAATATGGTGGATAGAGGTGTAACTAGGTCAGCATGACGTGAGGGGACGAAATGGCGGCATAGTTTCGGTTTCCCGAATCCGAAATTGTGGCCAATAAAATTGGTTGTGCCCTATCGTTCCTTTTCCCCCTCACCAAAAACTATCTTAAAGCGGGTAGGAAAACAAAAACTGTCCCGGTACGGGACGGCTATACATGTATACATTCGTTCCGCTAGATATGCTCCGACAACAACTGGCACCCATCAGGGTACAGTTAGATACCGAATTTGTTAGGGAAATAGAACCCTATGGTTTGTGGTGTAGAGATAAAACCACAATGAAATAATAGATGAACACTGCACACATGCAATTACTAATTGAAGCTTACCATATAGCACCGCAAGCCGAATTCTAGGCCCACCTTGACCCCCCAAACGAAGCAAATTCCGCTTGGGACGTATCTTGAGGGGGTGCAACTCGACAATGGGTAGACGTGCATCGTAATTTCTCTCATAGATGGCGCTAGGCGGCGATCGTGCCGCTAGTCAGCGTGCGTGCACGCGTGCAGAGGGTGATAGATTAGGTTTAAAGTTTAGTAAGAAAAAATCTGCAGTCATGATATTTAACGAGGAGGTCGGCGAGCATAGAATACAGGAGATCACGCTAGAAGTAGTCGATGAGTAGAAGTATCTTGGGGTGTGGATAAATAACGGCGCTGAGTATCTGACAGAGCATGTAAAATATGTAATGAATAAAGCCAGTAGGAATGCAGCTGTAATAAAAAATAGTGCACTGTGGAATTACAATAGGTATGAAGTGGTAAGAGGGATCTAGATAGGGGTGATGGTTCCTATCCTGACATTCTGTATTGCGGTCCTGTGCATGAGACCAGATGTTCAAGCAGGGTTAGAAATTAAACAACGTGGCGTAGGGAGCCTTGCTTTGGGAGCACATGGCAATACACCAAATCCTGGGGTACAGGGTGATATGGGATGGGCGTCGTTCGAGAGCAGAGAAGCTAGCAGTAAGATAGCATTTGAGGAGCGATTGAGAAAAATGGGGAAAAATCAGTGGGCTAGGAAAGTTTTCAGATACCTGTATATAAGGAATGTGATACGAAATAGAGAAAGCGAACTCAAAAAGCGACAAGCAAATATCGGGACAGCAGTAGGGGGATAAATCAGCATTTATCGTTTAAGAAAAAGGTTAAAGATACAGAGAGCGCACTGTGGAAAACAGGGATGCTGGCGAAATCATAACTGGGAACATATAGGATTTTTAAGCAGGAAATTGGCAAAGAAAATATTTGTGATAATTGTAGGGGAAGCTATTTGTTTGAGGCCAGGACAGGAGTTTTGCGGACTAAGACATATAGTGTCAGGTACCACGAGATAGACACGTTGTGCGTTGCGTGCGGAGAGGAGGAGGAAACGGCTGAACACTTGATACTTTTCTGTAAAGGGTTCAGCCTACAGTGGAAAGCAACGGGGCTGATTTATCTAAGGCATTGTGGCTTAACGAC
Organism: Amblyomma americanum; assembly: GCA_030143305.2. NCBI lineage: Eukaryota > Metazoa > Arthropoda > Arachnida > Ixodida > Ixodidae > Amblyomma > Amblyomma americanum. The sequence continues at coordinate 252,212 of JARKHS020029234.1, read as the reverse complement.
AGTGAAGGGAAAGTAGATTTAAGCGGGTAGAAATGACCAAGCGAAGGTTATCTGATTGCTGGCTAAAATCAAGAGAAGAGTAAAATTTCATAAGTGATGGCTAGGGGGATAGAGCCACCGCCTGATTTAAAGGGTTCAGCCGTATCCATCCATCCACCCATCCACCCATCCATCCGTCCGTCCGTCCGTCCGTCCGTCCGCGCGTCCGTCCGTCCGTCCGTCCGTCCATCCATCAGTCCATCCATCCATCCATCCATCCATCCATCCATCCACCCACCCACCACACAACCACCCACCCACCACACAACCACCCACCCACCCACCCATCCATCCATCCATCCATCCATCCATCCATCCATCCATCCATCCATCCATCCATCCATCCATCCATCCATCCATCCATCCATCCATCCATCCATCCATCCCTCCGTCCGTCCGTCCGTCCGTTCGTCCGTCGTCCGTCCGTCCGTCCGTCCGTCCGTCCGTCCGTCCATCCATCCATCCATCCATCCATCCATCCATCCATCCATCCATCCATCCATCCATCCATCCATCCATCCATCCATCCATCCGAGCATGGTGGCAATCCACCCCGTTTCAAAGGGTATTACATTCAGTTTCTCGACACGAGTGGCGCGTTCTTCTTCGCTTTCTTCATCTAGTAAACCAAACAGCTAACGCTCGTTACTTCAGCGTCTTCCAGCCGGTGGCAGCCTTTTTTTCGGGAGGTTTTTTTTAATCGATTGATATTTTGTTTGGCCCTTGCGTTTTGAAACGCTTCACGGAGGTGAGCTTCGATAGAAGCTCAGTACTTTGGATTGAGGTAATGAACATTTTTGCGGCATCCGCAATTAAACATTCTTAAGCCTGCGCAAATAGAAAACATCTAACGCATTCTAGGACAAGGTGCGGTATCATCATAACTCTAGGTTTAAATGACACCAGCCACTCCTGAATTTGCAAGCCATCAAGCGATGTCAGGAGTAACTTGGTTTCCGATCATAACTTGACTGGTTACGCAGGAAACATGTATTAAGTGCTAAATGTAGCAAGCTACATCTTGGTCTTAAACAGTGCTTGGGTTCTGCAATCTAAACACACAACGACGCAAGAGCGGCGATTGAGTTGAGGATATTTAGCTTTGAAAGATTGGTAGGCACGCTAATCCGCACACAGAAAAAATGAAAATGAAGATGTTTTTTTAAAGGAAATGCCACAGTATCTTCCTCACATATCGGCGGACGCCTGAACCGCAAAGTAAGGGAAGGTATAGAGAAGGGACTGAACGAAAAAAGAATGAAAGAGGTGCCGTAGTTGAGGTCTCCGGAATAATTTCGACCACCTGGGGATCTTTAACGTGCACTGACATCGCACAACACAGGAGCGGCTTAGCGTATCGCCTCCATTAGGATTACGAAAAATGTTGTGCAGTGTTTGGTTGGGCCCACATTCTTTTCCTGGAGCTGCACGAAGGTTGCCCTCCGCCTACCTCCCAGCACCTCTACTACCCGACTGCTCAACCTCGGTACCCAAAACACGTTTGAGGAGCTGGCAGAAGCCGCCCTAACAGCACAGCTGACTCGCCTGTCGAGTAACGCGGCAGGCCGCACTCTACTCTGTCAGCTAGGCATCACCCCGATCACCCGTCCTACCGAGGGAGTTCCCATACCTCCAGACCTACGCTCCCATCTCATCATCCTTCCAATCCCTAAGAACATGCACCCCGAGCACGACGGAGAATGCAGGACAGCCCGCGCCAAAGCCCCGCACAAGTTCTACGGCAACGGTCCCGAGGTAACGTACGTGGACGCGGCAGCGTACTCGTCGGGCTCCCGCATGGTTCTCGCCGTCGCTAATTCTCAGGCCCGACTAATCGCATCAGGATCCGTCACCACAGACTCATCGGAAATTGCAGAGGAAGCGGCCATTGCACTCGCTCTTGCCTCTACCTCTGCCACCAAAATTATCTCCGACTCAAAATCCGCGCTATCCAATTTCGCCAAAAACCTGATATCCCGCACCGCCGCTCGGCTTCTACGCTTCTGGCACCCCACCCACCCCGTAACCCTTATCTAGACCCCCGCACACGCAGGCCTCCCGGTTGACAAGGAGGTCCACTCCCTCGCCCAAGGTCTCACTTTCCGGGCCGGAGTTGGACCTCCTCCGCCATCCCGAGAGCGTCTGCTTACGTTCAAAGATATTCTTGCCCACTAGCGAGATACCCGGCGCGTTTACGCACCGCCGGCTCCCTCCCTAACCTTAATCAAGGCCTCCCACTGGCGCCGACTCCAGACCCGAACTGCTCCCTATCCTATTCTCCTTCATGCCCGCTATCCCGATCAATTCCTTTCTTCTTGTAAGCTCTGCGGGAAACCGGGAGACTTCCTTCATGTCCTCCTCACATGTCCTGCCTTCCAACACCCTCCATCCCCAACCACGGCGGAGTCATACTGGGAGACTCTCCTCGCCAGCTCCGCTGCTGCTGACCAGCGCCGGATAATTACCGACGCCCCGAAGCGGATAGCCCTCCAAGGGTGGTCCTTTGCCCTGTAAGGGCCCCGTAAGGGTTGCCTCGTGCCATGGTAGGGGGTTTGCCTCTCTCGGTATTTGGCAATAAATTTTTCCACCACCACCACATTCTTTTCCAGCAATATAGTTGTTATGTGCAAACTTCGTAAAGAGTTTTTGGCCTGCAGTGTTTGTCATCGGACGCGTACTGAAGCCTTCCAAACACCCGTCAAATGTGAACTGCTGCTAGGAGACTAAAAAACATTCTATAATCCTTTCAGAGTCGTTTGATCTTTAAGGGTGCCGTGTGTGCTTCAGAATTCGGTTCAAAGAAAGCAGTCTGTGTGGCCCAATATTTTTTTCTAAGTATACTGGTTGCGATCACCAGGTAGGCTCTGACGGGCATTCGAAACGGCGCGGAAGCGATTTTTATGAATATCAGCGCATGGTTGGTACGCTGATTGTTGATAGGTGTAAATGCAGGTGAGGATTATTTTGAGCGCTCAAATGACACTATAAATCTACACGGTGCATAGCTGGACTGGCTCAAATGGTTGTGAGATAACAAGCTCATATGACAGTTCATAGGTCTCAGAATTCAGTACTGGCGGCACTACTTTTTGCCATTTCCTGTGCCTTTCGTCTTGAGATTGTGCATAACCAATCAAAAAACCTGCTTGTGCGCTATCGACGACTATTCCCGTATCGTACAGGTTTCGTATTAGAGAGCACCTCTCTTATACCCCGGTGACGCACTGTCCTTCGAGCTTGTCACTCGTAACATCACAAACGGCAGTGACGATTGCAGTTCAGCCCACTTACAATGTCAGCTGGTATAACGAACGCTTTCGTATTACGAATCAGTGTGGTGCAATCACCAAGATATGCATTAGGGCAATGGCAAGTAGTCTTAAATACAGCGATAAATTTTGGCCTCACCACTCTGTTACAGCGAGCGAAGGGGAGCCGCAAAGTTGCCCCCCAAAGTTGAACTCGCGCTTCCAGCAAGCGCGCAGATCGAACAATGTCTCTCAGCCCCCACATCAACACCACCCTGACAAAAAACTCCTCGACCGAGAAGAACAATAAAAAAGACAGCAGAGCGAGCGCTTCTCGAAGACCTATAAAGTCAATCATTGCCTGCGTGTTCGACGACTGTGCAAAACATCTCAAGTGGAAGCAGAAGCTCACCCGCCACGGTGGCTCAGTGGTTAAGGCGCTCGTCTACTAAGCCGGAGTACCTGGGTTCGAACCCGACCGCTGCGGCTGCGTTTTTTTGGAGGCGAAACACAAAGGCGCCCGTGCGCTGTGCGATGTCATTGCACGTTAAAGATCCCCAGGTGGTCGAAAATATTCCGGAGCCCTTCACTACGGCACCTTTTGCTTCCTTCTTTCAATCCTTCCTTTATCCCTTCTCATACAGCGTGGTTAAGGTGTCCAACTATATATGAGACGGATACTGCACCATTTCCTTTCCCCCAAAATTAAATATTATTATTATTATTAAGCAGAAGCTCCGTCGGCGTGAAGCAGGGGCAGCGTCTGAAGTGAACCTGCTTGCGCATGGTAGTGAATCAATTAACAGCAAAGATTGGAGAAGTTTGAACGCCTTTCCGGCTCTTCTGGTCACATTGTATGCGTTGCATGCCAAATCACCTCCATCGTTCCTGCTGCTACCACATACAGACGGCGTCAGACAGCGGCCAGTGCAGCTGATGAATTTTGCGCCACGAACGCTACGCTAGTTTCCCCGCATCATTCTCCCAGGTGTTTCCTCGAATGAATACTCTCGTATCGACGACAATGCAAAGCCGCGTGGGCTCACAAAGCCTTGTACGCCAGGTACGAGCACTCTCCTAGCTCTAGGAGTGATACGGTCGATCTACAGCCAGCTGCCGTGGGCATTTGAACAACGATTAGCTATATCCCATCCCTAAAGCAGATTGTTGGTAGCAAGGACCTCGGCGAGTAAATATTGACTGCTCTGGGCAGCCTAGAAACCGCTGCGGAAGAATCAGCTTAAATGAAGTAAACGGGTAGAACGCAGTTTTAAAAGAAGTAAACTGCATTTTCGGCCGTCCTAACATTTTTAGCTGGCTCTAATGCGCGGCGTCCACTTCCTACGAACATCGTATATAATGAACGAATCGGCAGGAGCAGGTTTGTTTCTGTAAAACTAAAGGCAGCACTATGGACACCTGAATTATATTTTCCTGCTCGCTATCTGGCTGGCTGTGGGAGGCAGTGCTGGAAATTTCCAGAACCAGAAAAAAATAGGTTTGCAGAGTACATACAGGCGTGAACAAATATATTACCTCAAAATTTGAAAATAACCTTTTTAGCGCACTATAATTTGCGCGCGAAGTTGGTGGGAAGACAGCGTCAGTCTTTTCACACAATAGCACCAATGTATATCATTACATGAAGCATCAATTTGTTCCCAAAGCAAATTTGAGTGCTTTTGACAGCAATCTAATGCGTCAGCACACCACACGGAAGCCTTTACCGGCAATCACTGCTCGACTCCGCCGAAGCGTGGTGTCCAGGAAGCTGTTAGTGAAATTCTAGTCCGTGTTTCTCCTCTTTTGCACCAGTTTCTCGCCTTTCTGCGTAGCTCTGCTGGCATTTTCTTCCCTCCGAACGATGCGCGATACATATTCAGATATGTTCAACTGAAATATACACAGCAGGCAGGCATGACTACTCCTTAAGATCAACTGTCCTCTTCTTTATGTAATTTTTCACAAGCTTAATATAGTGCTTTGGGTGGTAATTTTCTTGAAACACCTGTAAGAATTTCTTATTATTGCTTGCCTATGAAAGAATATTCGTTTTAAAAATACCCTGATTAATCTACTCGTTCATTTTGCCTTGAATTTAGCCAACGAGGCAAACTCTTCGCCCAGAGAATCAGCCCCGTTCCATTATTTTCCCGCCTGTAAGGTTTAACTTTCGATGTTGATAACGATGTGCATAGATATTGCCAATATGGTTACACATACAACTGCCACCGTTTCCTCACAATGAGAACGTGTATTCATTTAAAGAAATCTTTTTTTTGCGCTTGTGACCTATCCACACCAGATATTCATTTACCTACAGCATCCTGGAAACCCATTTAGTTTCACAGAAACCCGCTGGGGGGCGTCTGCAGCCCGCAGACGTTGGTGAGTGGCGACACCACGGCTTCCTGAGCATCCGCACGGACATCCCCGCGGGGGGATGATGCTGAACAGTACATCACCACAGACCCGAGCACCCGCGCTTAGCCGTGCGTGGCATCGCCGTGTCCGGAGAAAAGGGGATCGTGGTGGTTGAGCCGATGCCGGGCGTTTAGACCTTTAAGGCCCCTCGGCGGAGCCAACACGCCGCTTTGGCCCCAGCTTCCTGTAGACGGCACCTACGGCCTTACCCGACCGGGTGGGGGAATCGGCAGTCGCCTTTTTAACGCGACAGCATTAAGGGCCTCGTGTCGCAGAAAAGCCGGTGTCGTCAGCGTCGACGGTGTTGGCCGTGAGCGAAAAATGGCGCAGTATATGTTACATCTCGGTGGACACCTGAACCGCGCCGTAAGGGAAGAAATTTTCCTTCCCTTACGGCGCGGTAAGGATGTCCAGCGAGAATTGCGAAACAGGTGTCATTTCCTTTCCTTAAAACCAATGTTCATTTCATTTTCGTTTTCTTACGGCCTGGCTCGGGTGTCCACCGAGATGTGTGAGACAGGCGTCCTTTCCTTAAATTGTCCAACGGGCCACGCGCCGCGCCGAACGGGCGATGGTGTTCCGCTGACACCTTGGCAACGCTACAGCACGCTATCGCATCTCACTCTTAAAGAGGAAGCTTAAGTGTCCTCCAAATTTTCCTAACCTTCCTTTATCTTTCTCTTTGCGACCCCTTTGTCACAACTCTCCTGTCTCCTACTCACTTCTTGGTTTTTCCTTTTTTCATGGCGACAAGGGTTGGCATTGTGTAGCCAAACACGCTGAGTTCGGTCACATTTGGTTATAGGTAAAGTGTGCAGCTGGCGTGGGCAGGACTTACAGGAAGTTGCTGCCCCGTCCCCTCGTAGGGCTCCTTGATGGGTGGGTGGCAGCACAGCCGAACAACACATACATTCTATGGCTCCCCCCTCCAACAAAACGATCACTCTCACAAATGACGGCAGACCGATAGAACAGCCCAGTTTTTTGAAAAACCAAGAAATTTTCTAAAGTACGTTGTTCTTTATAGCGAAGAAACAAAAAAATTTGCGAGAACCATGTCCCCATCACTAGTGTCAAAATGCCTAACCGGAGCCTTGGGTCTGGGCTACAATTTGTCCAAAATGCCTAGTGGTGACCTACTGCGTGAACTCAGAGACATAGCCAAATACACGAAACTTTCCGCCCTAGTGTCAAACGGGGAAATGCCTGTGTCAATTATAGCACACCAGTCTCTAAACACCGTCCGGGGTGTGATTTCTGAATCACATTTCATCAACCTGACTGAATATAAGATGCTCGAAAGTCAAATGAACAAAATGTCAAAAATGTGCATCGTATTAAAGTAAGGCAGGAAGACAAAGGTACCCACAAAACACCTGATCCTGAATTTCAACTCCAGTACATTTCCCGAGTCCATGAAGCAGGCTATCTCAAAATAAACGTGAGACGTTACATTCCAAGTCCGCGAAGATGTTTCAAATGCCAACGGTACGGTTATGGGCCGCAAAGCTGCCGTGGCCACGAAACTTAGGCTAAATGTGCTTAAAAGATCATGCTTCCGAAAAATATGAAGGAGCCGCACTTCGCTGCGCATACTTATAAGGTAATTATCCCGCTTATTCAAGGTTATCTTCACTTTGGAATAAATATAATGAGATAATCACAATGAAGACAAAACAAAATATAACATTTAGGAAAGCGCGACTCTTCCACGCAAAGAACAGCTTCAACTTTTATACGAAAACAAATTTTGCTAATGTGGTGTGCACGGGCAGTGCACCACGTGACATTCCGGCATCTTCCCAGGCCGCTCCCACCGAGCCTGTGGAAGGGACAGCGAACGCTCCTCTGCCATTTCCAAAGCAGGGAGCACAACCCCACGGGTCACCACCCCGCAGGACTTCCCCCGCCAGGGCAGGCCTTAAACTAACACTTCCGTGGCTTCGCGGTCCTCCTGCACATTTGGTGACGTGATGGTTATAACTCCCACTCCGCCTGCTTTATAGTGCCGAAACAGCTCTCTCGAGCGCAAAAAAAGACAGCTTAGATAAAAAGCCCAGAAAAGTAAATTCCTTCTGTTCCATTCCTGCCCTAAAACACAAACATGGCTTTTGTGGCTCAATGGAACTGTAGAGGACTGTTCAGGAATTAATGTGACATAACACATATTTAGGATCAATGTTGCTCATTGCTTTCTGCCTCCAGGAGACCAATCTTGGGCCACAACATGTAAATATCTTAAAACATTGTGAAAATTTTCGACGCGATCGGGAGCAGGCAAATCGAATCTCGGGAGGCGTCGCAATTGCTATTCAAAGCAGTGTCCCTGATCAAGAAATCAAACTTAACACAAAAACTTGAGGCAGTTGCGGTTAGCGTCATTACCTATAAAACAATAACAATACGCTCTGTATATCTTCCCCTACACCTCGCATGAACAATCCAAGACTTAGAAGGCCTGATTGATGAACTGCCGGAGCCATATCCGGTAGTTGGCGATTTTAACACTCACTCCCTGTTTTGGGGAAGCGAATGCTGTTACTCTAGGGGCCAAATAATCGAAGATTTTATCCTCGCAAATAATGGCTGTCTTTTAAATACCAATAAAGCCATATATTGTTGCCCAAGCTCAGCAAAAATGAGGTTCTTCAATTTAGCTTTCACATCACCATCTCTTTTTAACGATTTTAAATAGGATGTTTTAAATGACAGTCTCGGAAGTGACGCCTTCCTACTGTCATCAGGCTCTCATCTATTCCAGCCATCGCCACAAGACCACGGCGCTGGAAAATTCACCTCGGCGACTGGTCGCTTATAAGAGTGTTAGCTCTTACTCATCACGTTTTGAGATTTCGTCTGTTACAGCCTTTGATCACAATGCCATCTTTGGCAGAAACTACTGACCACGTTTCGAGATTTCGTGAGATCTCCAACCACCCCGAAATCAAAACACCATCTGTGGCTGCAACTAGCAAACAGCGTATCTCGCATTGAGACTTGCAGCGCCGTCTACAATAGCATTGTAGAAACAACCACCTGCCACGCTCCAATGATGACGTCAAAGTCCAATATGTTAGATGGAGGTGGAACTATGTGAGTATGATGTCAGGGTACGAAATGGCGACATAGTTTCCGTTTCCTGAACCTAAGATGGCGGCCATTAAAATTGGTTTTGCCCTCTCATTCGTTTCCCCCCCCCCCCTCAGCAAAGAATATCCTAAAACGGGTAGGAAAACGAAAACTGTGCCGTTAAGGGACCGCTATACACGTATACGTTCGTTCCGCTATATATACTCGGACAACAGCGGGCACTCATTCGGGTACAGTTGTATGTTGAATTAGGTTGGCAAATAAAACCCTACGGGTTGTGGCTTAGAAATAAACCACAATTAAATAATAGGTAAGCATTGTATACAATACACTAATTGAAGCGCTACCATTGCACCGCAAGCCGAATTTTAGGCCCACCTTGAATCGCAAACGAAGCAAATTCCGTTTGGGACTTAATTTGAGGGTGTGCCACTCGACAATCGGTAGACGTGGATCGTAATTTCTCTGATAGATGGCGCTAGGTGGTGTGCGTGCATGCCTAGCAGAGCATGGTGGCAATCCACCCAGTATCAAAGGGTATTACATTCTGTTTCTCGAGACGAACGGTGCGTTCTTCTTCGCTTTCTTCATATAGTAAACCAAACAGCTAACGCTCGTTCCTTGAACGCCTTTCAGACGGTGGCGGCCTTCATTTTTTACATAAAGTGCCACTCTAGAAAAAGAATTTTCTGAAGACCTCAGCATAAATGAAATTAATGAAAGGTTTAATGCACACATAATAACTTCTGCAACACTCGCTGTACCACAAACAACAGGACTCGTACAGAACAAACACAAATAATGGTGGACAAGAATGCACATAGGCAAAAAAAAGTGAAGCAAAGCATGGGGCGCCTTCCGTCGGTACCCCACTGCAGAGAACTTACCTTTAAAGGGGTCCAAGACGAGAGCGCTGTGCGTGCGCAGGAATGCAGAGAAAACCTCCCGGCAGAAATATGTCCTCAATAAATAGTTCAATAACATCAAAGAAAATGTGGAAAAAAGTTTGTGAATTCAGTGGTGACCACACATCCGCGGTTGACAACACCCGGTACACAAATATCGTTAGAAGACCTGACCAACTTATTGGGCGAGCATTTTGCTGAAGTCTGAACGTCATCCAACTACACTAACACATTCCAGAAACACAAAGCTATAGCTGAAGACCAAAAAAATCTATTTGGAGCAGGCTTGCATTAGGACTACAACCAGGGCATTACACTACGGGAATTAAATAGGGTATTATCTTCTGGTAAAAATACAGCACCAGGCCCAGACAATGTGCATACACTATTCTTGCCCTTATCTGCGAGGCTGCAGTACAGGCATTGATAAAATTCTTTAATAAAATATGATCAACTGGGAAAACACCTGAGGAGTAGAAGAAATCAGCCATAGTACCTTCTCTGGAACCCCTAAAACCACCAACAAGTCTTGACAATTAGAGACCGGCAGGCTTCACCAGCTACATTGCTAAACCTTTTCAAAGTGTAATAAGCATTATACTCGCCTTCGTACTCGAATCTCGGCTACTATTAGATATACATCAATGTGGATACAAAAAAGCATGCTTGACCACTGATCACTTTGTGCGCCTAGAAAACACCATCCGGGAGGCATCCATCCACAAGCAGCACTGTATCGGCGTTTTCTTCGACATGGAGAAGGCCTACGATACCACTTAGAAGTTCGGCATCCTCCGTGACCTAGCAGAGAAGGTATCCGAGGCAGGATGCTGAGCCGTTTGAACGACTTCCTGGCTAACCACACATTCAGAGTCCGCCTAGGAACAACTCGCTCCATGTCTTTCACCCAAGAGAATGGCGTACCCCAGGGTTGCACTCTAAGCACGACACTCTGCGTAGTAAAATGAATTCGCTAGCCAAAGTAATACCCAAATCTAAAATGTGTCCGGTTTAAGTAGGTAACCTACAGATAGCATGCACTTCCTCCAGCATATCGTCCTTCGAGAGACAAATACAAATCACACTAAATAAACTGGCTGCTTGGGCAGAGAAAAATGGATTCAAGTTTTCTACTCAAAAAAGAGTAGCTGTTCTGCTGTCATTGCGACGAGGCCTACAATCAATACCAACCTACACTTGAATCAAGCCACACTACCTAATAAAAGAAAAAAATTTTTAGGAGTCACTGTTGACAAAATACTCACATTTCTATCACACATAAACAAAATTAAAAAGAAACCATCCCAAGCCTTAAAAAGAAAGCATCATTAAAGGTGCTCTCGCGAATACGGTGAGGGTCACATAGAGCATGACGATTACTAATCTATCGCTCTCCGGTGCGCTCCAAGCTGTAATACGGGTGCATAGTATAAGGTTCGGCAAGAGCATCCTACTTGAAACGACTTAACCCTGTTCATAATCTTGGCGTGCGCCTATTAACATCTCCGGTAAGCAGTCTTTCCATTCAAGCTAATGAGCCTGCACTAGAGGATAGAAGGTGCGCACTTGCACTCGCATACGTCCTAAAAACCTGTTCTCTTCCTAAACATCTCTGCCATCCCATTGCTACCAAGTGCCCACGTGAAAGACTAATCAACAATAAACCACAATTCATCTGGCTACAAATAATGCGCTTTGAAGGTAAATGTGAACAGTTAGCAGTACTAGGTGCCGTGGCGAATATATCACAAAAATAGGAATATTTTCCAGCACACTACAGCCTCCCTTCAGTATGTGACTTCATACTGACACATTTGCATAAAAAGGAAGCGCCACATGAGCTCATACTACAAATATTCTTTGCACTACAAGAAATATAAGACACCTGCTCTGAATTTTACACTAAGGGCTCATAAACGAAAAGTCAAGTTGGGAGCGGTGTAACTCAAGAAAAAAATTGATAAAATGATACGACTACCACAGTATGCATCGGTTTTTACTGCCGAGTGTCATGCTATCTTTGTAGCCGTATAACAAATAGTAACAGAAAACAAAAACAGCGTCATTTACATCGATTCCCTGAGTATGCTCAAAACACTGCACTCCAGAAATGCTGCTGAACCCATAATAGGAAACGTCATACATAACCAAGTTAAAATCACAAAACAAAACATTGTATTCTGCTGGGTACCTAGCCATGTTGGAATTGTCGGTAATGAGAGAGCAGAAGCATGCACACCACAAGCTCTAATTGGTGAAATAAAACCAGTTAACATATCACAGAGAGACGTTTTGAAATTAGTGAGCAGTAAACTCAGAAATAAGTGGCAGGTCGCAAGAGAAAAACAGGCAAACAAAAAACTGCAGTCTATAAAGCCGGTTTCAGTAGAATCGAAAGCATGTAGACATCAAGAACATTTCACTGAGGTTACAACAACGGCTACGCATTGGACATACACACTTTACACACAATGTCCTACTGAAAAAACAAGACAAACCGCTTTGCGAATTGTGTGGCGATGAACTCACGATAAACCACAATTAGATTTCATGTACAAAACTGGAACAACTTGGGGAAAAACTATTTTCCAACATTCTTCAATGAACACATCCCACTGCACCCCAAGTTGCTTTTTAGGTGTTCAAGCACTGGTTGATTTTTCAAGTACTTTTAAGTTCCTTAAAGAAGCCAATATTTTAAACAAACTCTATATATAAAATGCGCAAAATCTAACGAAAGCTCTAACCATGTGTTTGCGCATCATAGCCTCAGTTGCTATTGCGCCATTAAATAAATATAACTAACTTTTTAAAGATGTGCAGGGTTTGAGCTGGCCTCCGGTCGTTTAGTTCTCTACATTGCACATGACGTTTCACAGTCGATGTTGTTAATGTAGAGCTTTGTAGTAGTTGTATCACAATAAACAAACGGCGAACTCATGACCACGAGCCGGTGTTTGGGCACCGCCCCCGTGCCCGTCTGTCTCTCGATATAAGTGCATGGCGTGCGGGTTTGCACGGGCAGTCGTCGACCAGCGGGACGCGCCGTCTGACGGCCGGCTGACATTAATCCTGAGTTCTTGTTACACCTCGGCAACAGTGTCGTTCCCCTCCCGAGACACAACAACTTTTGGCGACGAGGATGGGATCCTGAAGCAGGCTGATGACCGTTCCTATGGGTACCGTTAAGACAGATATTCAGCCAAGTGTACAAGAGCGACGGAGCTACTCAGAACCATTCAGGATGGTCACGATTGGGCAAGTGGAATCTTTCGATGAATCTCAGTCGGATTGGAAAATATACGAAGAAAGAAATAATGCATTCCCGCTAGTGAATAAGGTTGCAACGAGAACAAAGTGAATGCTTTCCTGAGTATCGTGGGTCCGAGCACGTACAAAAGATTGATTAGTTTGACCGCCCCAAACACGGCATCTAGTCAGTCTTTGTTAGAACTGCAGAAAGCCTTACGGGAGCATCGTTCGCCTAAGGCATCGGTTATAGCGGAAAGAGCAAAGTTCCGCCGGAAAACGCAACAACAAACTGAGAGCATCGCGCAGTTCGTGGCAGGCCTCAACCGATCTGCAGAAACATGCGACATTGGAGGGAACTTAGAAGAAACTCTGAGAGACAGATTTGTATGTGGTTTGGCCAGCGCTGACATCCAGAAGAGGCTTTTTGTTGAGCATGCATCTCTGACCTTCAAAAACGTGGTTCAGATAGCCTTATCAGTAGAGGCGGCTTCCAAGAACGTCATAGTGCCGACCTAGCAGTGCAACCCAGGAGGACATTCAGAAGTTTTCTGCCGAAGAGTCGTGTGCACGGGACGGTTCGCCGTGCACGCGATGTGGCTTGCGTCATCGCAACCGGACTTGCCGGTTTCGAACAGCCACTTTCTTTCGATGTCACCAAATAGGGCACATTCAAAAGGTGTGCCGCTCTTATCTGTCATCTAATTCGCACCCTCGGAAAGCGAGTGGACAAGACACACGGAAAAGAAATCCCCAGAGGCAAAGCTTCGGAGCGTTCGAGACCGAGGAAGACATCGAGCCACTGTTGTAAACAACGCTCGAGAAACCGCGTCAAGAGCCGATACGCTTTACGAGATGTGTCCTGGGAGTGCCGCTTGACATGGAGTTGAACACTGAAGGAGTAGTGTCGGTGATGTCGTACAGGTTGTTTCGCTGATGCTTCCCACAGATGAAGTTACGCCCGGCATCGGTGTTGCTTCGTACTTACACAGGGGAGTTCGTGCGCCCGAAAGGGGTGGTAACAGTAAATGTCAAGCATCAGCACTAGTCTCTCCAGCTATTTCTGCACATTCTCTGCCAGGAGGGTCTTGCTCTGATAGGACGAGACTGGTTGTATCAGCTCAGGCTCAATTGGAGTGGCGTTAATCACGTGGTTGCGCAAGACCGCCGGGCTTTTGAACAAGTCTTAAACAGACATCCTCAGCTGTTCAACGATGAACTCGCTGAAATTCAAGGCGAGCAAGCTAAACTTTCCCTGAAGCCGGAACAACACCCAAAGTTTAAAAAAAAAACTAGAAGCATTCCCACTGAAAGAAGCGGTGGAGAAAGAAATGGAAAAACTAGTTAGTCTGGGCGTGAACGAGCCCATTTCGAACAGTTCTTTCGCCTCACCAATTGTACCAGTGTTAACAAATGGCAGCGTACGCATCTGCGGGGACTACAAGGCCTCTTTGAACCCTTGCTTAAACATTGACAACTACCCCTTACCCAACATCGAAGAAATCTTGGCCACACTTTCGGGAGGGCAGGTGTTCCCGAAGACTGACCTGAGTAGAGAGTATCAGCAAGTCGTGATGGATAAGGTTTCGCGTGAGTACCTCACCCTCAACACGTACAAATAACTGTATGCAGTAAATCGTTTAGCTCTCGGGGTGGCATCTGCACCGGCGATGTTTCAAAATATAATGGACAACATGTTAAAAAGATTGAAAGGTGTAATATGCTACCTAGATGATAATCTCGTCACGGGCCGGAACGAAAAAAAGCACCTAGTGAACCTGGATGCGTTACTAAACCGGTTGCTCGAAAGGGGAGTGCGGATTAAGCTAGAGAAGTGTGAAATTTTGAAACTAGAATTACTGTTCCTGGGTCATGTGGTCAGTAAGCAAGGAATGGCAGCATCACCAGAGAAGGTAAAGGCCGTATTTGAAGCCCGCATCCCAGCTGATAAAAACAGCTGAGGACGGTAGGAAAATGTTTGCCAGTTATCAACAGTCATCTTCCCACTCACTCGGATGCTGTGCGAGAATGCGCCATGGGTGTGGAATGAACAGTGTGACATAGCTTTTAAAGAGATAAAAAAGTTGCTAACAAAAACACCGGTGCTGGCTCATTACGATCCAGAAGGCCAGCTTGAGGTAATGTGCGATGCCTCATCTTATGGGCTGGGTGCTGTCTTATCGAAAGTGGAACAAGATGGTTGCTGGCGGCCGATCATGTTTGCATCACGCACATTATCGCCGATTGAACGAAACTACAGCCAGATAGAGCGGGAAGCGCTAGCCTTAGTCTTCGGAATTACTAGTTCCATTACTATATTTATGGCAGACAGTTAAGCTTTGGTAGCTGATCACACGCCCTTACAGAAGACACTCGGTCGCAAAACAGCAATACCAAGCATTTGCTGGGGTGACTGATGAAAAGATGAAACCATTTGTTTAAAAAAGACTGGTGTTTTTGGTGAACCAAGGATATTTATTTTGGGGAATGCGTATTGTGGTTCCCCATATTTACAAAAGACAATCCTGGAAGAGCTGCACGAGGGGCATCTTGGAGTGGTGCAGATGAAGGAGGTTGCCCAGAGCTACGTCTGGTGGCCGGGAATTGACGCAGACATGGAGAACACCGTGAAAATGGGCGCGGCCTGCCAGCAGCAACGATCGCTGCCTACCCAAGCTCCCCTTCATTCGTGGGCTTGGCCTACGAGGCCATGAGCCCGACTCCACTTAGATTTGGCTGGCCCGTTTCTTCAGAGCAATTTTTTGGTGGCAGTAGACGCCCATTCGAAGTGGCCGGAGGTGTTTGTGATGCCCTCGGCCTCGGCAGAAGCTACCATCGGTAAGCTGCGTGACCTCTTCAGTCGTTTTGGATTGCCAGAGCCTATTGTGTCAGAAAATGAGTCGCAGTTTTGCAGCCAAGAATTTCAGTGTTTTCCCAAGATGAACGGAATAATACATGTACGGTCCACGCCATATCACCCGTCAAATAACGGTTTGGCTGAAAGATTCGTCCGAACAGTGAAAGAAGCCCTGCGAAAGGACACCAGAGCCAGACTCATTGAAGAACGACTAGCCAATTTCCTTCTAGCGTACTGGAATACACCACACGCAACCACCTAGCAATCTCCGGCTTCGCTTTTGATATGGCGACCAGTCAGAACTCGACTCAATTTTCTTAAGCCTAGTACTCGTTCAGTGGTCGAGCAAAAACCATTTCGACAAACGCGCAGTCGCAGAGAACTTCAGAGAAGCTTTGTTTTGGTGACATAGTGTTTGTGAGAAAGTCTAGAGAAGGTCCAATATGTTTGGAGGCAACGGTAACTCCACGCTCGGGGCGAGTGTCTTATGCGTTACAGGTGACAACACCACATGGTGTCATGGACTGGAAGAGGAATCAAGACCCCATACGCGCAAGGCAGGCAGAACCGGAAGCACCGTCTGCCGACCACGGTTGCGGTGCCCATGGTGAGGACTCTTCTGC
Source organism: Amblyomma americanum (assembly GCA_030143305.2). Taxonomy (NCBI): domain Eukaryota; kingdom Metazoa; phylum Arthropoda; class Arachnida; order Ixodida; family Ixodidae; genus Amblyomma; species Amblyomma americanum. The sequence goes on along the minus strand of JARKHS020029234.1, from coordinate 235,777 downwards.
AGCCGTGACAACTATCTGGATCATCGACGGGTACTCATGACCAGAGTGCCGTGCAACCACAGAAACAAGCAGCCAGCACAACTGAGGAAGATCTAGGGGCGTTTACCGCAGGAGGCGGAGTATATACGGCAGCCCTCGGTTCCGAAGACGCCGATCACGACAAGGGGTTTTCTTCTGGCGCCAGGGGCCACGAAGCCTCAACACGACATCGGTACCCGGCAAGGAAAAGACTCCCCGGATAGGCACACGCCAGGGTCGTGATTGTGCCAGCCAACATTTAGAGCTACAGCTTTAACAGCTAAGTTGTTTCTGTTATGTGTGTATAATAGCTAACCGTTCGTTATAAATGTCAAACATTTGTAATGAGAGCATGCATCGTCTAGGGAAGAGGGAATGTAGTGTTTGTATTACGATAGGCAAACGGCGAACTCATGGCCACGTGCCGATGTTTGGGCTCCGCCCCCTTGCCTGTCTTTATCTCGATATAAGTGCATGGCATGCTGGTTTGCACGGGCAGTTGTCGACCAGCAGGACGCGCGGTCTGACGGCCGGCTAATATTAAACCTGAGTTCTTGTTACACCTCGGCTACAGTGTCGTTCCCCTCCCAAGACAGAAAAAGCTTGATAAAAGGCTCAAATCTTCGGAAATGTCAGTGACTGTAAGTCTACCGTTTTTTTAGGCTCGCGCGAACACTGTCTTTCTGGTCAACTTGGCTTTTCGTCCTGGTGTGTTTCCTGCGAAAATTAAATAACTAAACTGCTGCGAACCTATACCTCCCAAAAGCTTCTGAAGTAGTAAACTGCGCTAGTTTACTGGAAGCTCGTGATGTTTCATCCCATAGTTGGGGCCGCGGATAATAGTCATTTTAACATTCTTGACGTTACGTTAACCTCACACTTTGCCCAATGCTTACGGAAATAGCAGTAATAAAGGTAACCCCAGATTATGTCATCTGAATATGACAGCCCGTTAATAATAATGCCTGTTGATAACCTACAAAAAACGCACGCAGCGGGAGGCGTTCATGAATGGACAAAAACGAAACACCAATTAAAGCAAAACAGTTACCCCTGTAACAGCTCCTGACGGAAGAAAAGAAATTATACCATCATAATGTATTCAGAGAGAGCATAAAAATGATTAATATTTACGATATTTTGAGTTTGTACTGTAGAAAATATTGCTTCGAGAACAGGTGCAGGCAAACTGGTTTGTTCCGGTCTCTTCCCTCGATACTTCACCTCATAGCGCGCAGTGCTACCGCACCACCATAGGGCCTCCCCCGCAGGACACGCCGTCGTCCCAGCGAGTAGTCTTCCGGCGAGATGAAAAAGGGCAGAGAGGTCTCTTGTAAAAAAACTGAAAGAGAAGCGAGAGGGCCGCTGATGAGAAAAGCTTGGCGTTGTCGATGTGAGAAGGCTTTAGGCGGTTTATAGAGACGACGATGTCGCGACCGTAGACGCGGGGCGTATAAGTTTTGTTGCAGCGCGCGACGACAAGATAGGGTCCAGAATGGGACGTTTGAGGCGGACGGCGGGCACAATCGACGCGTAAGAAAACGAAGGAGCTGTCTAAAAAAAATGATGATGGCCTAGCTCTGTTAGGCCAGGATATACGTAGCGAAAGCACGGCGACATCTAGTTTGGAAGAGTTAATAAATGAAAGACACGCATTCGCTACATGCGCGTCGTGCGGAGTGGTAGCTTCTCCGCCTCAGAAGCCAAAGGCCGTGGTTCGGTTCCCAGCCTCGACACAGGGTTCTTTTTTTATTCAGTGAGTGTGAGGGGGTTTCAGTGGCTCCCCCCTCCGACCACGTAGTCGGTCACGTGGTGCGGAGCAACTGCCAGCGGTGCGGTTGTTCACGTGGTTCGTCACGCGGTTGGTCACGTGGTGCGGTGCTATTACGGTGAGACTGCGAGCACGGCGAAACTGCGATTTCGCGGCCAATGTAGCTTTCGCTACAAAAAAACGGTGGTTAAAGGCCGCTTTGCACTGGCGAGCGCGTGTCGAAGATTCAGGACAGAAGAGTGATCAGTCATTCAACGTACGGTATGCCTGGAGAAGAAGAAACGATGCTTTTGGCAGGCGGGCACGCGAAAACAGCCGTTAAACGCAACGGTGTGCCATAAACAAAGTTGAGAAGGGGCACATTTGAGGTCTTCATTTATGGGCGTTTGAAGGCCTAAAAGAACAACTAGCAAGGAAGTGGCCCAGTGCTCCGGAGGATCGTAAGACTTCAGGGACGCGTTCAGCTGACGGTGGACAAGACCGTTGGTTTGCGGACAGTAAGCCGCAGTTTTGAGGTGAGTGATGACGAGAAGCTGGAACGAACTGGCGAAAAGTGGGAATTCGAGCTGGCGGCCTCTATCGGTGATTATCTCCGCTGGCACGCCGAAATGGGCGATCGACGTGGTAATGAGCCTGGGGCCGCCATTCCCGCAGTGAAGTCCGGCATATGGTGGCTTCCGGTAAGCGTGTAAACTGGTCAGTTATGGTAAGAAGATAACAGTGACCGTGCGATGATGGTAACGGTAGGACCAGGTCGATGTGAATAACAGCAAAACGGGAGTCCGGATGCTGAAAGCTTCCCGTGAGGATAAATATTACACTGCAGACAGGCGAGTACGAGCAAGGTTGCTAATGTCGGTGTTGAGGCCAGGTCAGACGAAATGCTTCGCAACGACTCACCGATAGCCACGGATACCGGGGGCGTCGACGAGGCGTCCGGGGAAGGCACAGAATGAGACGCCAAGCACACATTGGTCGGTGTTAAGAATGAGTCCGTGGTCGACAAAACGTTCGAAGACGAGGCGCAGACGACGGAGGTGGAGAGCTAGAGTGGAACTAGCGATGCGGACTTCATCGACATACGCAAATACGAAAGGGAAACGTGGCGTGTAGATGGCCGTCGCCAGTAACATCTGCACCGTAGGCGGAAGGCATTGCAGGAAAAGCTACCGAATGAGCTGAGTGTCAAAAGTGGCTGCGCGATCGCAAAGCAGGCTCTTCATGTGCCGAAGAAGTTGCGACGAACGCTGGTCGTCAAGCTTCACCCGCTTGCAGTCAGATGGCAAAGCGCGTTGTAGAATGGCCTGCCTTCAATTGGCCATGCGTATTTTCCGCTGCTGGCGGCTTGCCATGATGTCGCGGACCTCGAGCGCGACCTCAGTGGGCAGCGAGGCTTGAAGGTTGCCGAACCGAGGTAGGTAGGAGGTAATGTTCGCCAGGCGAAAACGGGCTTCGGCATGTAAGAACCATGATGCTGCGTGCAGAATAGCAGACGGTGTAGGCGTCAACGGAGGAGCGTGGGTCTTCGAAGCCTGTGGAAGGTCATGAGGCCCAGCGTTGCTGTTCATGTTCCAGGTCACCAGGGTAGAAGATGTTGCGGTTGTTGTTGTTGCCTCAAAAGCGACGGCTCATACCCATGGTGAGGGATTTGATGCTGCTTCCACACAAACTGCAGCAAACAGTTTTATGAAGACGACGACGTCATCAGGCTTTGTTCTGGTCGCTCCGCGTCTCTTCCTTCACTTCTTCACTTCATAGTGCTCGCCGCTAACGCACCACCACAATACTAATAAATTTGAGATATCTTATTTTTTTCGCTACCGTATAAGGATACACTAGTTGTTACATTTAAACTGACAAACGCTTTGAAGCCGTCTGCCAAGGTACAGGCGCTATCATAGGTTATTCGTGTTTTCCAGTCGCCGTAAAGAAAATTTTAAGCCCATCGAACACATCGCACATCTTTCGCTTTCCTCGAATATCAGGGAGTGTTTAGCGATGTCGAGGACTCTTTAGCAAAGAGTCCAGCCACGGCAGAAACTCTTCAGTGTATTATTTCATACCATTGAAGCGCTGTAAGCATGCATTGCACGTCAATAGAAGTTACGAAATAAAATCAGGTGCCAATCAGAGGGCACGTGTACAGGTTAGGCACGGTAAAAAGTGAATACTATTTCGCTTCCTTTCTATTTTATATTACTTTCGCCTGTTATTGAATGAGTGAAGAGGCGCCATGTCTTTCTTTTTTCCGGCTGTTTGTAAAGCCCAGGGAAGAAAGTCGCGCGGCCAACATTGGCCAATCACAGAGGAAAAAGATTCGAATGAAATCAAGGAAAAAGTATTTGCAATATGCCACCCTGATTGGTGGCTTCTTGGGGCAATGTGTTTATTTCTCTGTTGAACATCACTTAGTTAGAACATCAAAAATCGGTTAATTTTATTCGGCTTTCGATCTCTACATGCTAGATAAAGAGAAGAAAACAAATTGTTTCTTAGACTTCTCTTTAGCCATGATAACAATAATTTAGAACGTATTTCGCTTTCCCTAGCTAGTTACTTGCTGCATCAAGGCTTTCAGTTCTGGATAATGTTGCTGTTAAAAACAGCAATGCTGACAGGAATGATGCATGTTTTTTTTTTCAATTATATCAGGTGTCTGTTGTAGACTTCAACCCGGCATAACCAAATAAAACTTTTGACTACCAAATTGACCTCCATAGATCTCATCACGGCTCCTCTGCCTGACCACTTACCGCTATGCCTAATAATTATTTGGCGGTCTCCTCAATGCTACAATCTAAACAAAATACCTTCACGTTTGATATATGCACCTTTTGTTAGGATTAAGATGGATAGACTAAAATTGTGGTGAAACATACCGAAAATAAGGACGCCTCTTTTTCGCATTTTAACTCCAGTAGTTAGTTGGCGGGCAGTTCACCCCAAATCAGCGGCAAATGAGCTCAAAATTATCAGGTGATCTTGTTTCTATCTTTTATTGAACTTGAAGCGCTTGCCTCGCAGCTCAATCAAATTTCATTATAACTTCTCGTTCAAACGTCCTGTACTAATCTTTCATTATTCCCTGTGCCACACAGATGAGAAAAAAACAGTGAGCCTGAAAGACTTCAAAGTACAAGTAAAAAACGGTAAGATTGCTATGATATTTCACGCATGGCTTCTCAGGCACAGTAAAGCGTTGTCGTGAAATTTCCAGACTGTCTGCACACTCAAAGCAAGTTACTGGCACAGATAGAATACCTTTCTCGAGATCGTAATCTGTAGAGCACTCATGATAAATCCGCTGCTCTAGGAATCGTTACAGCGTAGCAACATGCATGTTTTCCCACTAAATCTATCAAACATACCCGAGGTATTAGGCAATATGCTTTTTGTAATAACTATTGCAGTGAAATTTAGTGTAGAACACGGACAGATACAGGTTACGCAAACCTCAAGCAGAGGTTTTGTATTATCGCGTGAGCGTGTTTACGGAGCCCACAGTGAGCCGTCCGCATTGGAAACACAACGGTCGGCTGTCAGAAGTACTCCAGGCGTGGCATTTCCTGGGGATTGAGCGTCGTTCGTAGGCTGCGCGGGCGGTGGCAGGGAGGTGACGTTATGGAACAAGTGGTTCATCTCGGAGAGGACGTAGGGGATGTCGTTCGGGATGCGGAGTGCTACTGCAGCGGCGTTGGTCATTGCTTGGGGTTCTGTGGCCGCCGGGGTGCCAATTTTCTGTTGCAACTTTTCCTGCACCACAACCATGAGAGTCGCTGCTTGCCGCTGTGCGGAGGGTGGCAGCAAACGTCGTAGCTCCTCGCGGATGATTACGCGGATAACTTCTCGCAAGGTGTCGCTGGTGGTGGTCATCGTGACCGGTCGACTGCAGACACATAAGCAGGGTGGTTGTACTGCCGAGTTCGGACGGCGAGGGACTTATCGACGGTGCAGGCTCCTTGCACGAATTCGTCGAATCTTATTGGCGGCTGGCGGAGTAGGCTCGCAAGGAGTTGTTCTTTGACGCCGCGCATTAAAAACTGAACTTTCTTTTCCTCAGTCATATCGACATCAGCGAGGCGAAAGAGGCGCTTCGATTCTTTCATGTAAGCGCGTACGGGCTTGATTGAAAGCTGGATTCTAGACTATAGCAATCGCTAGGCTGTTTTCTTCCTAACGACACTGGTGAACGTGTTCAAAGTTCTCTCTTGATTAGCCCCATGCGGTTAGGGAAGACTCGTGGTTTTCGTACCGCGTGCATCGTGAGGCCTCCAATGCGAAAAAATGTACCCGATTTTCTCCGCATTACTCCAATTGTTGAATGACGCCATGCGCTGAAATTGGTCCAGGTATTCTTCGGTGTCTTCGGCTAACGATCTATTGAAAGTTGGCGGCACCAGCGGCTACTGAAGCATGATCACTGACGACATCTTGGCTGAGGGTGCGATGCTTGTAGCAGCGTCTTTTCGCAGTCTGGTGCGGTCCGGCAGGGCCCCGATCTCAGGATCCTCTCCTAGGAAATGTCGGCTGGCTCGTTGGGCTGCTGGCTCGTCCTCGGATGCGAAGCGCAGAGGGCACGCGTGACGACCTAAAGATGTGTCCGGTACATGGAAGGCTACCCAGCACCTCAAGCAGTCCGGAGAAAAGAAAGGCTGCGAAAATGGTGTCTAAAACAAAACTCCTTATTTGGGATGACTTGCGCCCACTGTAAACTGAATCACTCGGCAGCGGAGTAACAACAAGCCTGCGCGGGTGTAGTCGAACAGAATAACCGCCACTGTCGGCCGCGCTCAATTTAAACTTGATAGAAAATTTTGGAATAAATCGTGCAAAGATACAAGAACATTCTTGAAAAATTTTGAATCAACACTGCCTTATTGTGATCCATCGAGTTAAATCTAACCGCGTCTTCTATCGCAAACAAAGCGAAAATGTGGCATGCCGGCAGATTTGAAGAATGAACGAATGTAAGGACCTCCGAATGTCGCGTCCGGTGCTCTCCCAACTGAGCTCCAGCGACGGCATTCCAACCCGCTCCTTTCGTGGGTATTTATGTTTTGCGTGTACGTGAACGTTGAGAGCGTTCACCAGCGCCACCCTCGCCCATAGCGGTGGACGTAGCACGTCCTGTATTACCGCGAGTGTGACGTAGAACTTCTAACGGCGAGGGCGGAAACTGTGCGAGAACCCTCTCATGCAACCTACGGCATCAAGACTGCCAGAACCGAGGCTATCGTTATGCTTTTAGCAGACAAGGCAAATGAAATGAGGGGCTCGTTTGACAAGCATGTGAAGGAAGCCAACAGTCACGAAACTAAGGTGCACCGGGGAATGTTTCCATTTTTTAATGTGAAGGGCCAATGAATTTGTTTAAAAAATTACTTATAAAGCAGAAGAAAAAAACCATGCGCCCGAAGGGATCCCAAACCACAACCTCAGAATATCGCGTCCGGTGCTCTACCAACTGAGCTACGGCGACGGCTGTCCAGCCTGCTGCTTTCGAGAGTATTTATGTTTTGCAAGTACCCGAACCTTCAGAGTGTTCACCAGCGGCACCTTCGCCCGTATCGGTGGACGTAGCACGTCCTGTAATACCGTGATTGTGACGTAGAACTTCGTCTAACGGCGAGGGCGGAAACTGTGCGAGAACCCTCTTATGCTACCTATGGCATCAAGACTGCCAGAACCGAGGCTCTTGTTAAGGTTTTAGCACACAAGGCAATTGAAATGAGGGGCTCGTTTGACAAGCATGTGATGGAACCTAACAATCACGAAACCAAGGTGCACCGGGGAATGTTTTTATTTCCTTGAATGTGAAAGGCCAATGAATTTGTTTAAAGAAAATTATTTTTAAAGCAGCAGAAGAAACAACCATGGCGCCGGTGGGATCCTAACCCACGACCTCCGAATATCGCGTCCTGTGCTCTACCAAATGAGCTACAGCGATGGCTATCCAACCTGCCGTTTTTGTGGGTATTTATGTTTTGCTTGTACGCCAACCTTGAGAGTGGTGATTCCATAGGTAGGTCTTGATTCCATAGGTAGCATAAGAGAGTTCTCGCACAGTTGCCGCCTTCGCCGTTAGATGATGTTCTACGTCACACTCGCGCTAATACAGGACGTGCTGCGTACACCGGTATGGGCGATGGTGCCGCTGGTGGACACTCAAAGAACACTCTCAAAATAGCAATGTACAAAACGAGATCACACTTATACCGATGTTTGTTAGCTTGAAAAGACGGCAAATATTCATATCTATCTATCTATCTATCTATCTATCTATCTATCTATCTATCTATCTATCTATCTATCTATCTATCTATCTATCTATCTATCTATCTATCTATCTATCTATCTATCTATCTATCTATCTATCTATCTATCTATCTATCTATCTATCTATCTATCTATCTATCTATCTATCTATCTATCTATCTATCTATCTATCTATCTATCTATCTATCTATCTATCTATCTATCTATCTATCTATCTATCTATCTATCTATCTATCTATCTATCTATCTATCTATCTATCTATCTATCTATCTATCTATCTATCTATCTATCTATCTATCTATCTATCTATCTATCTATCTATCTATCTATCTATCTATCTATCTATCTATCTATCTATCTATCTATCTATCTATCTATCTATCTATCTATCTATCTATCTATCTATCTATCTATCTATCTATCTATCTATCTATCTATCTATCTATCTATCTATCTATCTATCTATCTATCTATCTATCTATCTATCTATCTATCTATCTATCTATCTATCTATCTATCTATCTATCTATCTATCTATCTATCTATCTATCTATCTATCTATCTATCTATCTATCTATCTATCTATCTATCTATCTATCTATCTATCTATCTATCTATCTATCTATCTATCTATCTATCTATCTATCTATCTATCTATCTATCTATCTATCTATCTATCTATCTATCTATCTATCTATGTATGTATGTATGTATGTATGTATGTATCTATCTATCTATCTATCTATCTATCTATCTATCTATCTATCTATCTATCTATCTATCTATCTATCTATCTATCTATCTATCTATCTATCTATCTATCTATCTATCTATCTATCTATCTATCTATCTATCTATGTATGTATGTATGTATGTATGTATGTATGTATGTATGTATGTATGTATCTATCTATCTATCTATCTATCTATCTATCTATCTATCTATCTATCTATCTATCTATCTATCTATCTATCTATCTATCTATCTATCTATCTATCTATCTATCTATCTATCTATCTATCTATCTATCTATCTATCTATCTGTCTGTCTGTCTGTCTGTCTGTCTGTCTGTCTGTCTGTCTGTCTGTCTGTCTGTCTGTCTGTCTGTCTGTCTGTCTGTCTGTCTGTCTGTCTGTCTGTCTGTCTGTCTGTCCGTCCGTCCGTCCGTCCGTCCGTCCGTCCGTCCGTCCGTCCGTCCGTCCGTCCGTCCGTCTGTCTGTCTGTCTGTCTGTCTGTCTGTCTGTCTGTCTGTCTGTCTGTCTGTCTGTCTATAGAGAGAGAGAGAGAAAGATTGCCGTGAATTTTGCCTTGATTTTGTTATAATCATTAACATATTTACAGTAACTACATTAAGGGTTAGATAGAAACGAAAACCCATGCCTTGACACCACGAGTCAGTCAAGAGCTGGCCACAAAGCTTCAAAGCTACCCTAGAACAAGTGCACTAGTAGGGCGTTCGTATCGTTTGTAGCAGGTCTGTGGCAAAAACTGAGCACGCAAAGACCTTCAACAATGATTTCTCACATTCGTATGAAACGAAGTGTAAAGCGGACCACCTGCCGCTTTCTCTTTCTCCCTCTTTAATTGCCCTCGAGCTGTGCTCGAACCACTACAGACCCCCCTCCGTCGAAGGGAGACTTTAAGCGCGGCTTCAGCGTCACTGTCACTCGTGCGAAATGAGGAACTCGGCTGCAGTGACGGCTTTATAGGTGCTTGATGGTAGGCGTGGCTGGGCCGTCTTTCTCTTTGGGCGGCTTGCGACCGGTGCCAAGATGACCAGGCACCCGACACCTTTGCGCTGTCCCTCAGCGATTTCCAGGAAATTGGCATTATGATGCCTCTTCACATGCGTAAGGGCATAACTGCAAGATGCAGCGTAGAATGTTTAGGTTTTGTCTTCAACGTCGCTGTCAATGCTTCCAAAAATGCTTCGTCTGTGAAGAGCTTCGGCGTCAGCGTAGCACAAAGGTTCGTGCGAAGCAGCGGTCTGGCCATCTAAAACGGCGGTTCTGGTGACACCTGTTGTGGTGAGAGCCTTTGAAGAGAAATGGATGGGCTGGTGCGGCTCTTCGGAAAACTAGAGGTTGAGACCTGGCTATCCTATGGTGTGAGCGGAATGGTTTGTGTCTAAGGCAGTGATTCGCGACAATCTTCGTAAGCACATAGGAGCACTGCCAGGGAGTATATGGTGCCGCCCCGAAAACAGACCATGGGCTCGATTTTTGATATCTTGTTGAAAGCCTATTGCAGGACGAGGTTTCTAGCAATAATGGAATCGACATTTGGAACAGAGGGTTTGCTTGAACCTTTAAAATTTCAACTCTAACCTGTACGCTTGCTATTACAGAGTCTTCCGAGTGCCAACATGTATGTGAAACTCTACAAATCAGATGGTTAAAAAAATCTAAAAGATTGAGAAGTGCTGTGACGAAAGAGCGTTAAAAATCGTATTTTTCTGTCGCTCATCTACATTACGCGCCTGCTTTTCCACCCATGTCGAGGCTGCAAGACTGATATTCATGGCTAGCTCACCCGTTCATATAGTGCTTCATTTCTGTAGTTAATCGATATGTTTTATTTCAGGAGAGTGTATTTACAGAGGAATCTCCTTTGGCAATCTGTTGATCACCCGTGCGAATTGTTTCCACCTTACTTGTGACATCAGGAAGCAGACTGTCAATGGTGACATGTAAGTCTTACATACTTACCAAATAAAAACATAAGGGGTCACATATTGAACCACCGGGAACAAAACGGCTTCGGTGCCTTTTATTGTGCTTTTTACATCACTGCTCTAAAAGGTACAAAAAGTTTCGAAGAACCTTTGCAAAAAAAAAACATTTTAATGATCTACACTGAATAAGACGTTTAGCTCCAAATGCAAAAGAAACTGTACGTAACACCGCAGCCACTGATATTTACGAGAGGTCGCGAAACGCCTAGGCATTGCAAGCTTGCTATGAGCACGAAGTGAATTTAGGCTAACAGCGCTAATAAAGCAAGCACAGTGAGAGTAAGGTCTTTTTGATTTACTGTTCTTGACGTAATCCGTATCTTCGCTGTGTTCACACATTCTTGTTTTCTCCTTCCCAATTAGCAGTTTCCCCTCACTAATGTGAAAACGTTTTTGGGTGTATAGAGAAGACGATCGAGATCCGGATTAAGCAAGACCGTGTATCAAAATAATGGCTGTCGCAATGGTTTGATGTCACATGTCGCTCTATATGCATATTCGAAGACGGTATATGGCAAAATCTACAGCATTACCGAGATATGGATGAGTAGCCTGCAGTAATGCCAATGTTTTAGTGATCTCGTTAAACTTTCAGAGCGTGTACGCGTTCTGTAAGAGAAAGCATTGTGATCATGCCGGCTGAGGATTAGGAAAGATGAAGGTAGCCACAAGTGGCAGCGAGGAATCAAGCGAGATTATATGCAAAACGAGAGCATAATTGGTCAGTAGTGAATTGATGAGTTGTTGAATCACGCTGCTTATAGTAGCTTAGGAGCATTTTAGAGCACTAACAGCATCGCTCGATTGGTGAATTTGGCAGAATGTTGAGGGATATTAAGCTGAACGGTACTGGGAATGTAGTTGTTCCCAAAGGAACACCAGTGAAGTCGTGTTTAGTAGGCCTATGGGGCAAGGCAATGCCGTGTATAAATCAGTTCAGAAGAACACAAGCCTGCGCAGGTGTGTGTTTCTCTTGAAACGCTGACTATTTACTGCTGAGCAGCAGGGAATAATAAGGTTAACAGTTTTGTGACGCGGCAGCGGCTTAAGTGCAGAATGTTTGGTGAGCTCGAGACGAGCCATCTTTTACCGAAACTTTCGCGCGACTAGCTCAGATGGTTTTTCCAGTTTACTGGCCTTGGCTACATTGAGCGTTTGTCAGCTAACATAACGCATAAGAACTAATTTTATCTTTACCCACTCTACCTGATTTTTCTGTATGAAGAAAATGTAATTACAGGACGCCAAAAATACCCACCGTCAACAAGTCTGCGATGAAAATGAGCCAAAAGTATAATCTTTTTAACAAGCATCTTTAATATTTAGAGCGAGGGCACCCCTCATTCCCTTTACTTACTGCTACTTTCTTCACAGCTAGAATTCTCGTCGCAATTCGTGGCGCCTTGGCAGCACTTTCTGTTCTCTAGCTGTAAGCGGATAATGACTGGTGGATGATAATGCTCAACTGCCTAATAATGGTGCCTAAGCCGGAGGAAAGATCTAGCAAATGCACAACGATGCTTATTTTTACTTGACACTGGTTGTTTGACAATAGCTATAGCTACGTTAAAATTTGATGTTCTCTAACACCAAGGCTGTATCACACAAGAGGGTGACGATCTCAGAAGAAAACCAGCAAACATCAGTGATGTGCTTGTGTTAGAAGAAAAGCTGCAACAAATCAAATTCTTTGTCATACCTATAAATATAAATTAATTGTCATACCTATTGCCATAATATTTCGATAGTGTCGACCAGCACTCATTTGAATTTATGAGATGGTAAAATTGTGTGCAAAAAAGGGAGCTTCCTTCTTGATTGCAAAAATCACTGTGGAATCTACTGTGCCAGTGCATGCTTCGAGAAACACTTCATGAACAGCGCTAATGATGCTAAGCACATCCTTGGCTCTGTTCGTCGAAATATTCGTTTTGGTACTCCTTCCATTAAATAATTAGCTTACCAAACATTCGTCCGACCTAAATTAGAATTCCCTTCAGCAGTGTGGGACCGTCATCAGTGAAGCTTGTTATTAAGATTCAAAAAATACAAAATTTTGCTGTCGGGTTCATTTATTGTGATCACTCCTACTCTACTAGTGTGTCATCTTTAAAACCTAGAGTCACCTTGCCTCATCTTGAAACGAGAAGAAAAATATCTGGACTGTACCTATTCCTTAAGTTTTATCCCTCATCATTAGGAGCACCGATCATATCAGCCGAACATTGTCTCTCCAGCTGCATGGACCACAAGAGCGCGTACCCTACCCCTGCAAGAACTACATCTCATTTCCGAACTTTTTTTGTGAACTCATCTAGGAACTGGAAGCGTGTGCCGCCGGAAGCCGTACACTTTACCAACCGCATCAAGTTCAAGAAAAAGGTCGAGGCCGTCACCCTGTGATATGTCATGACCATCCCTTATGTAATGCCCCATACTCAGGGCCTTTGAGGTTATAAATAAATAAATCTTTTCGGACAAACACTTGCGAGGTTACGCAATCTTCAGAAAGTGCCACATATATATTGACCTTTTCTTTCACAGATGTTTGGAGGCAAAAGATCTCGGAAGACGTGACTGCAGAGACGTATCAGGGGGACTACAAACGTGGAGGGGATTACATCCTAAGTGCTGTCCAGACATCGTGTGCCCGCATATGACAGGTAATCCATCGCTCAAAAAGCGCCAGTATTTGTGGCCCTACGGAGCGCCTCAGGTTTCTTTGAAAGACAATTTTAAAGAGTTATGCCAGTGCACTAATATTCCTAATATATCCTAAGTTTGCTCTGGAGCTGTTGATCATGCTGCTTGTGACATTTTAACTCTGTGGGTTAGGAATGCCTCTTTCTATCTTCTATCTCGCGAAGATTGGACCCCTGATTGCAATATTAATAAATTTAGTTCTGACCAATTTGACCAAAAAGTTCCAAAAGTGCCGTTTGGATGGCCTTTTTTGTATGAGCAAGGTGGTCATTTTGTGTAGCACTAATTAATTATGTAGTTTCTCGGATATATTGCTACCGCAAGGAGGATGCATTCAAGCATGTAGATAACATTAGAAGGCGCGCAGTTTAATCTAACCTTTATATCGCAGATGAAGTCGCAGATGATAGCAATGATATATTGCAGATGATAGCAATGAATTTTGATGTGCAGATTGATGTGCAATGTATTTCCTTTGACTTATTTCGCTCATTTCTGTCATGTGTCAAACCTTTTGTCCATGTAATAACTTTACGGCGTTTGTAAATATGCTTTGTTATCGGCCCTTCCTGCTTAGACCACATGAGGTCTGCAGTATTATGTAAATAAAAAAATAAATAAAAAATCACTTGCAGTGTTTACAAGTGTTGACGGTCTATAAATGCATGCATATCTTGCATCTAGGTCGTGAGAATGAGCATATTGTCGGCGGCGTTTTCTTATCATTCCTAAAATGTAGTCTTTGCCAAAACTAACCAGGCTCCACGGTTTTCTTCTCCCTCATATTGCCACGAAGTGGTGACTGAAGTTAGGAGAGCAGAAAGGCTGCGAAGACGTTGCTTAAACAAACATCTTTATTTGGGCTCACTTGTGCCCACAATTGACTGATTCACTCGGCAGACGCGTAGCAACAAGCGTGCTTGGTGGTCATCGAGCAGAATGCTTGCCGCTGTCGGCCGTGCCCATTTTGTAGATGATAGGGAACGTTCGAGATATAGCGTGCAAAGTTACTAGAAGATTCTGGAACAACGTAAAGTCAGCTCTGCCTGGCTGCGATCAATCGAAATAAATCTAGTCGCGTCTTGCGTCGCAAACAAAGTGATAAAGTGGTGTGGTGGAAGCTTTGAAAACGAACACTGCAAATATTCGCGGCATTACTCCCCTCTCAAAAACCATCGACCCGATGCAATAAAACAAATAATGCGACAAGTAAGAGAAAAAAACGGATTTTGCGAAAATAGAGCATGGAAAAGCAGTTTCGTTTAGCGCGCATAATACGGCTTCAGACGGCCTACATGGACACCTTCTGGTTGTACGCGGCGTCGCTGGGATGCAGTCATTGCGTCAGGGATGACTTCATAATCCAGTTCACCTAGCCGACGAAGAACCTTGTACGGGCCGAAATAGCGGCGCAAAAGCTTTTCACTCAATCCACGGCGGCGAATGGGCGTCCACACCCAGACTCCGTCTCCTGGCTTGCATTCCGTGTTGCTTCTTCGTAGGTTGTAGCGTCTGGCGTCGGATGACTGCTGATCTTTGATCCGTAATCGGGCAAGCCTTAGAGCTTCTGCGCGTTGAAGGTAGGCGCCAGCGTCGACGTTCTGCTGTAACGTTGGGCAGCATGGCGTCTAGCGTGGTCGTGGCCTCCCTGCCATGGATAAGCCTAAAAGGCGTCATCTGGGTGGTCTCCTGCACTGCGGTGCAGCAGGCGAAGACGACGTAAGGCAGGATGATTTCCCAGGTCTTGTGTTCGGCATAGAAATACGTGGCGAGCTTATCGGCGATGATTTTGTTCAGGCGCTATGTCAGTCCGTTGGCCTGCGGATGGCATGCAGCTGTCCTCCGGTGGCTTTTTTTGCTGTCACGCAGGTTGGCTTTCGTTAGTTCCGCCGTGAATGCTGCTTCTCTGTTCATTATGAGCACATCAGAGGCGCCGCGTCGAAGAACAATGCACTCCACGAAAGATTTGGCGATTTCTGCTGCTGTTCCGTTTGGTAGGACTTTTGCCTCGGCGTAGCGGGTGAGGCAGTAGGTCGCTATGATGATCCACTTATTTCCAGACGTTGATTTTGGGAAAGGGCCAAGCAATGCTAATCGGCTGAAAGGGCCTTGAGGGGGGTTCAAAGAGGTTCAGAAATCCTGCTGATCAGGTGAGAGGAGTCGTTCGTCAGTGACAATCTCGGCAGGTTTTCACATAATGGGCGACAGCGGCATACAGTCGCGGCCAGAAATACTTGTCTTGAATGCGACGAAGGGTTCGAATAAGCCTTAGATGTCCAGCTGTCGGCTTGTCCTGTGAAGCCTGCACAACTTCTTCGTGGAGACAAGAAGGTACAACAAGGAGGTAGGCTGTTTTGTTTGCTGCGAAGTTATTCATGAGGCCATCATTCTCTTCACTGAAGCAAGACAGTCCCCACTTAAATGAGGCTGGGAGAGAAGAAACCTTGCCTTCGAAGTACTCAATGAGAAGTTTTAGGTCGGGGTCCAAGCGTTGCTGCGGTTAAAACAGCTCGGGCTGATGGGCCCCAGGATGCCTTCCTCATCGTCGTCAGGCGGCGGTGCATCTACAGGAGCTCGTGAGAGGCAACAGACGTCAGAGTGCTTGCATCCGGACTTGTAAACGATGGTGACGTTAAACTCCTCGAGGCGCAGACTCAATCGAGCGAGGCAGGCAGAGATCAAGGTGATTGGCAAGCCAGCACAGCGCGTGATGATCGCTGACCACCTTGAATGGTCGTCTGTACAGGTAGGGGCGGAATTTCGACGTCGCCGTGATGATGGAAAGGCACTCATTCTCAGTTGTCGAATAGTTAGCGTCGACCTTGGAAAAGGACCGGATAGCTTATTTGATGACTTTCTACAGCCCGTCGCTTTTCTGAATCAGGACGGCGGCTAGGCTCCCCCTGCTTACGTCGGTAGGAACTTCAGTATCGGCGTTTTCATCAAAATGCGCGAGGATTGGTGGAGACCTTGAACGACGCTGAAGTTCTTTGAATTCTTTGGCTCGGGGCGCTGGCACGTCTGCCTTCTTCAGTTGGGTCAGGGGCTCGGCGATAAGCGTGAAGTTTTTCACAAATCGTAGGTAATACGCGCACATTCCGAGGAATTTGCCTAGAGCTTTCTTGTCGGCCGGCGTTGGAGGCAGTGCGATAGCAGCTGTTTTCTGTGGGTGTGGGCGTACTCTCTCCCTGCTAACAATGTGGCTTAGAAACAGCAGCTCTTCTTAGGTGAATTGGCACTAGCGAGAGCGGTGGCACTCGAACGGTTACGCAACGGCCCATACACTCAACGCACAGACGCTACTCCCTACCTCTTAAAGCTGAGACATTCACTGCGGTCGTCACTAGAGAGAACCAAGTAATCACGTCGGCTGCGACCCGCACCAAGAGCACGGCGGTGTCCGAAGCGGAAGCCATAGCACTAGCCATATGGGCGGCAGAGGGCAAGAGGCAATCTGCACGTGTTCTCACGAATTATCAAGAAGCTTGCCGACTGTTTCTCAGGAGCGTCCTCCCTCGCAGCGTCCTGGGCATACTAGGAACCAACCTTCGAGAAGATCACATCATCGCATGTTGTCGCGCTCACGAAGCTGTACAGGGAAACGAACGGGCGGACCGCCTGGCTCGAGGACTGATTTTTCGAGTCGCGAACACATCGACCCGTGAAAAATACCTCGCACCTACGCTGCCGCAAGATATCCTGGACAGCCAAATACGAGCCAAGCAGGCAATGGCGCCACCCCACCCTAAACTCAAGCGCTGGCAATCCAGGGACTGGAGACGCGTACAAACCAACACATATCCCAACATACACACAATCGGCAAAATACACCCGTCCCAATGCGATGACTGCTGTCCTTGGCGCGGCGACACACCAACCCTCAAACATATCACTTGGCATTGCAAACAAAGACCAGCAGAGGGAAACTCACCCCTCGTCACACGCAACTAGCTGGAAAGGTCGTGGGAAGCGCGACTCGCGCGGCAGGAAATGGGAGGCCAGCACGCAACCTTGGGCCAAGCCGATCGAGCCACTAGAGCATGTGGGGAACTGGAATAGGGGCTTCACCCGCAAGAACCTCTCTGCTATTTCAATAAAATGTTTATTCCTCCTCCTCCTCTGCTTTCAAGGTTAGGCCGGATGACTTGATTGCGACTAATACTGATCGAAGCCTTTTCAGGTGCTCTTCAAAGTTATAGGCGACGACAACTACATCATATAAATATAACAGACGAATTTGCTACTTCAGGCCTATCAGCACTGTATCAATTACTCGCAGAAACGTCGCTAGCGCGGAACAGAGTCCAAATGGCATCACCTTGAACTCAAAGAACCCATCCGGAGTGATGAAAGCAGTCTTCTCGCGATATCTTTCATCGACCTCAATTTGACAGTTGCCGCTCTAGAGGTTCATCAATTAGAATTACTTGGCGTTGCAGAGCCGGGCCAGTTTGTCGTCGATGCGCGGGAGGGGGTGCACGTCCTTCTTCGTTATGGTGTTCAAGCGGCGAAAATCAGCGCAGAATCCTTAGTGCGCCGTCTTTCTTCATCCCTGGAACGACAGTTGCCGCCCAGGGGCTGTCTGAAGACTAGATGACGTCGCCGCGAACCATTTCTTCCACTTCGTCCCCAACAGCTTGTCGTCCTCGTGGCGAGACATGGTACGGGCTCTGACGGAGAGGGCGGGCGTGCTGGTCAGTTATAACGCGATGGTTGGCAATTGGCGTGTGTCGGAACTTCGGCGATGGCAAACACTCGCTGTAGCTTCGAAGCAGATTGCGGATCTGGTCTTGTCTGTTCCGAGGCGGGAGTGGGTTGATGTCGTAGATGGGAGAGTTCTCTAGGCCAGGCGAATAATCTGCGCATAGGTCGATGAGGGCGAAGGTGTGTCGTACGTCGGATATTTCGTCGAAGAAAGCTATCGTCGTTGCTCTGTTAATGTGTCGGTATTCTCTGCTGAAGTTAGGCAGCAGTACTTCGGCCTGGCCATTGTGGAAATGTGCGCACCTCTTGCGAAACTGATTCCTCGGCTTCGAAGCAACTGCATGTTCTCCTTAATGATGGCGTCAAGTTAATGGATATCGTGGCGCCTACGGTCACGATAACCCTTGAACGGGGTGAGGCGCTCACTTTCTCCTCCAGGGCACTAAAGCCAACGTGATTTTCTATAGTTGTCATCGAAAAGATGGCTTCGTCCATCGAAAGCGTGATCAGCTTGGATCGCAGGTCGATGATCGCCTGATGATCATTAAGGATATCCGTGCCCAAGATGACTTCGCGGGAGAATTGCAGTAGCACACCGAAGGACGCAGGATAGTCATGTCCTTTGACTGTCACTCGCGCTGTGCATCACCCTGATGGCGTAACGAGGTGGCCCCCTGCGGTGCGAATTTGTGGGCCGTCCCAAGCGGTCATGAATTCCGTAGCTGTGCAGCGTGAGCTTCATTCATCACCGAATAATCGGCTTCTGTGTCGACTAGAGCGGTAACTTTCTGGCTGTCGATAGTCACTTCTAAGTCGGAAGTCCTGGCTCTTGCGTTGCACTCCGCCCTGTGCGTCGGGTCACGGCTTTGTCTGGTATGGGAATCGTGGGTATAACGCGTCGTCGAAGCTTTTCTCCGTAGCGGCGTCGTTTTGAAGGCGGCTCGCGTCGTAGTGGAGGTAGTCATTGTTTGCGGCGTCGGCGCGTCGGGGGCGGCATCTTCGTGGAAGATGGTCGCTGGAGGATCTATCTTCGGTGTTTCTCTTGGAAGCAACCTGACCTCCAGAGGTTGCTGTCTTCAGTTTCCCCTACGTGGGCTCGGAGACCTTCCTCGTACTGCGGCTGCGTAGTTGCGGCGTGGCGACGCCAAGCGCGAGGCTGACGGAAATGGTGAGGGCGAAAGGTGGCTCGGTGAGTACTCATCTCGACGCAGGTACTCATCGATTTCTTGCGGACCTTGGCCGGAGCATGGTCGCGGTGCGTCAGCAGCAGATCCACGAAGACCGATGCGTCGGTACGGGCAGTGACGAAGAATATGGCCGGCCTCACCGCAATGAAGGCACAACGGCCGGTTGTTTAGGGCTCGAGTCCATGGCAAGGTAACGTCGGCGTCTGTCAGGAAGATAGCGCGTAGGTGTCTTTGTAATTGTAGTCCGCTGTGATCTGGAGGCTGTTACTAGTCGCGTTCTTAGGTGCTGATTAAATAGTGTTCGATCACGACCTCCGTCTGCGTGCGGGTGTCACCGGTCCTGAGAGTAAAGAGTCTTGGGCGTTTTTATCGCCTGCTCTTTTGTGGGTCCTGTGTTGTTCAGCCCTACCCAGAGGTGCAGGGAGGGGGATGAATTCTGGCTGTCGCACCGAATTACATTTTTTACACTGCTTTAGATGCCTCTCAAATTAGGATGGAATCCATGTCTGGCCGGGTGTGCATGGGGGCCACGTTAAATCTCAAGCGTGGCGGGTGATTTCGTCGTCTTTTAATAACGTTTCATGTACGATAAAAATTTTTAACACTAAATAATCCCGGGCGTGAGCTGCCAGTTGACGTGACTGGGGGATCTGCATGATGTTTGTTGATTAACCTAGGAAGCACGGTGCACAGCATCAGTTTTGTGTATCGCCCGCTCGCATGAAGATTGTGTACCATCGTTTTCATAGTCTCAGTGGTCTGTTTCGCAGTGCTGTGTTTCAGGGCGTTAGTTCCGCTCGGAATCAAGCGCGGTAGATTGTGTGGTGCTCAGGCTATTAGTTTCTTCCTGCTATGGATTTTGGTGCCGCTGTGTAATCTAACATATGGTCCATTTTCCCCAGAATAAAAATTCATTCTGGATCTGCTTTTACTTACCATCGTCTATCAAAAGGTACTTGTGCTAAATAAAGAAAAAGGGTGGTTTATCTTGTGTATGGTAGAGAGAGGACAGATATATGGGTTTCTTAAGAGCACAAAGGAAGTTAACAAGGAAGAGTGGAGTTATTTAATTAAATTCAGCTCTTTTACCCAATTTCAGAAAGATAGAAGAGAGAGCAGAGAAGCTGCAGAACGCAACAATCTTTTTTACAGAGGTTTTTTTAGATTGAAAGCAAATCTCGCCCCAGTTTCACTATGGACTTATAATAGCATGCCAGAGTACGCAGGACAACGAAATTTTGGTTGCTAACTACTTTTAATTACGTCAGTCCTCCCGCGAACTTTGATGAGTCATATAAACGTCTTATAAGAGAATGCTGCGAAGTATGTGATAATTAACAAATGCGGTACTGCAAGAGAAAAGTTCTATTTTCCAGATTTTTCTCTAACCGCAAAATATTCGCAGTTTGCATCAAGCCACACTAACATAACATTTGTTATTTTCCATGGTTATTTTGTAATGTATGGTGAAGGTTCATATGTAGCGTAAGGTGATTAAAGCAGCTGAACTATTTTAACAAAAATACATTAATGTCAATAACTATACTGGCTGAAACCGTGAAATCGGTCACGAGGAAACAAGCTATAAGAAAAATGTGGCCAATGATCATACCTTGATTAGCCCATGTGAGCACTAGCTGGGTTCACCGAAAAGCGGAACCAATGCTCTTGAGCTATCTTTTTGGGATCGCATTTCTGAGATGGCACATCCTTGCTCCTCAGCGCAGACGCACTCACCAAGATCCTGACCAGCCTCTCATTTCCGATCAGCGCCTCATTCATGCTTTACAAGCCTTTATAGCCGGAAGCAAAAAACCTGGAAACGAGCATATTGTGTATAGAGGGCGCTGTCATTGATAGCATCTTTCTAAAATCAAGAGAAGAGCAAAATTTCAGAAGTGATGGCTAGGTGGCTTGAGCCACCGCCCGATTTAAAGGGTTCAGCCGTAATCATCCATCCATCCATCCACCCATCCATCCATCCATCCACCCATCGATCCATCGAACGATCCATCCATCCATCCATCCACCCATCCATCCATCCACCAATCCATCCATCCATCCATCCACCCATCCATCGATCCATCCATCCATCCGTCCGTCCGTCCGTCCGTCCGTCCATCCGTCCATCCATCCGTCCGTCCGTCCGTCCATCTGTCCGTCCACCCACCCACCCATCCATCCATCCATCCATCCACCCACCCACCCATCCATCCATCCATCCATCCATCCATCCATCCATATCCATCCACCCATCCATATCCATCCATCCATCCATCCATCCACCCATCCATCCATCTATCCATCCATCCATCCGTCCGTCCGTCCGTCCGTCCATCCATCCATCCATTCATCCATCCATCCATCCATCTATCCATCCATCCATCCATCCATCCATCCATCCATCCATCCATCCATCCATCCATCCATCCATCCATCCATCCATCCATGCATCCATCCATCCATCCATCAAGCCTTCCATCCATCCATCCATTCATCCATCCATCCACCCTTCCATCCATCCATCCATCCGTCCATTCATCCGTCCATCCATCCATCCATCCGTCCCAACATCCATCCGTCCGTCCGTCCGTTCGTCCGTCCGTCCGTCCGTCCGTCCGTCCATCCATCCATCCATCCATCCATCCATCCATCCATCCATCCATCCATCCATCCATCCATCCATCCATCCATCCATCCATCCATCCATCCATCCATCCATCCATCCATCCATCCATCCATCCATCCATTCATCTTTATATAAGCGTCTGCCACCAGAATACAGGAGCAGTTTTTCGTTCCCCGTCAATGTAGTATTTCCTTATTACTCGGCGCTTCGCGCGACCCACGATCTGGCGCAGTCTCAGTCGACGAATTGGTGCTTCTGACCTGGCTTCTTGTTTTTCGGAGGGGCGTCAACCGCGAATTGACAGAGCCCCTTTACAAACTTCCTGCAAGCGACTGGGATGGACGCGCAACTGCCACTACGGTAGGAGGTCATCATGCTACATTGCCTTGGCGTCGAGGAACACTGTGTTTTCCGCGCACTGCGCCTGGAGCCAGCATGGAAGTCTGTCACGACAAGGACGAAGCCGCATGGGAGGTCAAGTCGAAGGCAAGTGAAGGGGACAGTTACATCGAGGCGTTGGGGCTATGGGAGCGTCATTTCTGAAGCACTGGCAATTTGCTGGTCCAGCGATGTCCAGTCACGTTATGTCGGCAGTTGACGAATGAGCCGATACTACTGTTCGTGAGTGCCCTCCGACAGCTGGCAAAGACGTGCGACTTCAAGGATTTCTTGGAGGCGGTGGTATTAGATAAGGTTGTTGACGGAGTACGGAGCCCTGAGATGCGATAGAGACTGCTCGTGAAGGGGTCAGAACTTACGCTGGCAGAGGCAGTAGAGATGCTGCAGGCGTACGAGCAGGCAGTGGATGGTGCCGAGGTCTATGGCCAAGGGCCGCTACAGCCCAACATAGTGCAGCACGAATCGCAAGGCAGAGGCCCTGTCACCGACTCGGCAACGGCGCAGGTGTTACCGGTGCTGCTCTATAAGGCATGTAGCAAATTGACAAGAATGTAACGCACGGAGGAAATGGTATTCCAGACGTAACAGGATAAATTTTCATGCGGTGGGCAGCAGCTCTGTGGAGCGGGACGTGCAGACGTTCCTATACGAATGCATTTGCGAATAGGACATGCTGAATGTGGAACCAGCGAAACAGATGCAGGACAAGAACAGGGATGCGCATACACCACACCGCGGGAATTTCAACTGATTTATTGCGAGAAATTCAGCCACATTTTTACATACTTGCTGCGTAAGGGCACATTTTGGAGAAGGTGAGGGAACCTTTAACGTTCATTTAAAAACGCAACAGTTTCCCAATGTATATTTTGCCGGGGGACAATGGCATAGAGTAAACTACCCAAATTACACACGTGGTGAACTTCGTCTGGAGCTTAGTGACGCAAGCACCAGTCTGCTGCTGGCCAATAGAGATTTGGGCGCTCAAACCGGTGAGATCTTGCGTGGCAGAAAACACTAAAATGGCGTTGTGCCACTTCGTGCGTGGGAGCAACTCCGCTTGCCTTCGCTTTTACGTTGTGCCCCGAGGCCTGGTATTGCTAGCAATGAATGCAGTGCAACAGCTGTAATTGCACGTAGAAGGTTCGACGTTAGAGTGCCTGCAATTCAGGGCCAGCTCCCAGGCGCTTCCTCCCGAGTTGTGTGAGTTTGCTTTCCTTTTCGCTCATAAGCTGGCGCTAGCGAAACATATTCGTGCATCTGTGAAGCTGCGCGCAGATGTAATACCAGTAGCGGCGAACGTTTCACGCTTGCCCCCGGCATTGCAAGAGAAAGTAGCTGTCGATTTTACAAGACTGTTAGAGGCTGGCATTATAGAAGTGGTCAGTGTTCCTGAATGCGCGTCTCCTATAGTGGTTTTGCAGAAGGATAGAACTATTCGAAATGCGTCGATCTGCGCGAGCTAAACAAAGCAGTGTTCGTTGATTGAATCTTTTTCCCACACACAGAGGAACTGTTGCATGCAGTGAGTGAAGCAGCATGGTTCTCGAAACTGGTTCGTGCTTCAGCCTAAGACCAAGATGAATTAGCCGAAGAGGGTCGCGAAATAACAATTTTTCTACCACACGAAGGGTTATTTAGGTTCCCCAGAGTGTGCTTTGGCTTCCCTCCAGCGTCAGGCGCGTTTCGGCGGATGATGCAAGAGATCTTTAAAGGCTGCAAGTGAGTGTTGTTCTATATCGACGACATTACAGTCTCTTGTAAGACTAAGAACGAACACAACCGTAATCTTCGCGAGGTATTGCATCGGATAGCTGGCGCTGGACTGCAGATAAATTGAAAATGTCTGTTAGCTGTCCTGGAACTGCCCTTTTTGGGCCATCATATGAGTGCAAGCAGTCTTGCCCCACTCAAGTCAAAGGTAGATGATATACTTAGAACTCCAACGCCTGCCGATTATGTGGCGCTGCGGTCTTTCCTTGGTCCCGTAGGCTACTACTGCCATTTTCTTCCACTTTACCCCAAGGTGCTGGAACCGCTGCGACGGCTTCTTCGTAAAGACCAAAAGTTCGTGTGGTACCAAAGCTCCGAGGAGAATTTTTGCAGGGTCAAGGAGATGCTGTCGTCATGTGGGTTGATGGCTGTAATCAACACGTTCTTGCCTGTACAAGTGACCACTGACGCTTCAGCATATGGGCTCGGGGCTGTGCTTCGGAGTGTAGTTGACGAAGATGGGCGCACAGTGGCATCCGCTTCCAGGACGATAACTCCACAGGAACGCAAGAACTCTCCCGGTGAACGAGAGGCGCTGGCATGTTTATGGGCGTGCGAAAACTGCCACTTATACCTTTGGGGCCGCAGCTTTGTGCTACTAACTGATCAGGATTTGGTGACACTGCCGTCCACAAACGAGGTTTGAAGACGTCCCCTGCGTACTGTGCAGTACACAATGGGGCTCACCAATGTCATTGCGGATGCGCTTTCTCAGTTACCTTTGACATCTACAGAAGAGCAACCCGTGGAGAAAGTCGTCGCTGTGGTTTCTAGAATGATAATGAATAATCAGCTACAAACTCTAACACCGAAGATTTGTTGCTGAACGAGGCAGCACTTGAATGTGTTAAGGCGGAGAGCTGGGCAAGTTGGTACATACTTAGAAGCAGTTTTACATAGCGCTCGTAGTGTCAGTTCTTTTTTGTATTGTGTAGGTAGCATTGTACTTTACGTCTGGATGCTGGAAAAGGCTGTTTAACTGGAATTTTAAGTTTGTTTTTCCTCATCTGAGAAGAACTATCGGTGGTAGATTGGCTACTGGGCGTTTTGAACGGGTCGTTAACTCAGTGACATTCACTTCAACGTTGGTCATGATACCACGTGAGTCGTATCCGGTGATTGTACAGGCTAAACATCGGTGGAGGAAAAAGTACTGGTAACTCGGAATGGAATTGAAAGTGAAGGTGTGATTAAAAATAATGCCGTTTGCAAAGCAGCATATAAACCAACAACAACCATAACGAATTCTTTGCTGTCAGTACAGTAGCCCGGCAAGCCATGGGAAAAACTAGGAATTGGCATAGTTGGGCTGATGGAGCGAACCCCTCCTCAAAGCAGATTCGCAGACACTGCTATTAATTACCACCCCAAGTGAACCGAAGTGGCATTCATGTCCACAAGAACTGCACAGGGAGTAGCGAAAATGCTTTTGGATTTTTTTGCGCGAGAACTGTTCCCGAAAAGCATTGTGACTGACAACGATTGTCGATTCATGTCGGCATGTTTTGAGCAGTTTTTACAGGACAGGGGAATCCCGCACTGGGTTACAACATTGTACTGCCAACAACGTAACAGTCATATTAAACGGTACAACTGCGTTCTGAATGAATTTATTCAGGTGGCGGCGTTGGAACGCAGATCATTGACGGAGGCGATCTGGGGCTTTTTGGCTGTTTAGAGGGCCGCCCAATATCCAACTGTGAGTGAGTCACCGGCGTAGCTACTACGGAAGATCACGAACAAGGTTGGATGCCTTTGGCCTTACTGAAAGGGAATTTTCTTACGAGCGTTGTGTCGCCATGGAAAAGTGCAAGCAGCGAATAAAGGAGCAACAACGAACAAAAAGGTACACCGATGGGAAGCGAGGTGCCAGAACAAGGAGGACCAAAATTGAGGCACAAGGTTTTTTTTGCCGATGAGGGTAGAGAGACGATTGGCCATGAATTCGTGTTTCTGGCAAATGGTGCGAAATGAAACGTACCAAAAATGACAGTAGTCGGCAAGAGAGGGACAGGTAGCGCACAAGCACTGTCTGACGCGGTTACGGAGCGACGAGATGTACCTGAAAGATTGTCCTGTGGCCTAGATCCTCTAATTGGGAAGACTGCGGAGCAAGATACCCCCGCCACCGTTGTGAAGGAATTGGAACTGGTGCCAGCCGAGGATACAAGACCAGCGCGGCCCATCTTGATGATGCATCAGCTACACCAAAAAAGTCTGCACCAGACCTGCCGGATCAGCAGGACACCTCTCGGTCACACCCACAGCGCCACCACGTAACAGGCCGGAACAAACAACACTGCCAGCAAGATATCAAGACTATGAGCTTTCCTGACTGCAGACGGACTATCGTGCCTGTCACGTGCTGTGTAGTGGTTGCGCGTTAATGGCTTCAGTGTGTTTTTGTTATTGTTGCATTGTTTTCTGAGGGAATGTGTCGTGTATAGGAGGCGCTGTCATTCACACCATCTGTGTTTAAGCCATTGTCATCAGAATAAAGGGGCAGTTCTTAGTTCCTTGTCAATATAGTCTTTCCTTATCATAGGCGCTTTGCGCCACCACAATGGGAAAAACAGAAAACGCTGATCTGAGGAGGAGAGGATCTAACCTGCTGGAGTTGCATAGTTAGCAGGGAAAAGTGGGCTAGTTGGTGGTTCTACCTTCTATGCATACTGTAATCGCGCGAAGAACAAATGATGAAGAAACAGACAGGACGGAGCGCGGCACTTGAGTTCAGTTTTACTTCAATGACACGTCAAATTTATGCATTCGTAGTAATAACGCTTGGTAACTAACAAATATAACAAAACACTGTCAAGCCGGTTGTGTGGCACACATTCCTACCTAGATATGAGAACTCTTTTTAGTGGGAGGAACTGATGTTTTGCTGATTTACGAGCCAAATTATTTCTTCAAAGTCCAGGCGGCTGACAATTTTCTACCGTCTAATGTCCAACATATAAATTTAATAACTTTAAGATAGCCGCCAATATCGATGTCTCATAAAGAGTAGACTAACGGACTGTTTTTTCGAGATGGCGGTCGTGACGAAAAAGCCTGCATGTGATACGAATCTAGAAACGATATGACGCGACACACGTTCCGTCGGGGACAAGTGTATCTGGACCGCTTTGCATGCACACGAAGCCGATAGCTTTCCAATTTACCTCAGGCTGGAGACCACACTTGTGGAAGGGAAAATCGAAATTCTGTTCTTTCACCTACAAAACCGCTGGGGCCTGACAGCGGCCAATAATAAAGCTGTCGGATTTGTTTCCAGATAACGCGGTGCAGAAAATTTTTTCTCTTACTATACATTATTGCTGATGTTACACGTGCGCTACATTTGATTTGCGTTACGTACTGAGACGACTACCGCGCCTTCATAGCATACTATTTTAAGTGAAACAGAACACCATTACTTCGGTTCCTTTATGGGAAATGCGGGTTTGACAAACCTATTGTTTACATCTGTAGATCATACAATATCCAACCACCATGAGCCGCTGCAGTGGCTAAGTGGTTACGACGCTCGGCCGCTGACCCGAAACACGCGGGTTCAACCCCGGGCACGACAGTCAAATTTCGATGGAAGCGAAATTATACCGGTTCGTGTACTGTGCGATGTTAGAGAACATTAAAGAAGTAACAGGTAGTTGAAATTTCCGGAGCCCTTCACTACGGCGTCTATCATAGCCTGAGTCGCTTTGGGACGTTTGACCCCTGAAAACGGAAACTAACAATCACCATAAATCAGTTTCAGTCTCTGAACAACGCTTCAGCTGCGCCTAATATTTTTAGCTCGGTTGCGCTAAACAAAAGTTCCTTTACAGCATTTTTTAATTGGGCAGTTATTTTGATTTATTTTCACAGTTGAGCATGGAAGCTTTGTGAAGACAACTGAGCGAGCTACTTCTGTAACTAACGGTAAGTTGATATTTCCTGAAAATTCTTTTTTAGATGTATTTGCCAGGAAAGAGGCGGATTTACTGACTAGGCAATTTTTGTTTACGTGGAAAAATTAAGAACTCTCAAGAAAGCGGTAGTCACCGTCAATCTTTGAAGTACGCTGTAAGTATGTATGCACGCCAGCTCCATTTGAACATGCATTCAAGGCAAAATTCAAGCCTCCTCAATCGTGTATAGTCTAGCTTCAGTAACGTTGGAGGATATCTCCCTGCGCTGAAACGTGTATTTGTTGTGCATACAGGGGTTGGAGAAAAATAACACCGGATCTTCAGAGAGACGAGAAAGCATTTTGCGTGATACGTCAGCTTGTGGTTGGCATCATGAAAGTGATGACCACAGGTTTAGCGGTAAAGGAAATCAGTCTAGATGCAAATAACTGAATTCACTGTGCCCTGGAAAAATTGTTCGCTTTCCTAAGGTTCGGCAATTTAGTGCGGCCGATTATGAGTGCAGCACTGAGAAGTTCCGCTAGAGTTGAAAATTGGCACTGAGTACGAAAGTAATTTTTCAGTGTCCCATTCTAGACATTTGTTTCACTGTAATTTTTTTATAATCCAACACCGTTTTGAAGTTGAATAACAGTGAGAAAACTTCACTTGCTCTAATTTATCAAACAAGTACAGGCTGCCGGGGAGAGCAACTTCGGTTCCGGTCCTGTGGGGGCGCCAAAATTCTTTCGCTGCAGCGCCGACGACAACCGCGTTCTATAAAATCTAATGACTGATAATAACATCGCTAAAATTTGGCCGGTAACTTTATGTTAATGATTTCATTAGTTAATGAGCCGTCATTTTCCGTAGCAAAAAACTATTTTTTTCCCGAGCCTACTCGGTCACAAGCTTTATCTATTCTTTGATACTTATTACCCGTTGCAATACAAACACCGACCAAAGGCTTGAGTCATTTCATGTCGGATTTTCGGCTTCCCTACGGAAGCCTTGTTCACTGCGGATTCAACGTAAGGAGCGTCGTTTAATTACGTTCCAATAATTGTCCAAGGCATCTTGCACACGTTGGTGGGAGATTACTTTCGTTGCGATTAAGTATTTTCGTTGTAGACTGAATAACCAGTGACTAAAGGTATCGCCGCTAAAAGCCGTATCTTTCCTTGGCGATGACGGAAGCTTCTTCCGAGCAGATTCAATTTTCTACCAACACGGCGTGCTCCGCGAGCGCGCTGAAAACAAGTTTTTTGTTTTTAATGTCCTTCTTGTGCTCTTCTAAACGGCCTTCAAAATTACCGTTCTCGCTTACGTAAACATGGTGGCATGTGCAACGTGCACGTCGTATGCACGCAGGACACGTTCCAATGCTTCACTTATGCCAATTACATAGTCTATTGGTGCACTTCATCAGCAGTGGTCGAAAACCGGTTTCGCTTGGTGCAACTAATGGGGTACACACAACCCATTCACTCACGGCGCACTTCCATCAGATGCGAGAGGAGACCATCAGGTCTTCAGCTGATATTTCAGGCTCTCTGAAAGAGCGAAGCCGCAACAGCGCGTTTGTGGCCGGCCGAGTACACAGAGTTTAATGGTGGTACCTGCCTGTGTGGGTGTACTTCCTAAAGGATTGGAACAAAAGATGGTGCCACCTCGCTCCACAGTCGTGTCCAAAAAAAGCAGTCGGTTTGTTTGCCTTTTCCTCCACAATATACTTAATGGCCTCTTTCATGCTGTTGAGTTCGTCTATGAAGGCAGCCAGTGCGTCTTTCTTGATGGTGCAGAAACAATCACCAATGACTTGACGGAACCTTTTAAATCGTGTGTTCAGTGAAGCCAGGTCCCGGTTTTCTATGGCTTCTACGGTAAGGCTGGCAGCTGTGGCAGAAATGGATGCACCCATTGCTGTTGCATGCAACTGCCTGTAGAACGTGCCGCGAAAGACGAAGGATTTGTTTTGAGGCAAAATTTAAAAAGTCTCTCAACGTCCTGTACATCTATAGGTGTTCTTTTGCCGAGGTTCTGATCGGACTGAAGGGCAGCCGCGCATACTTCCGCTGCGAGATCCACTGAACGCTTGTCCAGTGCACTATATGTGGGTTATTTCACGTAAGAATTTACACATTTTTTAATCTAGGCTTTTTGAGTTAGAAGACCGCTTTTTAGGCATTGCATTGTCAGCAGTGTATTGAATGAGAATAAAGCTAAGATGTGCTAAATAGCCGGTTGGTTAACTATTATTTCATAGTTAAGTTTTTAGCAATTAGTCTTAGGCTCATTAAATACTGAGAGGCGTGTAGGCTACGATAAGTAACATCCATATTTGTTTTTAGAACTTTCAAAACGAACATACCCTCGGCGCTGCTGAACAACAAAGTTTCGCAACATCACGCCAAAATGCATGCTCTTTCGAGAAGCTTGGAGGCAAAGTAAAGTTCCAGTGCACATTGGTCGTTGAGAAAGCGAAATTGCTTTGGGTCACAGCGCCAAGTTTAACTACCTGTTTGAAATTCTAAAGCCTTATATGGATATAACTTACGTTGGGCAAGACTGCTGCCATTAATTAGGGTGCCTGAGAGTAATAGTTAGAAAGTCAAGTACTCAGTATTATATAAACAGCACGTCTTTGATGAGTTCGTATGTACTATACCGCTGACAATCCTATGCCTAAAAAAAGACGTTGTTCTAACTCGAAAAGCCCATTTTTAAAAATTGTGTAATTTCTTAAGTAAAACACCCTGTAATGAATGTGTTCAGATAAAGAGAGTAGTAGAAGTCAATGACAATTTCTTGTTTTCAATGAAATTTTTAGATGTTATGGACAAACGTGTCGAAGCAAGAGAATTGGATTTAGGTTTGCATGAAACGCAATACTTTGTTTGCAAGAAAATTATATACCAAAGAAGCTACAAAATGCCGCAATTCCAATTTCACAAAATCCATTGTTTGGCTTTAAACGGATGCTCGGGCGAGTTCTTATGACATTTTCTTGAAAAACAGCACGAACATGGATCAGGACTGAAGGAAGACACAAAGACGGGCGCTCTGTTTCCCCGCTGAAAGTGCAATACACGTGTATGGAGCCTTATTGTTTTTTCAGTAATTGTATGCACGCTTTTCTGTTGGAAGCAATGCAAAATCATATTCTGGCTCCTATAATTTTGCAGCAAATAAATCAAACACATTGTTGAAAAGTAAGGCATTTAAATAAGGGCACTTTACAGGACAATAATGGGACACAAAAGAAAAAGAACCTTGCACTAAATGGCAGGATTAAACAGCGCACACCGGACACAGCGCATAAGGAAAGACACATAAGGACAGAAACGACGAGACACGAGTACAGTGCTCTAGATTATGGCTAGTGGGTTCAGAGAGCGGCCGCCGGTGAGGCGGCTTGTGTCGACGATACCAGATGGCACCACCAGAGCAAGGGCTGTATGAAATGCGGCGCGCCGCGCCGTGGCTGCGCGCTATGCATAGAATCGTCGGAGAAATAAACATGGCTCTGTGTTTTAAAACAGGTCCTACAAATAGGTGAAGCTGTACACAGATATTGTGAAGAGAATTAGAATAGATGTAGTAGTAGCCAAGAGCCGATAGCGCGGTTGTGCGGACGAGCCGCCCCGTTATTGCTTCGCAACGCTAATCGTGCTCTTTTGCAGGTACGGCTCCCATATTTCAACGTTAGTGCATTGTAGTATTATCGCCGCCCATAGGAAAGGCTGAGCAAAGAGAGAGGAGTAAACATTCTATCGATCATCGGGGTTATCCAGCGGCTAACTCGAAGCTGTCGGCAAATGTGGCCGGGCACACTCCAGCTTGAGCCATCGGAAGTGTTTTAGTAGAGAGGCGGGGCAACAAGAAATTGGAATAAAAAAACGTTTCACTTAGAGACCGTTGTGTGTACCGTGAACTGTATGCGAATGCGATAATTTTCAATGTGGTATGCATGCCCCTGTTTTAATTGTTGTTCTGATGCATGCATTTTTTTTCTTCAAAACGAAGGGTAAATTGCCTGCGATGTATAAACGCTGATGAATGCAAGAGAAGACAAAACAACTTTTATAAAATAAAGCACTCCTTGATTGCAGCGCTCCAACTATGCAGAGTGTGAAACATATTCTTGAATTTCTCAAAGGAATGCCGTGTTTTCTTGCTTGCACAGTACATTTAGCCGCGCGACTATGAGCACTTGCCCATCTTAGCATAAAGCTTTTTTTTTCCTGCGAGGAACATCCAGCCTAGAAAAATCGTCCGACACGGATGCTTCGTCAACTTCACAAGGGTCTTGGTCATCCGCCAACACGCTACTCTCAGTGTCTATGTCCGGAAACCTCGATTCCTTGTTAAAGTTGGAATATTTACTTTGAGGTCTTTTCGCTTCATTAGGATATGCTTCATTAGGATGTGCTTTTCCTCTTTCTAGGTGGTCTCTGTAGCGGTTCTTTGACAGATAGCTCGGCGCGTTCGGCAGCAAATTTGGCACCGCATCGGGTAGAAGTTCCGGCTTGCCACGCGGGATGCGGACTTCTTTGCCGTGAATGATGTGTATAAATTCCCTCACAATGCATGATGGCTGGAAATGCAGCTCACACACAGAAGGTTTCGTTCAAAACCTTATCTTTTCGATGAAGGTTGTGTTGCCACTGCTTGCGTCGGTACCCATCCTTTGGCACAGCGAAGAGCGCCGGCTGATCGCCTTTCGTCCACTGATATCCCGTTTTGCAACCGGGAGCCAAACATTGTCGTTGACGCCGACGATTCGTTATGACCTTAGTCTTAACGCCGCGAACTCACAGAGGAAAAAAGCGTCGCACAAAAGCAACAAAGAGCTGCAAGCAGCTTGGCGGGACTGCTAGCCGCGCGCGCGGGCGCGCCGAGCCTACAGCCCACGCTACAACAGCGCAACCGCTTACACCCGGGGCCTGCCGGCACTCGCCGCCTCACTTCATCGCATGTGGAGCGCGCCGGCACCTGAACCCACTGCCCATATTCTAGAGCACTGTAACGAGAAGCACGAAGGGCAACTTTACAATTTCGCTCAACTTTAGTTTAATTAAACCAACTATTGTTGACGTAACCTCTATGAAAGTAGCACGTAAGTGCGCCGTAGATGAAAAAACAGTTGTACTCTTTTTCTTGGGGGGGGGGGGGGGTAGGAAATTATATATTGTATTAGATAGAAACGCCGATTGTGAGATGTCTCAAAATTGCCAGTCCGAATCTCTGTAGAAAGTGTAAAAAATAGTGGAAGCTCATCAGTTTTTAATTCGCTGTAAGATATTTTTTCTGTTGAAAGGAATTCAAGTTTTTCCTCTTAAAATTTTGCACTAAGAAACTCTCAATACTTATTCTCGGAACAATGTTGCGCGTTCAACAAAATAATGCACCAGTTTTTTTCTCGATCTAGATTTCCAAGGTACTGAGTTATATCAGGCAAACTTCAAAGAAAAGGGGTAATTCCCCTTGTAATTTCGCTTATTTTGAATTTTCGAATTCTAGATGATTTAAACACCCATTTGAAAATCATCTGAGCGTTACAGAATTCTTGATATTGTCTAGCAATATTAAAACTAGCACATCAATGCTAAATAATTTCATCGTCAGCTTCTTGCTCCTACTTGTCCCATTATTGTCCTGAAAACCTCCCTTATTGGAATGCCCCACTTTTTCATCAGGTGACGATTTTTTTACTCCAAAATTTTAGCTGTCATAGTAAATGTTTGAATTGCTTCTAACATAAGTAATTCCACACAATAGCTGAAAAAATTAGCTTCCAAAATTTTTGCTTACTTTCTTCAGGTATCCTAACAAACGATTTTCCAAAATCTCACGATGGACGTTTTCGACCTTTTATAACACACACACACACACACACACACACACACACACACACACACACACACACACACACACACACACACACACACACACACACACACACACATATATATATATATATATATATATATATATATATATATATATATATATATATATATAGAAGACCGCATCGCGGTCGAAACGTTGATAAATAAAAGTGTCTTTGTAGAAGTGCCCACTTCTCTTAAATCTATATATATATATATATATATATATATATATATATATATATATATATATATATAATGTTACGAGCGGCAATATATTCACGAGAGGATAGGTGATATATACAGCAAGATACAGCCAAGGAGCCATACAATAAGGGCCAGTGCCCGAACGCTTCGACCTTCTCGTCAACCATACGGGGGCACCGCACTTCGTCATCTTGTTTATCCAAGCCGATTGCGGGGACAAAATGTCCGTCGGCAAAAGCACCGTTCTGATGGTTTTGCCGAAGTACAACCTTTGTTCGTATTCTTTCGAGGCTGATTTATTTCTTTCTCTAGAGATATGTACCAAAACAAATGTTGGTGCGTATGTGTAGCGCCATCTTATCGCGCTAACTTGAGAAATTTATATTAATTGCTGTGTCAGCCGGTAGATGGCACTACATGTAGAACAATACCTCGTCACTAGTCTTTTGCGCATTCTACTGTGAGTGAATGTGGAGAGATGGACGTCTACCTTGAACAGCGTTTAAACATAAAATTCTGTGTGAAGCCTGGCAAGACAACCAAAAAGACGTGTGAGCTACTTCGTGACGCTTACGGTAGCCAGACATTATTTTGGGCGCGAGTTTTCGAGTGGCACAAGAGGTTCGTTTCGGAGAGAACGTCGGTGGAAGACGACACAAGGCAGGGGCGCACTTCAGCCTCACAGCAGGTCCAGACCGAGCTGGATCCCCATCAACTCTGCCGTGGTGGAGGTTGCGTGTTGCTGGCTGTGCAGTCGCAGGGTGGGGATGGTAGCCGCCGCTGCAAGGGAGCAGCTGTATCAGGCCACTGAGCCGTCGGTGTACACGAGGAGACGGTACTGGAGCTCCTCGTGTATGACGGCTATGGCAAACTGCTGCACAGCACAGAGGGGTGTGCACCGCTTTCCCGAATCACGACGATATCTCGCTGTACCTCTGAGGCAGCAGACCAGGGCGCGCAGGAGCAGTAGAGGGGAGAGCCTTGAGGCAATTTCTCACAATCGAGCAGCGCCGCGCCCTTTCGTGAGCGCGGGTGCGAGCGCATTCGCTGCAACAGCGAGCCGCCGTCCTGTGCGCGGTAAAGCCGGTCGATGTGATCCAGTGCCCTACGCGCTGCTTGGAGCTCAAGTGGCCACTCTCCTGCCCCGGCCAACGCTGTGGTGCACTGCGAGTTTCTGGGCAGGCATAGGCACACGCGCAGGGACTTGCGGTGGTGGAGCTCGAGCGTCTTCCAACACGGCTTGCGCACTATGGCGAGCGGCAACGCATAGAGCACCGCAACGCATAGAGTACCGCCACCAAAGCTGCTGCATTGTAGGGCAGCAGCGCGGCTCGCTGAGAGATGCCCTGGCCTCGAGCGGTGAGCCTGTGCACGGCGGTTGTGGTCCTCTTCCTCTGCAGACAGGCCTTGGTCGCCGCGGGGCGGAAGGAAAGGCGCCAGTCGATATGCAGGCTAAGGTACCCCACCGATTTATGCTAAGGAATTGGAGTCCCGTCCATTCACAATGGCCACTGATTTTTCCGCGCTCAGTGACAGACCATGGACGCAGTCATGGCCTAGTGGGTTGGGCGCCCGTCTCGGCTTCGGGAGGTGGTTGGTTCGAAACCCACCTCCGGAGACCCACCGGTAAAAATCGGTACAAGCGGCCCCCCGGCCTGGCACCCGGCTTTCTTTAGGGGTGTTCGCTTTGGAGAAGCTCCGCAAACCCCGCTGCGCCCCTCGCGGGCTAAGCCGCAGTTTCGAACGACCTCGCAGCCTGGTAAAGGTGGTACTCCGGTCAATGTGTGACCAGCAAAGCAGCAGCAGCAAAAAAAAAAGTGCCACAAATGGGCTTCTACCGCACGAGGCGGATTTAACGTTGTTGACGGCGGAACTTATCGCTGATCCATCAGAGCAACTGTGGTCACGACCCTTTTCCCAAGCATCTCACCCAGAAGAGCCGAGCACCAGGCCGGGGGAAATCTTGTACCGATTAAAATCCGGTGGGTACTCGGCGGCACTGGGGATCGAACCCAGCACCTCCCGAATGCGAGGCCTTGTGGTATAGCATCCGTCTCGCATTCGGGATGTGCTGGGGTCTATCCCCAGTGCCGCCGGGTACCCACCGGTTGTTAACGGGTACAAGATTTCCCCCGGCCTGGTGCTCGGCTCTTTTGGGTGAGGTGCTTGGGAAAAGGGTCTTGACCACAGTTGCTCTGACGGATCAGCGATAAGTTCCGCCGTCAATAACGTTAAATCTGCCTCGTGCGGTAGAAGCCCATTAGTGGCCCTTTTTTTCTCACAAATTCGGGCAGCCGAAAAGCCGGACTAGCCCATGACCGTAGTGATACTCTGAATTGCTTCTGACAAAGGACCATATTGTTTGAACCTGACGCTCGTTAGAGCGTACGAGTCTCGAGTCGAACTCTTCACTGGGGAGTGAAACACGAACCACCTTCGCAGACTGTGTTGTTCGAAACTGGTTTCGCCCCCGACGGGGCGCAGCGGGGTTTGCGGAGCCTACTCCCAGCACACACCACTGAAGAAGTCGGGCACCGGGCCGGGGGTGGCTTGTTCCCATTTTTACCGGTGGGTGTCCGGCGGTGGGTTTCGAACCAACCACCTCCCGCAGCCGAGGCGGACGCCCAGACCACTAAACCACAACTGTCAATTGCTGTCAGAGCTCCCTGAAGGCATTCCCGCACGCGGAGCTTGTCGCCCGGTGTTTCCCGACCCCACAGAGCGAAGTCGTCTGCATATACGGACATGTACGCATGGTGCCGGCCGCTCATGGGCAGGGAGCCCGACACCACCGACATGGTCACATTAAACAGAAATGGAGATAAGACAAAGCCCGGCTGCAGGACCAAGTCCACCAGACGAGGCTCGAAAAGCTTACGCCCTACGCATACGCACATGGTGCGCCCGCTCAGAAAGCCGTGAATGTATTGCAAAAGGCGGTCGCTCACAATGGCCCACTCAAGCACCGCGGAATTTGGTGCCCGCTGTACGTTGTCAAAAGCGCCCGAGACGTCCAGTAGCAGAAGAAGCGCAACCTGGCCTGCCACCCTGGCGTGCTCCAGCGCTGTAACAACGTGCGATATAGAATCAGCCGTGCACCGCATCCCATGGAAAGCCGTCTGCCGCTCTTCAAACAAATCACCCTCCACAGCCCGCTCATTCAGACGCTGCAATGCTCCTTGAGCTTACGTGCCGCCGGTGTTGATGCCGCTGGCCGGTTACCGCTCAGCTCGGTAGGTGGGCGGCCTGGCTTTCGGACGGGACAAACGACCGCGGTTCACCAATCATCCGGGAGCTCTCCGCGTTCCCACGCCTGGCTGGTCTGCTACAAGAAAATCTGTCATTGTTACGCATCCAGGTTTCACAGAATTTGATGTGTCACCACGTCTGGTCAGGGCGCCGAGCGGCGGCGGCGGCAGCGCTCCAGTGCTTGTGCTGCATTCACTCACACAGGACCAGAAGGACGCTCGGGCATCAGAGAGCACGGATTTGCTCTCCACGGCAGAAAAGGATGCTGCATTTGTCGACAGCATCATTTCTGAAGACGAAACGTGGTGTTTTCAATACTATCCTCAAACAAAGAGGCAGAGCGCCGAATGGCGGTCCAGAAGCTCTCCGGCTTCGAGAAAGGTGCTGCGACAGAAGACAAAAAAAAACGATGATGATAGTTTTTTTCGATGCCAAAGGTGTCATACACCACGAGATCGTCCCACAAGGGCAGACGGTGAATTAGGAGATTTATATCCGCGTGCTCCAACACATGCGTGACGTGATGGAGTGTCATGCCCTCGTCCAGACTTATGGACATCTAGACAATGGAGCCTTCTCAGCGATAATGCAAGACCATGCACTGTTCTCAGCATGACAAAATTTCTCACCAAGCACAGAGCTACTGTGCTTCCCCATTCGCCATACTCGACTAACCTGTCCTCATATGATTTTTTCCTATTTTCTGGTGTGAAGAGAGCCCCAAAGTGTTGCTGGATGGGGAGCGTGGAGGCCATTCAAGCCGCCACGACAAAGGAGCTGAGAGCCCTGCCTAAAGAAGCGCTCTCCAACTGTTTTCAAGACCTCAAGAAGCGTTGGAAGCTGTTGCATAGACTGCAAGGGAGAATATTTCGAAGGGGTGCTGCACAAATCATTTCAATGTTCAACGCATTTATTTAATGGACTTAGTCTCTAACTTTACAGACAAAGGTTGTATAAGGGAATTTTCAGGTATTTTAAGTGAATGCGATATAAGGCAAAAGATCGTCCGAATAGCGATGATCGCCAGAAACGTACGTAGATAACATATTGTAGGCTTAATGCCTCAGGAGCGAAGAAACAAGATCACTGGTGCGAATCGACACCAGAACAGAACTGCGAGCCGTGGCCGCACGAGCCACGGCCAGGTGCCGTTTTATTTTCTTCGACGGGGGAAGGGTGTCGCTGCGCGGATGGAAAAGAAGAATGGCGTTCGCGACTCCTTGATTTGCGGCAGTACAGGCGGCCCGGGTTTCTGATGACCAAGAAATGGCGGAGGGCGGGCCAGCGGTGGACCGGATGAGGTCGGTGAGCGGGCGAAGCAGCTCTTCACAGTGCGGGAAAAAGCGCCTGGGAAAATTCACCAGCCCCAGGAATTATCGTAAGTGGCCCAGTGTTGTAGGCTGGTGATAATTCTCGATGGTCTGGGCGGGGGGCGCGATATGGCGGATACCCTCTGAGGATATGTGATGACCCAAAAACTCGAGCTCAGATGCACCAAAACACACTTTGAGGCATTCACAACCAGGCCTTACTGCTGCAAGCGCTTGCACAAAGCACGCAGGTGTTGCTCATGATTGTCAGGTGTAGGGCTGGCGATGAGGACATCATCAAGGTACGCGAATACGGTCGGTAGGCCCCGTGTGACCTCAGCCATGAATCGCTAGAAGGTTTGAGCCGAATTGCGTAGTCAAAAAGGCATCCGCACGTGCTCGAACAAACCAAAGGGTGTCGTGATGGCCGTCTTAGGTATGTCGGCGGGTTCGATGGGAATTTGATAATTCGCGTTAACCAGGTCAACTTTGCTAAAAACGGTGTAGCCGGCGAGGCGCGACATAAAGTCGAGGATGTTTGGCAGCGGATAGCTGTCATGGACAGTCTTGGCTTTCAACGCCGGATAGTCGCCACAGGAACGCCAGTCACCGGGATCACGCTTGGGCACTAGATGCAGCGGAGACGCCCACGCGCTGGACGAGGCGCGTATAATGCTGAGCTGCAGCATGTGGTCGAACTCTCGTTTGGAGATAGCTAGACAGCCTCCAAACAAGCGGCAGGGTCGAGCAGTGTGGGTTGACCACGGGCGACAATGTGATGTGTCACCGTATGTTTAGGCATCTGAGTGAGCATGGCTTGTGAGGTCCGGGAAATCCGCCAGCACTTTTTCGAACTTAGAGTAGGTATCAGCGCGCGGATGTCCATGGGAGCAAGTTCGGACAAGCGTCCCGAAGTGGAGCTATGGTTTGGTTTATGGGTTTAACGTCCCAAAGTGACAGGCTATGAGAGACGCCGTTGTGAAGGGCTCCGGAAATTTCAACCACCTGGGGTTCTTTAACGTGCACTGACATCGCACAGCACACGGGCCTCTAGAAATTCGCCTCCATCGAAATTCGACCTCCACGGCCGGGATCGAACCCGCGTCTTTCGGGCCAGCAGCCGAGCGCATTAACCACTCAGCCACCGCGGCGGCTTCCGACGTGAAGCCATGAGTCAGACCGTCGGTAAGGTGACGACGCCGCACGCTGACCTCGAAGTCAAAGTATGAGAGGAAGTCCGAGCCGATGATCGGGTGAACCACGTCTGCGATGACGGAGACCCATGGAAAACTTCTTCGAAGCTCGAAGTCGAGGGTGAGAGATCGTAGTCTATACGTGGCTATATGCGAGGCGTTGGTAGCACGGAGCGACTGCCCTGATGACTGGGAACGATCAGCCTTACTCGGTGGAACGACGCTGATTTCCGCGCCCGTGTCTATAAAGGAACCGTGTGCCAGAGAACTTGTCAGTTACCACAAACAGGTGGCTCGGTCCAGAGGCGGAACCACACGCCGCCGTTACTCTTCCTGGCGGGGTGTTTCCCGGCCGTAAACAGGTCGGTGTACACTTCGTGGCCCGGTGTTGAAAACGCCGCTGGTACCAGCAGAGAGGCGGAGGGCTGGGACTCCGAGCTTGACGTGTGGACGAAAGAGCGCGATGATAGAGACGAGGTGGCCGGTCTCCTGGGGTGGGCTGTGGAGTGTGGCGACTGAGGCGGCAAGCTCATAGAGACGAGCCTCAAGGCGCGAAATCGCCGTGTGTGTGGGCGGCAAAACTGCAGTGACGGACGGGGAGGTCGCCTCATGAACGCTATCGGCGAGCTCAGCTAGGACGTCGAGGGTGACGTCACCGGCAGCCGCAAAGACGAGGCGGATAGGCTCGTTAAGGCGTTTGAGGAAAAGCTCTCGAAGCAACGCTGGGTGGTTGGGATATCGCGCGCCCCGACAAGCTGTCGCATCCGGTGAAGAAACTTGGAAGGGCGCCGGTCGCTGAGGTCTTGCTCGGTAAGGAGCTGCTGGGGGCGGGTGCGTTCCGACGTCATAATTCTCTCCAGCATCTTGGTTTTCAAGGGCTAAATGTGGTGTAGCCCCCATGAGGGCGGAGAGAACGTAGAAGAGCTCGCCGGTAACATAAGGATGAAGGGTAGAGGCGACATGGTAGTAGCGCGCCGTCTCCGAGCTGATGCGGGAGAGGCAAAATTGCTCCTCGATCTCGTGGGACTAAACTTGAGGGTTCTGGGGCCAGAAAGGTGGGAGGCAAACCTGCAGTAACAAGACGTTGCGCGGACGTGAGTCCTGTTCCGTGTATGCTGAGAGATCAGTCATTGCTCGTCCTAGGTTGCCAGTTGTGGGCTTAACGCCTCAGAAGCGAAGGAACAAGACCGCTGATGCGAACCGACACCAGAACAGAACTGCGAGCCGTGGGTGCACGAGCCTCGGCCAAGCGCCGTGTTTATTTTCTTCGATGGGTGGCGCGTGCTATCCGGGTTCTCAGCGCCACCCAAAAGAGGGCGCTACAGTATCTACTCGATTCAGACGTTGGGTAAGTGCATTAGCCTCAAGATGGTAGGCTTTGGAGTGTTTATGCTGGACAGAACAGGACCGAAGGATGTTGTCCCGGACTTTCGACAAGAAATAGCGGCCGTGGTCGGTGAGTAGTTGTCATGGTGCATCATGGAAAAGGATGCTGTCGTGCAGAAGAAAGTCCACAACATCTGTGGCGCAGCTCGTCGGCAGTGGATGCGTGACGGCGTATCCTGTGGTGCTATCGGTGGTGACAGCAGTAAAGATCGGATTGGGGAAAGAGGCCAAGAAGGTAGTAACCGACGCAATAGAAAGGTGCAGGAGGTACGTCAATAGGCTTTTGGATGAGAAGCAGGCAGCATAGATGGTCTTTTCCGTCAATCACACACGTCGCGGGTGGCGACATAGCAAGGAACGGCACGGTATAATCCTGGCCAAACGAAACGGCAGCAGACGCGGTCGTCTGCCCGAAACAAACCAAGATGTCCGGTGTTTGACGCGTCTTGAAGTTCTGACAAGGTAGCTTAGCGCAGGTGTTGAGGCACGACAAGCAGCAGGTCAGGCTTCTCAGGGAGGAGATTGCGCGGTACAGAAGGCCATCTTCAAGTACAAAAAGCTGCAGTGAGGAATCGGTCTGGCGGCGGCGAGGCCTTCAATGATCGGACGTAAATAACGATCGCGTTGTTCGGTGGGGCTGTTCAGAAAATCAGAAAAGGCGAAGAGAGAAGGTGACTGGTCGATTTCAGTTGAGTCAGGTGGATCCAGAGGGTTGCGAGATAAGAAGTCGGCGTCCTGGTGCAGACATCCGGACTGGTACACTACGCTGAATGAATACTCCTGTAGTCTCAAGATGTCACGACCAAGACATCCCGCGGGGTAATTGCGAGAAGAAAGCCAGAAAAGGATGTGGTGGTGGTTCAGGACGTAACAAGGATGGCCGAAGAGTTGAGGGCGGAATTTATTAGCTGCCCAAACGACCGCTAGGCACTCACGCTCAGTGATGGAGTAATTGCGCTCACCGGATGAAATAAGACGGCTGGCATATACAATAACGCCTTTGTGGCCCTTTTGCCACTGGGCTAACACAACACAGATCATGTTTCCAATGGCGTCGGTGCAAATTTCAGTAGGCGCTTATGGGTAACAATAGGCGGTGTGGTCAGAAATGTCATGAGCGTTGAAAATGTTTCCACTTGGGCGGGACCCCGGTAAAAGGGACGTCGTTCTTCAGGAGGTATGTGAATGGACGGGCGATAACTACAAAATTTCGATCAAAGCGGCGGAAGTATGAATACCGGCCAGTAAATCTGCGGACACTCTTGTAGAATGGCGAGCATTGAAATCTTTAACGGCCCGGATTTTATTCGAGCCCGGGTGCATCTCCAACACATCGACGAGATGGCCGTAGGTTCTGAGCTGACGTCGGCCTGGACTGACACTTCGCGGAGTTCAGCCGGAGCCTGGCGTCGTGATAAAAGGCGAGGATTGCTGAAAGCCTTTCAAGGTGAGTTTCAAAGCACGTCGAGAAGGCTACGGCATCATAGAGGTAACACAGACATGGTAACTATTTCAATGCTTGAAGAAGCGAGTCCATTATCCGCTCGAAATTGGCCAGCGCATTACGTGCACCGAACGGCACCGCGTTAAATATGCAGAGACCGTAGGCAGTAATGAAGGCTGTTTTTTCACGGTTCATGTCATCCATAGAAATCTACCAATATCCAAAGCGAAGATCGATAGATGAGAAGTAGTTGACTCCGTAAAGGCGGTCCCGGGCATCATCTATACGGGGTTGTGGATGACGTCTTTATTGTAATTTTGTTATGGTGGCTGTAATCGACGAAAAAGCGCCAGCTACCGCCTTTCTTTTTATCTAAGGCCCCAGGAGTGGCCCGCGCACTTAAAGAGGGCTTAAGAAAGTCCTTGCTTAGCATCTTGTCAACTTCCTGTTGGATGATGGTCTGTTCTACACTGGAGACTCTGTATGGCTGCCGATGAATAGGGGAGGAGCGCCAGTGTTTGTTTTATGCTTAACAATGAACTTTCGCCCAAATAGCGTTCTCAACATGAAACACGGCACGAAAACAAGCCAAGACACGCCGAAGATGTGAGCTTGGGCGGGCGACTGGTCGGGAGTTGTAATTTCCGAGTACTCGTCGGCTCGCACGGCAACAGTGGACGATAGGCGACAAGAACAGGAAGGCACGGGCATGGTGAGAGATGAGATGTGGTATTAGTATGCAAGGCTAAGGGTCGTTGTGCAATACTTTGAGGCAGTGGCTCAATATAAGCTGCAAAGTTCAACACTGGAAGATGCAGGTGTCCACAAATGCTTTCGGAATTCCAAAATTACGAAAAAACTTCATTTATTAACAGTTTCAGCATGCACCCACTAACTGAGGAAGGAACTCCGTACTTTCTTCCGCGAACCGCACAATACACTTCATAATGACTTCCTGTGCTTCTGCAAGCGAGAAAAATTTAGGCTTTTTGTGATTTAGGCTTGCCGAAAATTTTGTGGCCACCATGAGGGACAGGCGGGGCAGAGTACAAGAAAATGTAGGTGGCGGCTTCAGGTGAGAGTGGGGCAAAATCAACCACACCCAGGTGGTGGACAATGGGGTCGGTGGCTTCCCGCACAAGAGTTAAGTTTAGCTTGACGGAATTTGAAGCAAAATGTATGACGGCAGAATGGTTGGCGAGGAAATCAACCCTGAAGGTGTGGTCTGGAGGGCAGTGGGCGCCGACAGTAATGAAACCAAAAGTACATCTTCCCGCGATAGACACACGGGCAGTGCACATGCCAACCACGGCAGATGCTCCG
Source organism: Amblyomma americanum (assembly GCA_030143305.2). Lineage (NCBI taxonomy): Eukaryota > Metazoa > Arthropoda > Arachnida > Ixodida > Ixodidae > Amblyomma > Amblyomma americanum. Next base: position 191,681 of record JARKHS020029234.1, on the reverse strand, counting down.
CCATCGGCCACATGGACAACGGCTGAAGGGGTTGGCATGAGCACGTTGCGAAAGTGACCCTTAAGTATAGAAGACAGGACTGACACTTGTGCTCCGGTATCCATTAAGGCGGTGAAAAGCGCACCATCTACGTGCAGGTCGATTAAGTTGCATCTCGTGCGGAAAGTCAGAGGAGATTTTCGGGCCGAGTCGTAAGAGCAGCATCACCTCCAGACGCTGCAGTCATCAGTTTTCCGAATGAAAGCGGGCATACAGGGCAGGGGATAACGGGAAGTGAGGTCGGGGCGACGGAGATCGAAGGTACTAGTGTGACGGCGAGCAGTTGGTGAGAAGAGTCGGAGCATTGCGGCTCGAGAAGTGCGGTTCACACTGCAACGAAGAGCGGAGGATATAGACGGAGTCTAGTTAGCAGTGGTAGATCAATGATGAAGGTCTTCGGCAGTGTCTCGAGATGCGGCAAACTCGAGAGAATTTAAAACAGATTTGCCTGTCAAAAGTTGCTCTCACTTCATCTAGGTTTCTGCCGCGGCCAGGATAGTATAGATGGTTGAGGACAAGAGAAACGCGGCTAGAAACTTCGGAACTAATGGAGCACATTGGTTTCAGATGCAGATTTTCGAATTCTTTCCTGACGACTGCTTGAATTAAGGAGACTGAAGAAGTCTGGTCGTGTCCCGGTGGTGGAAAGCGACAGGTGAAGTTGCCTCCAGTTCATGACGTACAATCAGCGCCAAGCTGTGAGATGTTGGCGTGGGGCACGATGGGGCCAAGTCAACGCACAATGGCATTGCAGCTGCATTCGGCAACCGTGTTATCTTCAGGGTGATGCGGCGACTCTGCGCTTGTTAGAGGCGGCGACATTCCTGAATGATCCCATCAACTGACAAGCAGTTCTTATAAACGAGGAGGTTGAAGGCGTCATCCGCAAGGCCTTCAAAGACATGGCCTGCCTTGTTACTCTCGGGCATCGTGCCAGCCACTTTCAAGCACAGCGTGAACACGTCCTGGATGTACGATACATAAGAGTCCATCGCTGTGTGTGCGAGGAAAGCCAGTTCCTTCTTGGTGGCAAGCTGTCGGCCGGTCGGCTTACCGAACAGATCCTAGAGCTTCAGTTTGCAGGTCTCCTAACTGCTGAGCTTGTCCTCATGGTTCTCGAACGACATCCGCGCCTTTGTCTTCAGGTAAAAGGTCACATTAGCCTGCTAAATGGTTATACGCCATTAGATATGTGTGCTGACGCGCTCGTACATCGGGACCCAGTCCTTCACATAAACACTACCTGCTAAGCAGATCGTCCAGAGGTCGGGTGGGTGCGCAATGATGACCGTGGGGGCGGCAGGGGTGGCATCTGCCAGTGCAGCATACCCTTCGAGTGGCATGGTGGAACAAATTGGAGGAACAAGTCTGCTGAGAGTTCCGCCTTGGCTGTTGCGTGCGACCTCGCACCTCCACCAATAATGTACCGAGTAGAAATATATTTACAGAATGGGAGAGCGAATATACCTTATGCAGCAAGATACAGGCAAGGAGCCTTAGAATAAAGGCCAGCGCCCGAATGCAGTTTGTCTTCCTATCTTACTTCATAATCTTCTTTGTCCCAGCTTGTGGCCGTGACAGTCCCTCTTCTCCCCACTTTGTTACATGCCAAACGTGACAGGTGCGCTCTTCGGTGCACCAACCATAGCAGGTTGAGGCATGTGACCACGTGCTCAAAATACCGCTGCATGACGCCGGTCTGTTTTAGAGCGCTGGTACTCAGCTTCCACTCAGTCGACTAGGCGTTGTCTGTGCTGTTCCTTTTCTACCTGGGGTTTTTTCATGAGGAACTACTTTATTTAAAAAACAAATGAACCTCTACAGCTGCCACATACTTGTGCACGAGTCTACGGGCCGGGGCTTCACGGAGACCTCTGTTCGCAAGCCTTGTTTGGCCAGCTTGTTGAACAAATCCAGGTGGGGCCTCCCATTAAGAGAGGGTTCTTTTGGATGTCGGGTGAACTGTCAAGGGTTGGGGGAATTCTCACAGGTAGTGTAAGAGGGATGCCTTGCCCGCCCTACATGCTGAGCAGAGTGGGAGAGTCAAACTAGGGAGGTAGCGATGAAGGACGTAAGGTGAGACGTAGAGTTTATCTGGATTTGCCGACAGGCTGCACATTATTTTGAACCTAGCATACGATGCGGTGGTGGGAGGGCGGAGGGACTATTTTTAATGAGTGGTTATTTAGCGCTTTCTGAGTATACTCAAAAAGCTTCCTTAATAGATTCTGGTGTCCAGTATTCCGGGGCCTGGAGGAGCAGTTTTCGAGCCAGCGCATGAACACGCTGATTATCTGAGATCGAGTCTTGCCCAGGACACCACGTAAGGGTTATTTCTTGGGTAAGCGTGTGTCCAGATGCGATAATGCCTCGGACGGTTTTTGTGATGATGCTTTGCTGACAGTGATAGTACGTAGCTTGGGAATCGGCAGATTTTTGTCAGGCTGGGATCTTGTGTAGTCCGTATGAGCGCCAAGGTAATGGCTGCACTCTTAGCCTTCGTAGGATTGTTCACCTGGAGGGCACCTGCGGCCTCGATGATGTCATCTTCGTAGGCGGTGACAGCGGTACAACAGCCTGATAGGGCGTGCTAATCCGCGTCCAACTTGAAGGTCGGGTCTTCCTCTGTAGTGTTAGGTGTAAGAATCAGCACGAGGCTGGCGTCTGCCCTTTTGCAGCTAGGTTTTCATATTTCGACATTGAAGAGCTGGGTTGGTCGGGGCAACAAGCATTGGATTCCGGTCTCCCACCTTGGTCACGTCACTTTGTGACGTCGTTACAACCTGCCCACCTGTTTGTGAGCAAACTGCCCCAGGTTGGAGATGAACTAAGGATAATTCGTGAGAGGTTGATCGCGAAGAGTAACTTGGGTCTCAAGATCTCCATCGGTGGCACCACCTGCCATCGCAGCACCTTTATGAATCGCTTACAACCTGCGCCACTGAGCAGCGCTTGTATGAGGTGTCCCAAGTATCTCTGAATGGCAAGTAAAGTATGACCAATTCTACATATATGGATGTTAACCCAATAATTCTACTGCGTCACACACTTAAGGTGGTGCTTTGTGTCGCGTCCAGGTTCTGTGCGCTATTAGAAAGGCCCTGATTGCACGATTTCACCGACCTTTGTCTGACGCCTCCTTGACCGTAAAATCTGACCCTCGACCCGAAACCAAAAGTGAAATGTAAAACGAAGTTTAAGCGCACCTCTTTCATTTCTGACCCAACTGGGCTGTGTCATCTGTAATTTTTTGTAGCGAGAGCTACATTACTGCAGCCGCTTCGCCTCTTCAGAATGATTGCACTATCGCCGTGGTTGCACCTCAGCCGTGGTCGCACCACTCGGCGCGCCATCTGGCATGACGTCAGTCCGCCATTGCGCTTGTCGTGGAGGAGACGCCGCTCGCCTCGCCAGTTGTGCGCATGCGTAGCAGAGGGAGAGGAGCTGTCGCAGTGTAGATATGCATACGGTTCGGCATAGCGGGAGGCGAGCCACAGCGTTTGTTCGGCGTCGCGTCAGCGTCTCGTCTACCGGCTTCGTCGCTCGGAACCCCCAGGAAAGGGCGACCAAACACATGAGGGCATATTAACTGGCGTCTCCAGACGGGAGTGTGGAGACATCATCGGTAAAGCCCCTCAATTATCCCCTGTCCGTAGCTAATCGTCCCATGCAGTGGCGACGGGAACCTTATGCGGGGCAAGGTGGACAATAGCAAGGGTACAGAAGGGGCGCTGCTGCCTTCGCACAAACGGGCCGCGGCTTTTGGCCCCACCAATCCTCACCTACGAGGTATTTCGGGCGCCGACGCCGAGATTTGGCCTCGTCAGATATCTTCGTCTCTCTACGTCGCCTCGCTCCAAGTCAAAATTTTCGCCTCCGGCGACGGCAGCAGCCGACACGCTGACGTGACGCCGAAGAAAAGCTGCCTTGTGCTTCGGTAGTTATGGAGAATGATGAGTCGGCTAGACTACAAGAAGCCAGACCTCAGCGTCGGAACGGCACAAGGAGGAGACAGTGTGCCGAAGAGACAGAAGAAGAGCGTGTCAAATGTCTCGATAAGCATTGTAATGACGACGCGGCTAGACAGCTCGCTTAGCCTCCGACAGTGATTCCGCGATGGTAGAAGACGACGTCCCGAGTTTGGCGTCTCTGAAAGAAGCTAGAGTTCAGCGTAGGAACGAAACAAGCATATACTGAGATTATTCAAGTAAATCATCAGTAGCATTACATCGCTTAACCACAGTGACGCCTAAGCGTAGTCATGGCCTGTAGCTCTCCCTACCTAGCAGGTTTAACAAAAGCTAAACCACAGCCAATTTTGCAGGTTGGGGTTCATCTGCTAACACATAAAAAAGATCAAGGCCTACTTACCTCGATTTAAAGCACGAAATTCTGAGTTCTAACTGTAATGCTCATAAGCGCTTGCGCAGCAACAAAAACATGTATGTATTCGCACTGTCATGGCGATAGATTTTGAATCGTTTGAAATCGTCGAAGACAAGGTTGATCTTCAAGCGCTTGACATCTCGGTCTCACATTTTCACCTCACGCGAACTTATTAGTCGAAATAGATGGCGCAATCAATTGGATCACCCTTCACGATTTTTGTAAGGTAGACGCTGTGCGGCTCAGTGGACAAACGGTAAAGTCGGTGGGCACTATGCGCCGCAGCTGAAGTTCCAGCCTCGTTGCCCAAGGCATGGAGCGCGCACACGATGCGTGCTTGTATGCGTGTGGATTACCCCTGCGCGAGCTGAGTTCATTACGGACCATTTTAAACCACCAACGTGGAATATGTCGGGGTGTGCGTGCGAGTGGAAAAGCCAGAACCACCGTCGCGTCTCTTTCTGCCCGGCGGAACCAGCTGCAGGACAGAAACGAGTTTCTGCGATTACCTGCCCTTACCTGCACAAATTGCGGAGTGTGGGGTAGCTTTAATGCTTCTCACACGGACTGTGGCAGCTTTAGGTACAACGAGCGCGGGACAGAGTTGATGGACGTTGCGCAGCTGTGCGGTTTCTCAACGACGGCAAACCCACTTTGGCACTACTAGAATTCATAAGCACTTGCACTGATCTTGCTTTTTCTAACCCTCGCGCCCCTTACGAATCGTCCGGTTACCCTGGCAAGTGAGTATCGGTATCGGAGTTCTACTCCATCACCCTTCCTGCCAAATCGTGCAATGAGGGCAAGTGCGCTTAAAATGCCCTTAATTTGCTGTACGGCCAGTAGCTTACAAACGTCACCCCGTACAGGGACGCAGGCAGCTTCATCTTCGTGATTAGGGGCATCAGATAGAGCAGCGGGCACTCCATGCCGTTTGTCCTTCCGATTGGGCGGAGTGGAACTGGCTGGACGGCGTGCATCGGCGCTACGCACAGCAGAAGCGATGCACCAGCTGGGACATCATCTGCAGCAGCTTGCGAGCCTGCAGCAACAGTTCTGGTGAACCATGGCGACTTTTGAATCCCTCTGATACTATAGGTACCTTTGAACGAATGCATACCGATAAAGTGCTTGAGGCATTTTCCTCTCGGCTTAGCGCCGCCGTACGAGGGCAGCCCACACTACCCACATCAGAGTCCGCTGCCGCCGCAGACAATTGATCCACATTACTTTCCTTCGTCGCACGGCCGCCGCACGTCTTCCCGTTCGTTCTGTACAATGTTCACTACTTGAGCGCGCAGTTATGTCCCTATGTTTACGCTCAGAAAATACCGCATCTCCTCCCCCTCCGTCTCAGGCGAACATCCCGCAGTCCGCTGATGTCGTCACCCTGTGTAGGACGGAGTTCACCCTCGTGGAACTTCAGCACTCACCACCTCAGCCGAAACGCCGAAGGACGACTGGAGATGAAGCTCGTGCATAGCAAATCATTTTTAGCATGAACAGGCCACAGTACGAGGCTCCTCTTCAGTGTTTCAAGAAGACCTCTAGCACCGCAGAGCACTCGAAAAGCTGGACAATCGGTGCTCTCTGTCCCACCTTGGAGCATTGCAAACTCTCGAGCTCCATCTCGGCATACCGTCCAGTTTTTCTCACCACGGCGGCGTAAAGAAAAATCCAGGCACTCACTCGTCACCGCATCGAATGAATCGCCAGTGTCTCTGATGCTTTCGCCCGTCATCAGAGTTGATTGCGCTGCCAGTGTCGCACTCCTGACTCAGTCGGGGACGTCGCTGTGCCATTTGAACATGGCAGTCATGAAAAGCAGTCAGCCTAGCTTCTTATCCTAGACGTCAGTGTACTTGGGTCCACCCTCCTTGCAAGTCTTCGCTGCCTTAGAAAACTGGTAGTCTGCGGGCCCTGCTAGTTTTCGTTCAGGTCTACTTCAGCAATATGACGCTTCATGATCGCATCAGCTGCGGCATAACCACCCTCCACCAGATCGGTGTGGAGTGCTTCAAGCCAGCATCCTGTCGCCGTTCCTTTCAAACTTCGGTCTCTAAGTTGGCCTCTTGTGCTCGCAGGAATTTCCGCTGCCCAATCTCAATGTCCATCTCTCTACTGCGGCCTCGTTTCGATGGATCGAAACGCAAAATGTGCCCATGTGCTCTGCGATGCCAATGCACGTTGAACAACCCAGGTGGTCGAAATTATTCTGGAGCCTACAAAACCACACTTGTTTTTCTAATATTTCTCTCTCGCCTTTCTCCCTTTCCTTCCTCCCTTCTCTCACACCAGGAGGGAGGTGTGCACCAAGAAATTAGAAAGTTAGTGCGCCATTTCATATCCCCAAAAACTACTAATGTCCATCTACACCGACATCATCCGCTGAGATAGAGGCCGCACAAGCCAAGAGAATAAAGCTTGTCGGACCCTGCCAAATGCACATGGATTCGTTCGATCAAAATATTCTGAATCAAGGCATGCAGCTTTTGGAAACTGATGCGGAGGTGAGAACGATCCATCCCGGTACAGCAGCTGCGCGCTAATCAGCCCCGTGGCTTGGCGGAATTGGTGATGGTGGTAGTGATACATTTTTTTATGGCGCAACGGCATCTGTGGGCAAAGAGAGCCATGGCACAAGGTATTTTTTTTCTACTCAAGGTGGGGTCAAAGACCCATTTCTTAAGCATTTAACCCTAAATAATGCGAGCACCAACCAGCAGAAAGCTTGAACTCATTGTATCACCGGCCGGTACCCAGCGGCACTAAGGAGGCTTCGTGGAATAGAGTTTTCTTGGCGCTGATGCGTGGCGTACTTAAGACTCGTCGTCTAACGTCAGCTATCCTAGGCTCCGGAGGACACGCGGCACTTGTCACATGCTCTGCCTGTGCGCTGCGTCATGCTGCGACTCACTGCAGGCTGCTACGGCTGTTCACCGCAGCTTGCATGTACATGCACGAGGCTGTGGTGACGTCGCGCAGCACCTCCTGCAGGAAATGACTTTATGCTCCAGTTTTTATGGGTGACATATCCAGTCAAACATCTCTCGCTTGGCAGGCCAGCTTCTGACAGGGCCACGACTGGAACACAAGAAGAGAAATTCCACATGTTTCTCTAAGCGTTGCCGATTTTTGCACGGATGACATTGAGGTAGCGGCTGTGAGAATACAGCTCGGCTCTCGAACCCTTTCTATTGCATCCGTGTACGTGTCTCCGCGGAAGAAGGTAGCATTAGATTTGTTTCTACATCAACTCTGCGACCGCTGCCCAGCACCTAGAATCATCTGTGGTGATTTCAATGTCCATCATGCTGTTTGGGGTGACAGGAACACGGATTCCCGTGGACGCAAACTTGTAGAGGTTATTGACAGTTTGGACCTGTGTGTTGCCAATGACGGAAGCCCCACTTTTCTCCGGCCTAAAGCCTCAGCGACAGCTATAGACCTGACACTGCAATCACCTGACGTCCGCGTGAGTTGGTCAACAGCGCCTGACCGCATGGGAAGTGATCACTATCCGAGTTTTGTGTTTGCTGCCAACTTTCGTATGCATGGTCCTAAATGTAGCAACGTGGTTAACTGGGACAAGTACAGAGAGCACCTAGAACGTGTTTCTGGTGATGTTGTTGACAAAAGATTGCTAGTAAGCAAGCAGCAACTACGGCGGTCATGTTACCTTATCGTTTTCCGGCCCCGGATTTAAAACTCAGGAACCTTTGCGCAGCGAGAAGATGGGCGGAGCACCAACTCGTGCGGAAGAAGGACGACAGGCAACTGAAGACGACCTTCAATAGGCTGAATTCTGCTATTAGACGGCACACGAACAAGCTGTACAGGTTGCAATGGGCCTCATTCTGTGCTAGTTTGACTGTGTTCTCACCGATAACGTAAATATGGCGAGTTATTGGCAGCCTTGCTGGAGAATCTCGCCCTTCGAAGCATTTTGAAGCTCTTGCGATACGCAAGGAAAAACCTATTGCGTGCTTGGCAGAGGAATTTGCAGACGCATTCGCACGCGCTGATTCTGAAATAGATATATATACCCCACCTGCTTCCTCCAGGTCTATCATGGACGTCACGTTCACGCTTCGTGAGCTTCAGACTGAGCTCAGTGGCCTGCGGCGCCGGTGTTCACCAGGTCCCGACGGCATCACCAATCAAATGCTGAATAATTTGCCCTTGCAACTCAGAAAAGAGCTCTTCAACTTCATCAATCGAGTTTGGGAGACTGGCAATGTTCCTCCGTCATGGAAGGTGGCACATGTAGTTCCAGTACTGAAGCCTGGCAAAGACATGACAGACCTTGCCTCGTATCGCCCTGTGTCATTGACCTCCTGTGTAGCTAAGTTGATGGAGAAGCTGGTAAATGAACGCTTATCAAGGTGGCTTGAGGACAGCAAGGCACTGCCATCATGTATGACAGGATTCCGCCGAGGTCTTAGTGCCCAAGATAGCGTCTTAGACTTGATCAGTCACATTGAACACCAGAGAGCTTTCGGCCTTTCCACCTTAGCCATTTTTCTTGATGTTGCGAAAGCTTACTACAGCGTGCTTCAGAGCTCAATTCTAAACAGTTTGCAAGGCATGGGCATACAGGGCATATGTTAAGATTCATTTACAAGTTTATAAGTGATCGCGCGGTTCGTGTACGGTTAGGGAGTACGTTAAGCACCGAAAGGTTTCTATCACAAGGTGTGCCTCAAGGAAGTGTTCTTTCCCCCACGCTCTTTAACGCCGTAATGGCTGGCCTACCCGATTCGTTGAAAAAAAGTTGTAGGCAAGTGCGTATGTCACTTTATGCTGACGACATCTGTATTTGGATTACTGGCTACCAACACAAGCGATTAGCCCTGATAGCTCGACAGGCTCTACTTTCGGCACAAGCTTACCTTCACGGTGTGGGGTTGTCTCTGTTAGTGGACAAATCCGGCTTTATTCTGTTTCCAGGTGTAGGAAGACGTCAAGCGCGGTAGAAGATAGATCTCGGTCACTCTTGCATCCGTCAATTCAACCACGCGCGTTTCCTGGGCGTCATTATTGACTCCCGTCTACAGTGGCGAACAGCTGTAGACGCGATAGTTTCATCTATATCTTCTCGTCTCAATGTGATCCGTATAATTGCACGTGAGCAATGGGGAAACCATCCTTCTTCAATGGTCAAACATCATGAAGCGCTGGTTGTGAGCCGGATAATGTACCAATTACCTTTAACTTCCCCCTCGGCATCACAACTTGAGCGTCTCGAAGTTGTCCACAGAAAGGGCCTAAGAAGAGCCATTGGAGTTCCCCAGGCGGCTGGGAATAAGGCAGCACTTCATGAGTCCCTATCGAAACCTCTTAGCCTTATCGCTTCTCAGAGACTATTATGCATCTTGACCGCTTAGGAGAGACGGTAGCTGAGCGATCCCTTCTCCAGCTGCTCTGCAAGATATATGAGTCGAAGGCTTACTTGGCACTCAATACTCTTAGTTCTTTAGGCATTAATGTCCGAAGGCAAAGGAAACGGTTGAAACCCACCTGGTCTTTTCCGACCCTCGACTGTAAGGTCACAATTCCCCATGTGAGCGCAAAGCGCAGCTCTCCTTTGGCAGCAACGCGTTCGCTTGTACTGGAATACTTGGAAACAGAGTATGCCTGCCATCTTGAAATTTTCTCGGATGGTTCTGTGTACAAGGTCAAACAAGCTAGCGCAGCGGCTTTTTACATTCCTTCATTGGACTGTAAGTGGTCTGTACGCTGAACTGCTGTCGTATCCTCCACGACGGCTGAAAGTGTTGCTATTGAGGCGGCTTTACGAAATTTAGGGTCTTGTCCGGCTCAACTTGTTGTCATTCTAACTGATTGAAAATCTGCCCTTCAGAGGTTAGAGCGCGGATTCCCTATTGACGCCTTGTCTCTAAGCTCTATGCGCTTGGTGCAGAATCTGCACAGCAGAGGCTTTACTCACCATTTCCAGTGGGTGCCCTCTCACGTAGGAGTCAACGGTAATGAGGTGTCAGACAGTCTCGCCCATAAAGCTCTCTCAAGGATTCCATCAAAAAAAGTACCTCAAGATGGGAAAAGTCTCTGCAGGAAAACGGTGGTCGATAACTTCAGTACCCTGTGGAGTGTCCCACAAGCCATGTGTGACCAAGGGACTGAGAAGATTTAAGGCGACCCTTCTACATCGAATTCGCACGGCCTCTGCTCGCACTTCTGCATGGATGCATAAGACCGGCATAGCATCGCGTCCGCTCTGCTCTTTATGTGGTGTGTACGGGGATATCGAACATTATATCATGTACTGCCCAGAGTACGACGCGGAAAGGCATGTTATGTTCGCGTCCCTCAAGAAGACAGGAACCCGTCACTGCACAGTGCAGGACATTGTCTACCCGAGTGGAAACAAGACATGCAGAAGGGAGGCTGCACGCCTTCTTTTAACATTTCTGCAGAACACGGATCTTGTTTTTAAATGGTGACAGCAGGAACGGACTATGGCCTACTGTGATTGAATGTGTGCGTAAATGGTGTCTTCCGGAGTGGAATACTTTATACTGTGGGTGAATGTGTACATGAAGTGTGGCACTACAATGGCCTAGGTTCTACTGTGACTGAATGTGTGCACAGATAGTGACTTCTGGAGTGGACTGTGATGTGAACTGTGTGGATTGATGTGTGCATAGATGGTGACTGCGGGAGAGAACGCGTGCTGTTATAAGAGACTTTGCGCTTAGCGGGGTATATGCGGCATTGTTAATATCGAAGGGACGCTGCGGTGGAGCAATTGCTGGCAGAGAAAGCAAGGCTAACCCCACCTGTAGCATTCAGCACCTCAACTCAACTCAAATGTGGTGACGTCGCGTGCTGTCAATGGGTTTCCACCAGTCCGTCTCAAACCTAGCCAACGATAAAAGTTCAACATAAATCACCGCCAGGCAGCAAGGCTGTTCTTCGGACTCCCCAGTGCATTGAGCATAGTTTGCGCGTAGTCGCAGGTGCGCGCATGGCCCCCCTGATTCCTCGTAGAGCGACGTGTTCCGCACGTGGGGCGGATTCACCGCGTTGTCGGCGGCTCCGCGCTCCAAACCCGCCTCCGCCACCACCGACGCTCACACATAGAAAGTGTTTAAGAGTCTGCTCCGAGGAACACCCAGCTATCCCACCTGTGATCCACTGCGAGGTCCCGCTCCGCACCGTCACCAGCCAGACAGGTATACCTCAGGAACTGGAGCACACGTGATGTCTGGCTTAAATCAGAGGTCTCTGCAGTACAGGAACACACACCAAGGATTCGGCGCAGCTGCTGCTGCTTACACCACACCACTCATCATCATTATTTAACCACTGCTGCACAATGAAATTCACCGCGTCTTCAAAGAAAGGGCCGACACTTGTTATTGTAGGGCCCACCGACAAAGCACTAACAACCAAAATATTTTTATTGGAAAAAGAAAAGGTGGTTTCTTTGCAAAAGAATTGCTGTCTGATCATCAGCGTAGAACAAGAGAAAATAGCATCAAATACCACCCATATACGCTGGTTCCTCTCATAACAGTGCCCCAGAAGAATTATTTACATGCAAATTTGTTAAAAGGATCAGCAATCCTTCGGGTCCACTGTTCTGAAACTAACTCGCACATATGCATGATATCTGTTAGACGTTTGCTTTTTTCGCGCTGATGGTGAGACTGAGATTCTTTGGCATAAAAGCCACCTTCCCCTTTCGCAATCAAATTGATTGGAACTTAGCACTGTGTATGGTGGTGGTGTTGGAATATATTTATTGTCAGATACACGTACAGGAGGTTATGCATGACCTGTCGCAGAAGGAACCAGCCCTTCGAATTACTAGGTGGAGGTCTCTAGTTCGGGACCCCAGTGGCGTCGGCCGCCTCCCGGTCTCGCCCGACCAACGCCCGTTGGGCCTGCAGGCCAAAGCAGTCCGGCAGGGGCACCTCCCAGTCCTCTCGGGTTGAGTTGGGATGAGAGGAGATAGCAGGATTGGAAGGGCATGACCACACCATGTGGTAGATGTCCGAAGACTTCTCTGCACAGTGCGCACAGCTGCCAGAAAAAAAAAAGGTCGAAGTGCTTGAGAGGTGCCGGGCACAGCAAAGTATTAGAATACAGATAGAGCAGAATCCGCTCCTCTGCCTTTGAGAGACCTTTGGACGAGCGGAGTTAAAGACCGTGGGCAGATTGATAACTGTGTGTGTGCGTCCTATCCTTCCAAGTCTTTGTCGTGCTACACATATTTTTTCATGTACAACAGCTGAGACCGACGGCTTTGGCCTGACAGCGGACATTATCGATCAACAACTTCACTCGGTAGAATCTGTCTTTTCATAGGACGTCCTGTAGCCCTCCGCACCCTCAAAACCCCGGGGCTGTAAAGCACGATTACAGCCGGTGCCAGCCCACATCGGCGTCAGAGGCAACGAGGAGGCCGACTTGTTAGCCGAAGCGGTTCATCTCGCTTCATCGTCTCCCAGCACCAACACCTCGGTGTTAGACATGTCGAGATCCGCGATTCGGCGAAACCTCCAGTTGCAGCATCCCAACGAGAGCGTGCTAGCCGGCCAGTCGGCCGGCCTACCGCACAGTCCCCTCCCGTGAGGCGGGCTTCCTGATGATCCGCATCAAGACTGGCTGCTTTTGGGCGGCGGAGTTCGTACTCCGCCACGTATGGTAGGCCTCTATCTGCAGGTTTTAGAATGGAGCTGACAACACGCTGGAACACCTCCCGGCACGCTAGGAACTTGCTCCCCAACCAAAATGTTGGAGGCATAGTATATAAGAGGTTGTGAGATCCTTGCTTCCGAGAAAAAGACTACCTTTTTCTGTAAAGTTCCGGGACTGAGTCCCTAAAAAAAGCGCATGACATTGAAATCATTTGTGCCGCACACCTTCGAAATAGTCTCCCTTGCATTCTATACACAGCTTGCAACGCTTTTTGAGTTCTTGGAAACCGTTTGAGAACGCTTATTTTGGCAGGGCTATCAGCTCCTTTGTCGGCCCCTGAATGGCCTCCACGCTCTCCATCCAGCAAACTTTCAGGGCTCTCTTCACAAGAGAAAATAAGAAAAAATCATATTGGGAGAGGTTAGGTGAGTATGACGGATGGGGAAGCACAGTACTGCTGTGCTTGGTGAGAAATTTTGTCACGCCGAGAACAACAGTGGTTGGCCTTGCGTTATCGTGGAGAAGGCTGCATTGTCGCGATGCCCTTAAGTCAGGACGAGGGCGTCGCAGTGCATCACATCACGGCACGCATGTGTTGGAGCACGCGGATATAAATCTGCTATATCAACGTCTGCACTTGTGGGACGAACACGTGGTGTATGACACCTTTGGCATCGAAAGAAACTACCAGCATTGTCTTTTTTTTGGTATTCTGCCGCCGCACCTTTCTCGATGCCGGAGAGCTTTTAGACCGTCATTCGACGCTCTGCCTCTTTCAGGATTGTATTGAAAAAACCATGTTTCGTCGTTAGCAATGATGCTGTCGACGAATGCAGCATCCTTCTCTGCCGCGGAGAGCAAATCAGTGCTCTCTGATGGCCGCGTGTCCTGCTGGTCACGTGTGAGGGGGTGCGGCACAAGCGCTGCAGCGCTGCCGACGCCGCTCGGCGCCCGCACCAGACCGGGAGACACCACATTTTGCGAAACCGGGATGCGGAACAACGACATATTCGCTTGTAGCCGATCAACCAGGCGTGGGACAGCGGGGATCTCCCGGATGATTAGTGAGATGCGGTCGTATATCCCGTCCGAAAGCCAGGGCGCCCACATACGGAGCTGTGCGTATACCGGCCAGTAGCATTAACATCGGCGTCAGGTAAGCTCATGGAGCATATGGCGTTGGAGCGTCTGAACGAGCGGGCTACGGAGGCTGATTTGTTTGACGAGCGGCAGACGGGTTTCCGTCGGATGCTGTGCACGGCTGATTCTATATCAGACGTTGTTACAGTGCTGGAGCATGCCAGGGCGGCAGGCCAGGTTGCGCCGCTGCTACTACTGGACGTCTCGGGCGCTTTTTACAGCGATCACTGCTCTCCAATACTCGCGGTGCTTGCGGGGGCCGGTGTGAGCGGCCGCCTTTTATGATACGTTCACGGCTTCCTAAGCGGGCGCACCATGCGCGTGCGAGTAGAGAATAAGCTCTCCTAGCCTCGTCCGGTGGACTTAACGTGCCGCAGGGTTCTCTCTTATCACCATTTCTGTTTAATGTGGCCATTTCGGTGGTGCCGGCTTCCCCGCCCATGAGCGGCCGACACCATATGCACATGTCCATATATGCAGACGACATAGGTTGTGGTGCCGGGGGTATTTTTTCTGCCTCAATGATTTTACGAACCAGTGCGCTTCTGTTCTTCGCTAAAACTTACGTTGTTTAAACTCCAGGTGAACAGCCTGTTTCTAAAACTTTACAGTCGCGACAATGAATTCCAATGTACCGGCTTTGAACAAGCGCTAAAAGAACAATGCATTAGCCAACTTTCAATTTTATTATGTGATAAAGAACTTTCCTATTTGTCACAGAGTTCCGGATTTTAGTCCTGCTTCTGTGCCTTCTTTCTCAGCTCTTGGTTTTTTCCTAGGTTTTTGTGTAAAGTTTGTCTACTTTCCCTTCTCGTCTTATAATCGCAACATCCCACACGGTTTTCATGGTACGTTTTAGTGTCTTTAGTGTTTTTAGCTTTTTTCCGTGTTATCTGTTGGCCCTTCAACCTTTTATTATGTTTACGAGTTTTTCCCTTCCTGACCGTGTTCTTATTGCCCCGTTTTTGCCGGGTTCTTGTTGGCTGCTGTTCTTCTTGGTGACCCTTTGGGGCTTGCGCCTGAATGAATGGCAGATAACAGTTCTACAGGCAAACTTAATTCGCCTGTCACGCCTTTAACTCTGTGATATCATTTGACTCATGTTTATCACTTTGAAAATTGGTTCTTGTCTTGCCTTCTATGTCATGGAGCCTGATAAAGGCTTTATAAATATGTACTTCCTGTTTCTCCTGAAATAAAAGTTGTTAGTTCTGTGCTTCTGTCTACGTCGTCCTTCTTCTACTCTGTCCGTTGTTTTTGTACGCTGGTCCTTCGGACCGCGACAGCTGCTCCCTTGCTGCGGCGGCTATGATCTCCGCCCTCTGCTCACCCTCTGCCCTGCGCCATCCAGGAGTGTCCTGCTGTGCGACTCCCGCGTCACCCTCAGCCGCTTGCAATGCAATGGGCCCAGTACCCGTCCAGTGCGGGGCATTCGCTCGCGCATCAAGTGCTTCTAGCAGAGAGGATGCGCCGATCTTGCACAGTGGGTGCCCGGTCACTGCCGCATCGTCATCAACGAAGAAGCTGACGACGTCGAGACCGCCGCACATCAACTACCTCCCAGTGATCTTCCACTTGCGCCGGAGGACGTGCGTACGATCATCCACCACCATCTCAGAAAGCAGCATTCCGACTCACAAATTGCAGGAGGTGAGCGCATCGACAGCATCAACGGCTGCCGCGCACTTACGCGGTCGCAACGTGCTATGATCTTCCGCGCGCGCATTTGGCTGCGTGTGACCCGGGGAACGACTGGTGCGCCACGGAATCGCGACGGGTAATGTGTGTGAGGGGTGCGGTGCAGTGCAAACACTAGAGCACCTGCTCCTTCACTGTGCCCCGTACGCCGATGCTTGTCGCGATATGCTTGCGGGCTATAGGGCGCTAGGTATACTACCAGATTCCCTCAAGACGCTATTGTGACCGCTGGGCAGTGCACGCACACGTGAGCGAACCTTGGTGAGCCTCTGTGCGTTCCTTGAACAGACGGGCTTGACGTCCCGTCTGTTTTCCGCCAGGTAGTTACACGCAGTGGCCGAACGCTCCGCGAGTGCTACCTTGAACGATTAACAACTGGACGCCCCACTCGATTTGTAGTCAACATAGTGCAATGCGCGTGTTTTTATTGCTCCATCATGAACTAATCACGCGCACAAAGTGGGCACATTTCTTATCGTGTAGATATTGTGTGTACAGTACTCACGGATTGAAATAGGACATTCGGAGCGCTAGCCTTGCAGTGCCACGCAGGCATGTGGTAAACCACAGGCCGGCTCATGGCTACTGGAAGGAACAATTCTGCTTTGTAGATGTTCTCCCTCTCGCGCCATACCACAATGCACCACCTTGGTTCCATGAGCGTCTACGGGCGGCGTTCCATGAAGCGACGGCCACGCGCTCCGAATGTCCTATTTCAATCCGTGAGTACTGTACATTACCTCTCCCCCTATCCTCTCTTCCTGTCCCCTCACCTCTTTCATTTCATTTCTCCGTTCTGCCTGCTATCCTTCATTTCCGCTGCCACAGCTCAGGTGCTTCAGTATCCATGGCAGATGCAGGGGCTAGCAGAAATCTTTTGCTTCCTTTCTATTATTATTTTAATAAAAACCAATTACTACTACTCTTTGCTTGAGAATCGAATTGAAAACACCATGTTTTCTTCAGCAACGATGCTGTCGACGAAAGCAGCATTCTTCTCTGCCGCGTAGAACAAATCAGCACTCACTGATGCCCGCGTGTCCTTCTGTTTCCGTTTGTGGGAGTGCGGCACAAGTCTGGTATTCAGCTTTCGTTTCCCCAAGTTCTCTCGCAAAATTTGGTGGCTTGTTGTCTGTCTTATGTCGAGAGCATCTGATAGCATGCGGACTGTAATGGCGCGGTCTTACTGCACGATTTTCCTGATCCGAGCCACGTTGTTTTCATTCCGTGAGGCTGAAGTGCGCCTCTGCTTTGTGTCGTCTTCCACCGACGTCCTCCCCGAAACTAACCTCTTGTGCCACTCGAAAACTCGCGCCCGCAATAATGTCTCGTTGCCGTAAGCGTCACGAAGAAGCTCATATGTCTGTGTGGAAGTCTTGCCAAGCTTCACGCAGAATTGTTTGTTTACACGCTGTTCGAAGTGGACCTCGATCTCTCCACATTCACTCACAGTAGAATGTGCGGACGACTAGTGACAACGTATAATGCTACATGTAGTGCCATCTAGCTCATGCCGCAGCAATTAACATAAATGGCCCTGGTTAGCCGAAAAGATGGCGCTACACATACGCACCAACATTTATTTTGGGGAATCATTTGTGAAAAATAAAATAAATCAGCCTCGAAACTTTACGGACAAGGGTTTTATATATTTTTCTACGCAGTGCTCCGGCATTCCGGCGGTCCGCAGCTTGCTCCAGTTCATCGCCAATTTCGGCCTCGCTGGTGGCTTCACCAGCAGGCATTTCTAAGTCAATGAGGCCGTACTTTTTTTTAATTTTGCCCTAGTGGTTTTAGCGAGGCACTCCTGTCGAATACGTTCCATAGTCCACGGTCATGCGTAACTCAGGCGCGTTAATTTAGCATCCCTTTTAAACGAAGTAGCACAAAATCTGGGAAGGAAATCAAAGTCAGCCGTGATATAGACAAATCCAAATTGTTGCTAGGCTGCAAGGCTCAGGACTGGCCGCTTCACTGGGGAATGAGTTCTCCAGGGTCCAGGAATAAAAACAGTATCTAAGTCGAAATGGCTTGCTGAAACCTGAGTTTCGATCGTATATCTAGGAAAGCTGCTGCGAACCACCATTTGGAATACTCCTGAAGGGTGTGTTATTGATATTATTGTCCGAGTAGTAATTTTCAGAAATTATAGTCTAGCCTGGGTGCTTAACCGAATACAAGAAGTGGAGTTTGAAACCGAATCTAATGCGAAGCAAATGTGAAAAGCCCGAAACTAATAAGGTGGTGTTCGTTAGTTTCGGTTTCCAGCGGGGTGTGCGCGAGTGTCGGTTTCGGCCATGCAAGACCCACCGCCAGATATCCGAGCAGCCGCGCATGCGCCGAGAACACGGTCCTCTATCTTGTAAACATTCCCATGTATCCACAGTGTGCCTCCAATAAACGAGCTAACCAGAGGTATGCACCACAGGTGACGAGCGAAACAAAGACCCACTGAAGACACGGGTGTGGTCAACTTGATACGGCGTCCTTTGAAGCCACCATCTAGCCTTTCTCGGGAAAGTCCTGGACATCTTGGATTCAACGCCTCAGGTTTTACTTCTCAAACTCCATAACAGCAGAAGAGAAGAAGCGAGCTCTACTTCTGACTCTGTGCGGGCCGGAGACATTCGACGCCACCCGCGCACTGGTCGCACCAAAGAGCCCAGGAGAAGTTCCATACGAGATCGTCCAAACCCTGGCTGCGCATTATGACCGATGACCATCAGAGCTCTACTATCGCTGCAATTTCCAGAGACGCGACCAGCAATCAGGCGAGTTCATTGCTTCTTACGTAGCTGCTCTACGAAAACTCGCCGCGGACTTTAACTTCAGCGGCGGGGCATCGTCCGTCGCGGAGTCGGAGGTGACGACAGCCGCCGTCAGCACCGCGCTCCCACTGGATATCATGTTACGCGACCGTTCCGTCTGCGACATCAGAAATGAGGTTGTTCAACAGCGTCTGTTCGCCGAAAGAGATCTGACATCCCAGAAGACGTTCTCCCTCGCCGAGAGGGCGGAAAGCGCTGCCTCTCAGCAACAGAGTATAGAAACGAAAACAGAAAATTTAGATATGCACAGGATAAGCCAGAGGAAAGAAGGCGCAAAAAGAGAACAGCATACTCCGCGCAAGGTGCGATGCTAGAGATGCAACGGCTCGCACGATCCGAGTGAGTGCAATTTCCTGAATGCTGCGTGTAACTTTTGCAAAAAAAAAATCGGACATATCGAAAGAGCTTGCCTCGCAAAAAAAGCAACGCAGAACTGCTGCGCATCAAATCGAGCTTAAGCCTGCTAGCCTCACATTACAAGCATGCAACAGTCGCTACAAAGGTCAGGACGGGACCTGAACACAGTAAAAAGCCTACAGGCGTGCTCAAGGTTCATGGTACCGTTTGGCGTCAACGGCAGGGTGCTGGAGTTCGAGGTTGACTCTGGTGCATCATATTCTCTAATCAGTAGGGAGACCTATGAGCGGACATCGCCCACAAAACCTCCACCATTAGCTAAGTCCAACATGAACCTTCATACGTGGTCAGGAGAGTACTTGAGCCTTGTTGGCACTGCGGAAGTACAAGTTGGCCGCAAGACAAAATATTACGTTCTTCCACTGCATGTCGTGAAAGTCAACGGGTGCAACCTTATGAACCATAACTGGTTTAGTGCACTGAACATCCGTCTCCAAGGCATAAATCAAGCGCTAGACGCAACGCACATCGAGTACACTGTGCTGCATTGCCTGCTATAAAAACATGCACGTGTTTTTGATGAAGACGTCTTAAGCTACGCGGGACAACCACTTCACATTTACCTAGACTCAAACGTCCCATCACGCTTTTGCAAGGATCGACCGGTTACCCTTGCGCTCTGGCAAGCTGTTAAGGAAGAGTTGGATCGGATGGAGCAGCAGGGAAATCCACAGCCGCTTCAACGCGCTGATCGGGCGACACCCTTGGTGTTAGTTCGGAAAAATTCAGGTTTATTGAGGCTGTGTGGAGACTACAGAAGCACGGTAAATGTCGCATCCGTGAAAGCAGCCTATCCGCTTCCAACCACTGAGGAGGTACTAGCTACTCTCAGAGGTGGAACACTGTCCTCCACGCTTGAGCTCTTCCAAGTCTATCAGCAACTGCCGTTCACTTAAGCCGCAGCAAGGGTGTTGACCATGAACACTATAAATGGACTGTAGGCAGTCAAAAGACTTCCATTCGGAATATCTCCTGCACCGGCCATATTCCAGCGGATCATGGAGGCAACGCTCGCCATATTTTTTGGCACCAGCATGTACCTGGACGACATAATTGTCTGCGGAGAAACGCCACAGCAACACAATGAGCGGGTAGACAGAGTTCTGTCATGATTGGATAATATGGGTCTGCGCCTTCAGTAAGACAAACGTCGGACTGGGGTCAACAGTGTAGAGTTCCTAGGACACCGCATTGATGAAAAAGGTGTGCATAAAACTGGAGCAAAGGTTAAGGCCATCATGGATGCACCAGCGCCGAAAACCAAAGTAAACCCCCAAGTATGCTTGGGTTTGCTTGCCTTCTATGACCGCTTCCTTAAGGACAGAGCGACAGTAGCCTCACCACTGTACACGCTTTTGTAGAAGGAAACGCAATGAATATGCAGAAAGGAACACCACACATCCCTCCCACTCAACATGAGTTACCTGAACGGAAGAGAAGCGCCCATTGCTTTTGCGTCACGAACGCTAGGCAAAGTTGAAAGGAAATGTGCACAATTGAATTCAGAAGGAGCTGCAGTAATGTTTGCTGTAGATTACTTCCAGAAATAAATAACTGGAACACCCGCGACAATATTCACTGATCACAAGGCATTACTGGGCATTATGGGGCCGAAAAAGTCACTTCCTCAGGTTCTATCACCTCGCATGACGAGATGGTGCCTTAGGCTGTCCGCTTACGACACGCGACCTTGTCTACAGACAAGGCAGTCGCAACAAGAACGCAGATCTGTTAAGCAGACTTCCGCTACAAGGAGATAACGAGCCATCCCCTCCTGGCGAAGTGTTGATGCTGCAATGTGCGATTGATCCCCAACTCCCGTCCCAGTGCATCGCAGAGCTAACACGCGAAGACAATATTCTATCAGCAGTTTTTCAAGCACACCAGCACGAAAATTTGCAAGCACTGAAAGGCGATGACTTCCGGCCTTATTTGAAGCTAGCGCCTGAGCTGTCAACGCTCCAGGGGTGCTTACTCAGGTGCTCCCGAATGATAATTCTGCTCGTAACACGCTCCGAGGCTCTAAAGATAATTCACTCAGGACACAGAGGCATGGTCACAATGAAGGTCTATAGAAAAGCTTACCTTTCGTGGCCTAGTCTCAGCAAAGGCATAGAACCGGCCGTTCAGGAATGCAGACCGTTCAAGGAAAGCCGCGGGGCACCAGCGAAAGCACCACTTCCAGAATAGCCAAGAACAACGCAGCCATGGGAAACTATTCACATGGTCTTCGCAGGTACCATCGAGGGCTGCAGGTTCTTGCTTGCCGTCGACTCATTCAGCAAATGGCTTGATGTACGACAAATGGCGAGCATATAGTCGAAGTACCCAAATAGAGAGTGCAGGAACCTTTTTGCAACCTTTGGCCTACCAAGGAAAATAATAACCGACAACGCACCGCCTTTCGTCTCAGCGGAAACAGACTTTTTTTAATGAGATGGAGTGAAACATGTCACGAGCGCTCCCTATTGCAACGGATAGAAGAGATGAAGGAAGACTCTCGGAGGCGCGCGTGCTCTGGGGTTCGGTGCTCTGTTCCTGGTGCTCAGTGCGGGCCGCCCTGTTCTCTTCGCCTGTGTGCTGTGCCCGGGCGTTCTCGCGTCGTTCCCGCCTGGACCACGTAACACTATTATTGTGCCACCAACGCTCCAGTGGAGCGCATGGTCTTCGAACTGAACCAAGGACTTATAAAAGAGAAAGGCAGCCCTATCGCCTGCCGACTGTCACGATTTCAGCTAAAGCAGCAAACAACAACGCATGCCAGCAAAAAGAAAACACCTGCCATGATGATGTTTGGTCGCGAACTTGTGAGAGCATTGACGCACCTGAAGCCTTCAGACTCCTAGCTAACGGAGGTGAAAAAGGATGATGGACAACGCATTCATAAACACCAGATCGTTTGTGTAAAGAATTTCGCAAGCGACCCAGCGTGGATGAAAGACAGCTTCATCAAACAGGCCTGTCGCCGGTCTTGGTTTGTGAGCACGGACAGAAGCGTCGTGTGACTCAACAAAAACCATATTGATGCTACGAGGCAGCAAGCAACTCACGACAACGCATCCTCAGCAGAGTCACCGAGCAATCGCCTCCAGTCGTCGTTCCTCCGCTGATCTTCCCAGACAGCCAGACTGACATTCAGCAAGAAGCGCGCTCTACAAGAGCTTCAGCGGGCTGCGGCATACCCGAGCCACTCCCATCCGATGATGCACTTCAAGGGCCACTACAGGGGCAGCCGAGACGCCGGCGTCCCCCGGACCATTACGAAGGTCGGTGGTAACTTACTTTGAGTGGGGAGGGATGGGTGGTGTTCGTGAGTTTCCAGTGTGGTGCGCGAAAGTTTCGGTTTAGGCAATGCAAGACTCACCGCCAGATATCCGAGCAGCCGCGCATGCGCCGAGAGTACGGTCCTCTCTTTTGTAAACATACCCATGTATCCTCAGTGTGTCTCCAATAAACAGGCGAACCAGCCGTATGCAGCAAACACGAAACGAATAGCCGCATGATTATTCGCTACTTATGCGAACATTTGCACAGAACGAACATTCATGAGAATCAAGAAGCGGTAGCTGCGGCACCATATAGCCCCTGGAGTCCAGGCAATAGCTATCCTCAGACGCAACACTGACCTCGACGAAGTGCCATGAGGCACAAAACATAGTCGATATGTCGACTCTATGACCACTATATTATGCGGATCGGAGAATTTCGTTTAGAAGCGAAAGCTTTACTGGCCTTGTCAAGCCAAAGTCATTGGCGCCGCAATTGGACCTTGAAGTGGAGGAGCGGTGGTGGGGTGGCATCCACGTGATATACCACATCACTCTTCGCCTCCGTGCACGTCACTGCGCAGACCACCGGCTTGGCAGCTGTGGCCACTTGACTATCCATTTAACTCGCCGTTTGCTGGAAAAAGGACCAGGCGCCGCTTTCGCGGCAGTGGGGCATTGGGAATTTATATGTTCATAAAACCGGCGTCATCGCTACAGTGGACGCGGTTTTGCGACGCGCGTGTTTCAATCTTGCCTCTCACGACTCTTTCTACTGTGTTCGCACGAGGCAGCGATTGTGGCTCAGCTCGACAGTGAGGAGGCCCGTGCCATTTTGTTTCCATTCTTCTTTCAGTCACACCACGCAACACGTCCCGCGGCATTCGCATTGCAGTTCTCTTTATGGACGAAGCGAGTCGGCCAGAGCCGTCTACGTCGTCGGGACGCTTTTGCTAAAGAGCGCTTAGCTGCGCTTAGTGCGTAAGCACTTCTGGCCCCACTGCCCAGGCTTCAGGGGTCGGTCTGTGTGAAGGCCGGCCAAATGAAACCGAGGTAGAACACCAGCAGCGCTAAGAACAGAGAACGGAAGCGTGCTAGTTACCCGCCGCGGCGGCATAGTGGTTAGGGCGCTCGGCCACTGATCCGGACTACCAGCGTTCGGTCCCGACTGTGGCGGCCGCCTTCCGATGCAGGCAGAACGCAAAGACACCGGTTTGCTGTGCTGTCGGCGCACGTTAAAGATCCCCAGGTGTTCGAAATTTTACGGGAGCCCTCCACTACGGAACCTCTTTTTTTCCTTTCTGCTTTCAGTCCGTGCTGCATACCTTCCATTATGGTGCGGTTCAGGTTGCCGCCAACATGTGAGACAGATACTGAGCCGCTTCCTTTCCACAAAATAACCATTAATTTTCATATTTTACTGCCGCTTACAAGGGTGGCAGGGTAAAAAAATGGTTTTTGTAAAATGAAAATAGCGCAGTATCTGTCTCACATAACCGCGGACACTTGAACCGTGCAGTCAGGGAAGGAATAAAGGAAGGACTAAGAGAACAAAAGATAGAAGAGGTGCCGTAGTGGAGGGATCCGGATTGATTTCGACCAGCTGGAGAACTTTAACGTGCAGTCTGACATCGCACAGCACACGGGCGCCTTAGCGTTTCGCCTCCATCGAAACGCGGCTGCCACGGTCGGGTACTTACGCGGGTACTCCGGATCAGTAGCCGAGCGCTCTAACCACTGAGCCACCGCTTCGGGCAGGGTGAGCAAGCTGCCTATCTAGTATACAGAACGCTCCCAACGCTACAGACGCCAAGCCGCGCCTACTCGTCCGATAAACGACAGCTTTCGCTCTTTAACCAGGTTTAGCAGTAGTTAAACAGCAGGTAATTTTTAAAATAGCCGTCAAGAAAGACTGCGGCATGCCTCTTTCAGACCCTGTTAGCTGATTTTCCTTCTCGATTTTACAGAGAGAAATAGGGTTTGATGGATGGTTAAAAATGATGCTTGCTGTCTTGAAGAGCCGATATTGCTCAATCACATTGCTCGAGGACGCTTCTGAAGAGGTCAGCGTTTTAATAACAATTATTAAAATGAATAAAAATGCAAGCAAGGAGAAAACGCGTTTACATTCGTCTGCCTCATATTTTTACATGACGAATCGGTCCCGCCGAAATAGCCGGTTTTGAACTCTACGTCCCCGCTCGCGATGGGGACAGTAAGAAATTACGTAACTCCGCTAACATCAACCCAATAAATCATTGTGTAAAGGAAAACTTCATCAATCAACGATGGGGAAACGAAAACAAAGCCAATCAATGATTTGGGAAAGAAGATAATCTCAGCAAGCACTTTATAATAATGTATACTCTCCATAGTCAAGTTTTCAGACGAATCTCTCTTCCTCCTGCGATCCTCGCCACTATTCTCGCCTTTCCATGGTGGGGGCTGTTTCAATATCTAGTAAACCGAGCTTCAAAAAAATGGCATATCAGAGGCCCATGTATTCACAGCCGTCACTCGCTGTCTTCATGCACGGTAGACGGACAAACAGCAACTCTCGTACAGAGCGGTTCTCTTGCTTGCCCCTTCCATGTGCATGTGAGGTTGACTTTTTTCAATGACCGGTCAATCGTAATGTCTGCAGCAAGCGTGGCAATTCTTTATTGACCGCGCCTCAAGCTGCTAATGAGCGCCGCAGACATGGGACAAATGCCACGCGACCCGACGCCGATTGCGATGGCTCATCGCCGCCCGCATGCGCCTGCCTCGCCGCAAGAACACGCACCATTGGATGCGACCTGACGTATACGTTCCCAGAGGGCGTTTGACCTTTGCCATATTCTAGAAATATTCCGCTGTCCTGCTCGCTTTATCTCGCTGGGAAGCGGCTGTGACTGATCCCCTTCTCTGCTGTTGTGCGGATCGAGGCCAGAAAAAATAAACTCAATAGGCATTGCTTTATTGCAAACGCAGACGCGACATGCAATGCATAACGCCACTAAATACAGTTCGTGTCTCTCATTAAAAAACTTTTCGAAATCTTAAGGTTGTATTTGGTTCGAACAGTTTAAATGTGCGCTATGTTGTTAGGCGAATCGAACAGGAACCTCATTCCATATACTATTCGAAAATACCGAATATTCGTCAAACCTACAGTTATTTCTGTAACACTTCCGAGGAGATACGATTGACAGTATTACTAAATCTAAGCACAGCACAATTAATTTTAGTTCGAAGCTTCTTAAGTGCACATAGAATCCGACTTTAAATTTCATGTAAATT
Source organism: Amblyomma americanum (assembly GCA_030143305.2). Taxonomy (NCBI): domain Eukaryota; kingdom Metazoa; phylum Arthropoda; class Arachnida; order Ixodida; family Ixodidae; genus Amblyomma; species Amblyomma americanum. The sequence continues at coordinate 165,958 of JARKHS020029234.1, read as the reverse complement.
AGTAGTGAATGGTTTCTGCTCGGGAGGAATACACCCTGCAAACTCTTCAAAAAAAGATACTCATCCAATGTTGCCACTGCGCTAACAAAATTTTGTTAAAAAATCAATTTCTTGAATACAATATATGTAGGTCTCTAATTCTACGAGCCTAACCCATCAGTACAGTTTGGAAAATGTCTCAAACTTTGTAGTCCATCGTAGTTCAATATGTGTTTGAGCCAAATAGAGGCGGATAGGTGCACGGAACTCAACTCCGGCTCAAAAGTGGTGCTACCCTTGCTCGCTCTTCTTCGGCCTTTGCAGCGCGCTCGCTTTCCTTGGTCACGTTCGCACTTAATACGAAACTATGAAGTTGCTATTAATAACGTAGACAGGCCGTCTTATTTCTTGTCTCCTTCGGCTCAATTTCACTGAAATTACGGCAACGCTAATGGTGCCGGGCATTCACAACAAAGCGAGCGCATGAAACTTGGTGAAGGCGGCTATTCATCTCGCGACACGTGTTGTAGGCATGAGGTAGCCACAGCTGTAGCAGCACACACTTATTTGGAGGTCAGTGGGATAGGCCTGTGTCCTTCAATGAGCGTAGTTATGCTTATGATGATCGCAATGATTTCGTATATACCACCTTGAAGGCCTTGTGCGCGAAGCCGCAACAACTGGAGCTACGGAGCTGCTTTAAAGTACATATTGGAAACTTAGCAGGAACCGAACCACAATTTTTAACGCTGACGTACTTTAGGATCGCGCTCATCGCTAAGGAAAACCATGTTTTCCAAACCGGAAGCTATAATTGCCGCATTGAGAAAACATCGTCTGCGTGTTTGTTAACACTCGACGGTGCCCATAAAAGATGGCGCCTTTATGCAACTTGGCATGAGGCGGTTAAAAAGATGACTGGACCCTCGCGGTTGCTCGGGAAGAGCGACGTACTTAGATCGCACAAATTGAACCGGTGTCATCACTAGCCATCGCAGGGTAGTGGAGCACCGATTAACAGCTGCACCACTGGTGCCAGTAGTGGTACGAGGACATCCAGAGATCTATAAATGTTAAGTAGAGAAAGAGGGCTCCGCATATACGGGCATTAACGCAATAGCTATTAAGTCATACCTTTAAACCAGGTCAGCGTGCAGATTAGAAGGGGTTCGGCGGCATCGCGGTCCCGGCTACACAGAGCAGTCCAGAGGTACAACGCCAGCTGCGCCTCATTGTGTTGAGTTCACAAAGTGAGCGGGTGGGCTTAGCGTTCTTTCACGTAAGCAGTCTTAAGTGTGTCTGACGACTATTTTTCTTGTTTTTCACGCAGAAAAAAATTTTTTCAATTGATTTCGAAATGACTAGCTTGATTTCTTGCTTCACCTCCGGCTTCAGATCAGACCTCAGATCGTTGCAATTTTCTGGGGACAGTTGCCTTGGTTTGCCGAGAATTTGGCCTAACAGCATGTCATAGACAATATTTTCTCACTGCTATAATATAAATGCTCAGTAAGTGCATGCGACTCGCGCCCTATATTTTCCCAACACGTCCATCCTTGTGAGAGGCGTGCACCTGTTGTAACTTAGGGCGTGCTGAATTCCCCCTGTGAGGTTCCTGAGTCTACAGGGATGAAACTAGAAATTTTTACAGTGCAGCCGTTAAGCCCCTGTTCGTGGGTTGAGCGGCGTCTCCCGCTGTTAGCCTCAGCGTAACCTTGAAAGCGAACGAGCAGAACACCGGAGGATGAATTAGAGCGAGGGGCCGCCGCGGTTGCTCAGTGGATATGGCACTCGGCTACTGACCCGAAAGACTCGGGTTCGATCCCGGCTAAGGCGGTCGAATATTGATAGAGGCGAAATTCTAGAGAGCCGTGTAGTTTGCAATGTCAGTGCACGGTAAAGAACACCACCAGGTGTTTGAAATTTCCAGAGCCCTTCACTACGCTGTCCTTCATAGCATGAGCCACTTTGGGACGTTAACCCTCTCTATAGGAAATAATTAGACCGAGGACGCAACGCAGGTGGTGATTACAGAGAGAGCACGAAGAGTGAAGCGGAGGAGGAGAGTACGGAGGCAGCTAGAAGATGGGAACCGCGCCGCTAAGAGATGCCTGAGGAGAAACTCGGCGGGGACCGTCTGCAGTGCGCTGCCCAATATCAAGCCCAGAGCGACCACCGATTGGTACTGCGTGTTCTGTATGCGGTCGCCTACGATTCAAGAACCACAGTAGCTGCGCTCAAAAATCACATTGTCGAAAAGCGTAATCATAGATCCGTTGTTCACTTCGCCGTTTGATGTTGTGTCCTGCGAGGCCTCTTCTATCTTGAATGACTTTTCTTCACGTGGGCGTTGACTTTGAGAGATGGCCTTTACCTTTCGTGCTGCCCAAGAGACCATTAAAAGGAGTACTTCAGTGTTTCAAGCCAACTCACTTTAGCGAGCCCCTATTGTACTGTGTTCTCTGTATTTATATAACATCAGCTGACCCTGCCCCGAGGTTATTGCTTTTGTTTTATCTGTTTCTCTGGTCGCCATATTTTTTTTGTGCATTGGCTCCTCCAAGTCGAATATGGTGGGGGAGTAGCTGGCACTGCTTACGGCGCGAAATGCGCGATCGCGAAACATCTTTTTAATGCATCTGAAAACGCACGAGCGGTGCCCACAGCTTGCTTTAATTACCCAAGTTATACGTTGCCTTTACCCTTCCTTTTTCCAACACAGAGGTCTGCGAGTACAGAAAAAGATTTTTTCGGAGATATGAATCAGTGTCAAGCGTTTGTGAAGGATGGACGTGCCACCCTGAACGCGGAGAAGTTGAAGTGTTGAGGTAAGCCGTTACAATATACAATCTTTGAGACCACTGCACGATGCAGTTTCCAGGTTTTCGTAGCATCACACTATAATTAAGAGCGCCGTTTTGATTCAGAACAGAGATTTGTAGCTCTATTTTGTACTACCTGTATAAACCCAAAATGGTACAGGACCGCAGAAAAGAAGCAGACGTGTTCAGTGCTAACGCAGGAAGTCTGATTGATAGACTATAGAATTTCAAGGCTAAAAATGAAATATATGAAAATAAAACAAGAAACAGAGGAAAAGTTATCAGAAGTGCTAGAGAGGAGTACATGTGCACGCTAAACAAATGAAGTCAACGCCCACAATAAAGCATTTATATCAAAGTGCATTCATTTCAAAAGTCACTGAAAACATAATCTAAAAAAAATGTGTTGCGCCTTCTCGCATGTAAATGCGATGTCAAGGTTAGCCCGGGCAGCTGATGGATGGCTAATGCATATCTTTTCCGGTGCTCTTCATCTGGCACTCACGTTAAATGATGTCAGTGTTTGAAAATCACGAACGAATCGCAGCCATAACATCAACATGGCGCTATTGCTAGCTGCTACACCAACCTTAATACATCACACTTTATTTTTCTCTCCTGCGAAATTAATTAAATGGTGTATTAGAAATATAGTAATTGCTTTACCCACCAATATCAAGCTTACGCCTCGCTCCTTCGCGATAAAGCGCATTCCATATCTGGTTAAGAACTACAAAACGAGACGGACGGCACCAACTTCCCTGAAACCGTGGCTTTGTTTGCGGCGACGAGGAATGGATGAAATAACCTTTCGAAACACAAGCGAAAGAGGACAAGCCCAAGGACGAGCACTAAATTCAAGGCAATGTAGGGTGTTGGTAGACAACTAGAACTGCAAACATCCAATTGAAGGCGTTCAGGCAGGCTCAAGTCTATGACAACTCAATCAAGAAGCCTATCAAGCAGAGCAGTGTTTCCCAGTTTTTCGTGCGACCTACATTGAAGGCTAAGCACAGCCCTTGTCAAAAGTAAGGATACAAAGTACTTTGGTCTTGAGTTGCGTAGTTGGCCTCTTGCGGCATCCGTAGAGGTTTTAATGATCGGATGGTGAATACGGCAGTTTATCAAGTTCATTACGTTTGGAACGCTGTACTTTGTAAACAGTCTTACGTCACGGTGTAAGGAAAAAACGTTGGCCTCATTATTAAACACAAATGGTGTATATAGGTAGGAAACGATGTTTCAAATATTATTTTGAATGGTACTTCAAATCGTGCAGGGAAACTATCCCGCCAATAAACGGCCGCTCTAGTTTTCATCTCTAGAGAGCGTCTGCAAATTCTTTTTTCCGCGGAGGTAGTTTGTAAAACTATTGTGCTATTCTATTTTGCATCGATTCGCAAAAGTAGCCACGAAGTGCATGAGGACGATATGTAAAAGGGCCGATATGTCAGCCTGTAATGATTAAGGCATTCGATTACATATAGATTTCTATGGGCTGCTGATAGGAAAGCTGGAAGACCAGCTATTTGCCGCCAATAAAGTTAGTCATGGTAGCTGCATCAAAGGAGAGTAATGCAGGCATTTTTTCATAATGCAGAACGTTCTTGTACTAAAAAATGCAGGAAAACTCAAGAGTCATACACGGCAAACTTTTAGGGCGGATTAAAAAGGAATAAAATCGCACGGCGTTGAATTAGATCCTGAAAGTCGATAGTGACTATTGAAAAGAGGGGAAGCGTGTTTTGTGCGAGCAAAGTGTGCGCACCGGGGAGAGCGTGTGGCGCCTTAGCGGAGCTGCAACAAAACGGCAAACGTAAAGCATACGCGTACATGGAGAAGGGAGGGATATCAATCGGGAACCAATGGCACGCGGCCCGACGAGTGTCCTAAAAGGGCAATGTTATTAAGACGAACAACGCTGGAGAATTTCCTCTCTACTCTACTGATGCTATACATTCCTTGCCACACAAGGCACATATGACGACACACAAGGACAATGTGTCTGGCACTTGATCGCAGACCCCTCAGGCTGCCCCGCCTTCTCGCCTGCCAAACATGAAGACGTGAGACAGTGGCGTGGAATATCATGCCCGCAATAAATAAATTGCACTCAAAGAAATTTCTGAGAAAGTCTTAATGTTGTTTAAACTTTGAGAAAAGTGATGCTTGCACTGAAGATAAATGCTGTGCCTAGGCTGTGTTCATCCAGTTAAAACACCTTTTTTGCGTTGAAGTCAACCCTATCATGTTTAAATTGCGAAGGAATAAAGAAAAAATTGTTCGTATTATTCTGGCTAAAGTAGACATCATAAAGAACGAATATCAAAAGTTCAACAAAACCGACGAAATCTGAGCGATCGGTATGACGCCAGTTACAATAATTAGCATTTGGCCCACATTGTGTAGTTTGTCCGAGTACTGGGAGCGCGTAGGCCTAATTGTCTTAGAGATGTTTTTTGTAACAACTGTGTGGTTATTTCGCCCGCAAATGCTGTCACATTATGGGACGCGAGGAACTGTTGACGGATTACTGGAAGTCTCGCATTGGCGCTCCCTTTTACTCCACACAGATTGATCACTCTACCACCAAACATTTTTATCGGAAAGCGCATACTACTGAAAACGTGTTCTCATCAAATATTATACGCAATTTCCAAGTAGTAATGAGGGTACGACAAGCAAATTGTATATCGTGAATGCGCGGCGCTGGTCAAGAAAAGCTTACGCCACACCACGAAATTTTCCCAAGGTCTTTTCCTTACCATATTTTTTTGATATCTTTCCTATTTTAGCCTTCCGGCTTGGGGATTGAAACATTATACGAATTCGTCTTTGGAACTCTTAAGGAGCGCTAAGCAAAGGGTGGCATAAGCTCTATCGTACTTATAAAGGTATGAGCAATTCGGAGGATAATCAAACGATGCTTCAGGCCTCTAGAGGTTAGGCATCCAGAAAACATGTCTTCATTTGTAAATACAACGTAATCCTCACTTGTTATCAATGCAGTTGCTCAAGAACAGTACGAAGGAGAACAAGGAGGAGGATAGGAAGGCAGGTTAACCCCAACAAAAACTAGTTTCCCATAGTGCACCGGAGGAAAGAGAAGAGGGTATATAATTGTGAAGGCGAAAAGCGAGCTAAGATAAAAATGATGATAGAAAACAAGCAGTTTGCGGAAACATTATAATCCATCGTGCAGGCTTGACGCCTCTAAAAAGCGGTTCAGCACATGGCAAACCATCAGCGCCAACAATCACTGCGGCGAATGTCCGACAATCCATCTCCGACAGCGGGCATGCATGGAAACGCTCCAATGCAGGCCTTATCGACTTCCTTTCGGCATTGTAAGCAGGGCATGGACAGAGAATGTGTACTACGTTTTCCTCGTACCTTCAGATAGTGCATGCAGTGCTATTAGCCGTATCGATAAGAAAAATGAAGTGGTTCATGAATGGGACAATAAGTCACTGGCGACACAACATTGTTGCTTCAGGCCATTGTTAACCGGGTGGAAACTCGAGCTGGAGGTCAGGGGACAACGATTGTATACCTATGCTCAAAACTGACCGGAGCTCCACAGGGCAAACGTGATCTCCCGCACAAGTGTGCGAAACCTACCCGCTGGCTGCACTCACAAAATGGGCAAAATTGTCTTCACTACATTAGTGCGCCTCTGCACGGTAGATGAACTTTAGCGCAGCCAGCTTTGACCAACGCCAAGTCTGCGTCGTGGTGGGCAGCTCGCTTGACAACATCCACGCGGGGATTCTCAGCGATGCTGCGGTGTTCTCCTAGTGACTGGGAGAAAACATCGTCACCTTCACTGACAGTCGATCTAGTGATGAAACTCGCGGGTTTCCGTGGCAAATTGTTCATGGCATCGGCAGCGGAAACTCGTTTGTAGGCCTTGCAGAGCAGAGTTTGAGTCTGTGAAGATTGACTACTGCTAGGGGTTTCTCTGTTTATATACCCAAGACGTCTTTATTCTGAATACTGTCGTCCTGACTAGGATGACCACGGCGCCCGAAAGAAAGCTCTAGGAAGACTGGATAGACGGCTGCAAGACATCCGGATTCCGAGTGAGGCGTCGAATATATGCTCTCGATGTGCCAAAAGTAGTTTACGTAGCGATGCGATGTTGCAGGGCGATTAGTACGACTGCGACCATAGAGGGCCATTTCGGCTTGGCTAAACAGGTCCGGAGAGCTCTGATTTAAACACTGTGTAGACGTCCGGCAATTATTTCCCAAACCTTTTCAAAAGCAGGGAGGCTGTACTAGAAGATTCCCATGAATAATGCATTGTACAGGTGGTACATTGGCAATACTGACGCTCCTCCTCACTTCCCCCGAAGAGGAAGATAATGCGCAGAATCTTTCAGTTTTATTTTTGTGTGGGAGGTATACGGCCTGCACAATATTTTCTTTGCGAAGTACAGGCCTTCATCACGATCGCTGAACATTTTTTGAATGTCGACAATGCTCAACCGAAGGTTGTTTTCAGAATAGCTAAGCGGTCGTCTAAGAAAACATTTGTATTAGATTGATTTTCCGGTGGAAAGATATTTGAAGTTTTCGGAAGAGTTTCAGTGAATGACTTATACCAGCGCTACCTCTATTTTCTTACATAAATAAGACAACGTTTGTCGCCAAAACTGCCCTGTCGCCGAGTGCGGTGTCTTCTATATTTTTCGTAGCTTCATATCATTCCATTTCTTTTATTTTTGTTTAAATAAATATATCGTTAGCATTCAGTTTTGGAGGTTCTGCCTTGGTTTTTCCATCGTAAATTTAGTACTTTTCTTGCTACTTCCTCTTGATTTTCGCATATATTTCTTCTTTGCTCTTTGAGACAACCGCTACGTAAGTACTGTCGCTGATCATTGGAGAATATTTCACTCGCTACACCGATTTAACGCAGTATATAACATCACAAATCCCTTAAACGATCTTGAAATCTGCAGGCCTGGGGTGAAATCAGAGGCCTGGGGTGAAATCACATTTAAGAACGCAATTGAAGGGCTCTGAGAGTAAAAGCGAACTACATAATGAATGTGGCTAAATAAAATTGGTCGCATCATGTCGTACAATCGCCTGAGAATTTTTTAGATCAGTGAACCTGACTTGCAAGTCTATTAAGAGCACTTCGTATAGGCGACGCCGCTCGCCGGTGGCAGTGCTGTAGAGCGTGTGTTCAGGAGACTTATGAGCACTCTCAATGTACCCCTTGCTTTCCTTATTTCCTTGCTGTATGGCCTTTTGTTCGCCATTCTTCTGGTCGAATTTCCTTTCTCTTCTCTCGCTTATTGCTTTGTGTGACAATAATATTAATAATAATAATTGGTTTTGGAGGGTAAGAAAATGGCGCAGTATCTGTCTCATATATCGTTGGACACCTGAACCGCGCCGTAAGGGAAGAAGGGATAAAGGAGGGAGTGAAAGAGGAAAGGAAGAGAGGGGTGCCGTAGTGGAGGGCTCCGGAATAATTTCGACCGCCTGGGGATCTTTAACGTGCACTGACATCGCACAGCACACGGGCGCCTTAGCGTTTTTCCTCCATAAAAACGCAGCCGCCACGGTCGGGTTCGTTTTTTTATGGAGTGACAAAAGAGTGATTTTTGAGTCTGCGCTTCGCGACCTTTTTCCTCTGCCATATGCGGCCTTATATTTTTTCCTTCCGGTTTAAAAGCACTATATTAGTGGCTTTTCACATGTCTGTAACATGCGGAGTTAGTGCTTTTTTAACCCGATAGATCTAAGGCACATTTCGCAAAAAAACTACTGTCGGCGTTATCGGCGTCGGCGGTGTGAGAGAAAATCATGCGCATGACTCAGTCAGGTGTTGCCCTGAGAGCAACCTAGGGTTCAGGCGGGTCACATAGCTCAAGTGACTTTTCGGCGTCATCATAACCTGCCCACCGGATAGTGAGCAAACTGCCCACCTTGGCAGGTGACAGTTAGGTTCATCATTTGTCTTTCGTGAAGCTAAACCTTGGTCGCTCAAGGCCCACCGCTGGGAGCACCTGTCATTGCATGGCAGTCTCGCATCGTTTAACCGCTGCACCATTGTGCTAGACAGGAGTGGTATAGTGATTCTCAGGGACCTATGAATGCAAAGGAGAGAATGTCCTTCTGCATATATCGAAATTAGCCCATTACAGTATCTATTCATACCCTTAAAGCGGAGCTGAAGTAACCCCTCCAAATTTTTTGCTGTGCAAATCTTAATGTAGTTGGTGCGGTTACGCAGCTGTTATGTCATGCGTAGACTACGTCGAGGTTGAAATTTATACAACACGCCGCAGAAAAGAGTTTCGAAAGAGAGCAGGGCTTTGTATTCGAATTTCCGCGCTTCTATAACAAAACTTACGTGATACAATTAAACCTTAATCTCTGGACAACGGTATTTGTTACGGGTGCAGTCTCTTTTTGCCGCAGTAGCGAAATTCTTTGAAACTCTGGAGATCGCGTAACAATTATTACGGGCATAATGATGTATTTTCTGTTCTTGTCGTTGTTTTTCCGCACAGGTGCCAGGAATCTCACGAAGATCCTGGTGAACACTGCCAGTGGGAATTCCAAGACAGCAAGGCACCATTCCCAGAATGCTGTAGAAAAAAAGTATGCCGTTATTACTACCCTACTCGCTACCCAGGGTTGAAAGCAAATAAGTCTCCTTTAAAAGAAAACCCTTCTTCGTAATCGTACCTTTGACGCGTTCCGCATTAATCAGATGGTATTTTTCTTTCATTGGCGGTCGCACAAAGATTTTAAATAAACTGTGGACCTTGTTTGGTGATTCATACTCACTCAATGCATTTGTGCTTTCCTTGTAAGCACAAGCCATGGTCCGTGCTTCCTAGATGTATTTAGTGAAGTAAGAAAACATAGATAAGAGATTTAATGTCATGAGGCACAGGATTTTGGCTGCATTTACTCAGTAGCTACGGCATTCGGGCTCTGAGCCATGGTCAAGGATGAATTCGATGGAGGGGAAATGAAAAAAAAACGCCTCTGTACTGTGCAACACATGTGCACGTTAAAAAACCCAGGTGATGGACCTTATTCAGAACACTTCAGTACACCATCTGAAATAGCCCACGTGCGGCTTTGGCTTGGCAAACTGCATCTAAAGCATACTGCTGCCTCAGCCACCGGATAAAAAAACCAGCACAAAGTAATAAAAACACATCAGCTCTCCCAGAGTTTAGATAAGCTCTGCGATGCTTTCTTCTTGAAACACCGTGCATTTTATTTCAATACTATCAAATTCTGAATAAAACATGTTTCTCTATTTTTCAATTTGAAGGTGATAGCTATTTGAGTGATTTAACTAGCTGGCTCATCCCGAAAATACCATGGGGTGCGAGTTATAAGCCATGTACCACTTGGACTGAGTACAACATCGGCGTGCCAGTAGTGCAGGCACGGAAGTTATTGAGCACAAAAGAAAATATTTCAAAATTCGGTGTTCTGCTGAAATCCTGAATGCTGAACAAATACGCCTGCGCAAAGTCGATTCTGTGAAAGAAATAAACTAGGTAAAATTTCCGGATTTATTTATACCGTCAATTTAATAATGAATACTTGGTCCCGTATAATTACTGACCTTGAATTCTAAGCGTTGGTCTTCGAGGATTTATTATAATATCATTAAGATTTAAATGCACTCATTTGCAAGGAATCCTTCAGGGAAAACTCACAATAGGTTCTCTCAGTAATGTTTCCAATAGACCAGCCAGAACCCAAACGTGGACACAAACTAGCGAGTAATCAAATAACTGAAGCTCCATCGACCTTTCAGTACTGTTTTAGAGTGGAATCTTGTGCTATTTGTAGCTGGAACAACATAATCCAGGTGATGCTTTACGTTCCTGACATGTATATGCCAAATAACTCGATGTTAAGTGAGTGCTCAGGTGCTTTGTTGCGTGTACATAAAGCTAAACTTGGTCAAATCTGCGGTTTTAGCGATATCTCATATTGCTGAAAGCGAAATGATGCTTTAAAGGACACGTGTACATACAGTGGCATGGTCTGAGGTGCACAAAAATTTGGAGGACACTTAAGCTTCGTCTTTAAGGTTGAGACGCGACAGCGTGTTGCAGCGTTGCCAACGAGTGCACGGAACTTTCGGCGCGACGCGTGGCCCTTTGGACAATTTAAGGAAAAGACACCTGTCCTACATATTTCGGTGGACGCCCGAACCGGGCCTTAACGGAAGGAAAATTAAATGGAAATTGGTTTTAAGGAAAGGAAATGACACTTGTCTCATAATCCTCGCTGGACACCCGTACCGCGCCGTAAGGGAAGGAAAATCCTTTATGGCGCGGTTCAGGTGTCCGCCGAGATGCGCCATTTTTCGCTCCCGGCCAACGCCGCTGACGCCGACGACACCGGCTTTTCTGCGACACGAGCTCCTTAACGCTGTAGCGTTAAAAGATCATCGGAGGATTTGAGGACGCGGTGCGTCGACAGTGGTGCGTCGGACAGCAGAGCGCTGCGCGTTCCAGACGAGCGTTGCGCGTGTGCGCGTGCGAAGGGTTTATCGAGGCGACGAAGACAAAAAACTTGGCGAGCACGAGGCGCGGAGAGCTTACGTGCCAGAAAACCGAGGTTTGAAGGAAGACAGAGCAGCGGAGATGAGGTGATTCAAGCAAGGAAGTGGCAGCCGCTGGACAATGGGTCCGTGCTGCCGTTACCTCCCTTGGATCACCGACGCAAGCCTACTGCGTTCCTTGCTAGAGTGGAGATGGCAGCCGATAGACTGAGGGTCCGTGCTGCGAGAAGGCACTCTTGGATAGCCTAGTTGAAGCCTCTGGCGTTTCGTGACGCCGTAGACGAAACCTTGCTACGGTTTGCCTGCCGCTGCCAAGTTCTTCGGGCTGTTGACTGAAGATCACCGGTGTCTTCCTGCAGTTTTCGCCGCTCCTAATACCGCCTGGCTCTCTTTTGCCGCTTCCGTTAACGCAATGCCAGCGACACGTCTCAGTTCATCAACCAGCGTCCGCCCTGTCTGCAAGGCATCCGCGCTTCACCTGGGACGCTCAGTACATGGTGAACTCTTTCCTTTTATTATGCAGTGTTGTACGCGTGTTGATAGTGTGTTTTTCTCGGTTTCGTCTCCGTTTCTTATTGGTGCCTTTTCCTTTAAATTATAAATACGACTTCTTTTTGTTTTGTTCGATCTCTTCGTTCTCTTGTTCTCTTGTTCGAGCCTGCACGTGATAGCGTTCCACTTCGGAAAGTCGGGGACGCACTATTGATTCGCGACACACGGAAAGGCGATTTATGTCTTTCCGTCCGCAATGGCGATAAAAAGGGCTAATAATGAGTCTATGTAATTGGGCTACAAACTAAAGAAATTAATATAACAAGGCAACACAAGTTGACATCACACAACAACGCACAAGAGCGCTAGCTTGAAACCATAATTTGGTCAAAACAAAAATATGTGCCAATAATTGGCACATGTGCAAAATTTCTTCCGGCTTATGACATTGTAGCGTCCGTGGTGACTCAATGGTTCTGGCGCTCGGCTGCTGAGCCGGAAGACGGGCGTTTGTTCCTGGCTGCAGTGGTTGAATTTCGATGCAGGCGAAATTCTAGATGCCGGTGTGCTGTGGAATGTCAGTGCACGTTAAAGAACCGCAAGTGGTCGAAATTTCCCCAGCCCTTCACTCCGCTGTCCCTCAAAGCCTGAGTCACTTTGGGACGTTAAACCCTCATAAACCAACCCTCATGACTGAGTAGAAGAAGGACGAGAAGTAAAAACACGTTAAGCGCTATTCTTATTTGTGTGCATACGTACCTGACTGTCTTGTTTTCGTGATAAGAAACTCCTCAGCGTTGTGTGGCAGGAGAAGGAAATTTTGCACTTGATTTGTGCCTTGAAATTTAGTTGACTACAACAGCCGCTATACTACTACCACACTACAACACTAAATACTGCTGTGCTACTACTACAGTATACTACTGCTATTCTACACTAAACTGTACTGTTGCTGCTAGGTTTACTACACCAGCCACTACAAAATACCTGACGTTTAAAAAACCGGATCTATTATTGGCTTCAATATTATCTTCTATCACAAATGAATAAAAATGGACGCCTCAGATAATTCTTAGTCAGATGCCAATGTAGATTTGCAGCGTCTTGATAAATTGGTTGACACTTGACACACCCGACGTTACTCTACAAGCTCCGATCTGTGCTTTTAGCAGATGAGTCAAACACGCCTTTCAAACAGTGCTAGGAATTGTTTGGTTCACATTGACGTCTGCGAGCTCGACAGTGTGCGTCATGCGGACGTGCGCTGTCACTTTAGCGTGACGGCCTGTGGGGCGAGTTAATTATTGCATGAGTGAAAAAACTGCGTCGCAATGAAGACAACACAAGGAAGAAAAACACGACACATGCTCACACTACCAACTGTTCATTGGAAGAAAACGCCCACATTTGTAACTCTCATTTACCATTTGTCACCGCTCTATCGCTCACAATCCAGCAACAAGTAATATGCAAATTACAGGATTAAAAACAAAACGGAGAAGTTTTATCTACAATTCGCTTAAAGCCCTAGTTTATGTAAAGATTACTCTCAGCATTAGGTTATAATAGGAAGATAAAGCAAACAAAATCTTAGCAATAGTAGTGTCACTTAATCGTAGCAAAAGCAGTGTCATGCATTCGACGTACTCAAAAGAAGTCAAAACCTTAAACGTAAAAGAACAAAAACAACATAAAAACAACAAACAAACATAATAATAAAGGCCATAACAACAGCCCCACCCAGGTTTGGGAGTCGGACACCGGAAAGGAAGAAGCCTTGGCGGCACAGGTCTTATAGCAAATTCATTATGTCGCAGAGCTACAGCTATATCCCTAATGCATGTCATCTTCTTTTTAACCATAAAGGCCACATCATAATCATAAAAGTGGTGTCACATGCTAAGTGAGGGTTTTACTTATGCCCCTTTTCTTCCAATTACATTAGTCCTGAACCGGTAGGCAAATCTGCAATGTGGTCAGGATAATTTGTGGTGTGGCGGCGCCACCCCTCCCCTACCCTTGGCACCGTCACTGCCGAGGTGATTGTAGTGTGCTTTCTTTCAGCTTGTGAAACAGGAAAATTAAATTTAGTGCTCACGTATCATGTGCAGAGAGCTGCAATGACTTCTTTGAGGTTTCATTAACCTCTGCCTCTTAACCATACTAGCCTTCCCGATGAGCCGGAGTGCGAGAGACGGAACAAACAGCTGTTTCAGTTTCTTTATGTCTTCGTGATCGCAATCATGGTCTGTTTTCCCGGTACATAGTTGAATACGACGTAGTCATCTATAGTTACGAATGTATGAGAAATTGCGAAATGCAACAATTTTGTTCCTTCACCCTTCAAGGTGCAGTTGTGGGGTTTTGGGGGCTCAAGCCGATTTAAAGTAGCCTTTTCCTTGCCGGGCTCAAGCCGACTTAAAATAGCCTTTTCCTTGCCTTCTAGTGACTGTACACTGAAAGGAAACAAAGATTATTTATGAACAACATTTTCGAGTTGATAATAATGAACAATATCTACTTTAGCCGCGTTTTCTTCCATTTCTACTGCACACATATATACACTCTCATTATAGCCTGATGTGCGAAGGGGCTCTTATGTCTTCATTACTGCAATCTTTTTCTTCATGAAGTTAGGTGTATAAAAGCGCCCATGTTTTTGAATAAGGCTATCCTTGTTGCTTACGCTGAGCTGCAGTTCAATAAGGCGGCTTGATTGCACTTGTGAGTTCACTCATACTTACACAGTGACTAGAACGAAGTGTGCCCACTTTGTCGATGACCTAGCCGTCCATGCTTCGCAATCATGCAGCTCGCGCATCCATCGGCGGACATATGTGTAACCGGTGGCTGTAGGACTCTTGACAACGCAACGTTCGCTGCACTGTGTGCAGTGTGCCGCCGCCAAGTCTGAGCTGATCCAGTTGTGCTTTACTGTCCCTCTTTCACAAGGTTAAAGAAAACACTACAGTCACCTCGTAGAGGAAAACTTCGTTCAGTGACAGCGCACGTCTGCATGAACACTCTGTGCAGCTCGCAGACGTCAAGCTGAAGGAAGCAATTCCCAGCAGTGTTTGAAGGGCGTGTTTATCTTACTCATCCGCTGAAAGCACACATCGGAGCTTGGATAGTAACGTCGGGTGGGCTGCAAGCGCGCATTCAAATTTGGCGCTGCATGGCACGGAGCTTCCGGCTCTGAAGTCCATAGCAGCAGCAAGACGGCGCTGCACGAACTTCGGCTTCGGTTTCGGTTGATTTTTTTTTATCTACCACGGCTTGTTTGCTCTAAAGGAGACTGTGATTTAAAATAAAATAAAAATAAGGAAACAAATTGTTCGCTCAGCAGGAATCGAAGCCTACACTTCCGCGTGTGAACCGAGTCCCTAACCACTATGCTACGCAGCGCGCTGATTCCGCCACCTCTAAAAAGGCTCCTAAGGAAGGATAACGTTCGCAGCGATCTTACAGGAAATTATTCTTATTTTTCCTAACTTTTCGGCTTTCGTTTGGCACACTCTATCTTCTAGTTCACTCTAACCACAACCCATAGGGTTTTATTTGCCTACCAAATACGGTACACAACTCTCCCCGGATGGGTACCCCTTAATTGTTGTCGGAGTAGAGGCAGCGAAACGGATGTATACGTACATAGCGGTCCCGTAACGCGACACTTTTCCTACACTTATAGGATAATTGTTGGGGCGTGGAGGTGGGGAGGGAAAGAGATAGAAAGGACACAACAAATGTTAATGGCCGCCATCTTGGATTTGATAAACCGAAACGGTGCCGCCATTACTACCCTTCACGACATACCTGCATGGTTTCACATCAATCCGCCAGTTCCAGTTCCAGTTCAAAAACATTTATTTCCATCAGAAATGGAGGCCCTCTCCTCCCTTCCCCTGGCGCGCAGGCCTAAGGGCAAAGGCCAGGGCCTCCGCGACTAGATGCAGACAAAGAGTTGTTGGCTCTTCGCGGCCTCTGCCGCCAGATGGATGGCTTTCTTCTGGGTCGCGGGGTCCACGCTTTGCAGAAGGGTTTCCCAGGCTTCTCTACAATCTATTCGTTCCCTCACCCCAGGGGAGTGTACACATTGCCAAATTAAATGGTCGAGGGTCCCCCTCTCTCCACATTTTTTTACAATTATCTTCTATGTCCTCGTCTTGTAGGACGTGTGACGCCCATACCGGGTTTATGAAATTTCCGGCCTCTAGCCTTCTCCAGGTTACTGCCTCTCTGTTCCCGAGCTCCTTGTCCGGAGGAGGGACAGTTCTTCTCTGCAGTCTGTAATTCTCTATGATTTCTGTGTATGATTGTAGTCTCTCGTCGAGTTCCTTGCAATCTGGCGGTTACGCTTCTGCTCGGAGGTAGAGATCTCGAGGTAGAAGGTGTGCCGGCCGCTTCATTGCCTGGTTCTGACGTATGAGCTGGTGCCCATATTAGGCTAATTTATCTATTCATCTTTTTCCCCGTTAGAATCTGCACCGCTTCTGATGCGACTCTACCTCTTCCATAATTGTAGATAGCTGTTTTACTGTCACTTATTATATAGTTTGCCTCTGTTCACAAGCAAGCAAGCGCTATTACTACCTCTTCTGCTACTTCCGAATTGCGGCTGCGTATCGTAGCTGCTGATATTGCTGTACCCTTGCCCTCCACCACTGAGGCTACAGCTGCTCCCAGTCTACCGCTCGCCGCATCCGTGTATGCTACCGTCTCCTTATTCATTTCGTTGAAGCGTCTCATGAGGGCTTCGGCTCTCTTTTCCCTCCTCTCAATGTTGAAGGTGGGGTGCATGTTTCTCGGAAGTGGGTCTATTCTGAGATGTTCCCTGACCTCCTTCGGGATGTCTTGTTTTTGCTGCATGCCTCTGTCTGCCTGCAATCCTACCATGCCTAAAATGGCTCTGCGTGTATATGTCTGACTAAGTCTTTCCTGCTGAGCTGTTCTGACCGCCTCGGCCGTTTCCTTCCACGTGTTGTTTATCCCCATAGCTAGGAGTCTTTCCGTTGAGGTGATTATGGGTATTCCTAACGCTCGTTTGTAGCACCTCTTAATGATTGAGTCCAACTTATCTCTTTCTGGAGCCCGGATGTTAAGGTATGGTGTAGCGTAGCTGAGTCGACTGATTATGTATGCTTGCACCAATTTTATTAGGCTCCTTTCTTTGAGTCCTCTCCCTTTGAGCGCTATTCTTCTGAATATTGCAGTTACTTGCGCTGCATATCCTTCCAGTTTCTTTATATTTTCATCATTGTATCCATTTTCCTGAATAAAAAGGCCTAAAATTCTTATCTTGCCAACCCTAGGCACCGGTTTGCCTCCTACCATAATGCTAAGATTGCTATCCCTTTTTAATCTTAAAGATTTTGGGTTGTATATTAAGAGTTCTGACTTCTCTGGCGAGCAGGCTAGCCCCCTTCCTGCCGCGTACTCCACTACTGTGTCTGCCGCAGTTTGAAGTTTGTTTTCTATCTCTGCATCGCTGCCTTTGTTTATCCAGACATTTATGTCGTCCGCATACATGCTAAAGTGCAAGTTCTCGATTCCTCCCAGTTTCGTTGGCAGGCCTCTCATGCCTAGGTTGAAGAGGAGCGGGGATAGGACCGATCCCTGTGGTGTACCTCTGTTGCCTAGCTCTATTTCTTCTGACTCCAGGTCCTGGTATCTTATTTTGGCTGTCCTATTTGACAGGAAGTCTTTAATGTAGTTGTATATCTTGCCGCCTACACCGATCTCCTGAAGTTCCGATAGGACCGCCTCATGTTTTACATTGTCGAA
The DNA here is from genome assembly GCA_030143305.2 of Amblyomma americanum. Classification (NCBI taxonomy): domain Eukaryota; kingdom Metazoa; phylum Arthropoda; class Arachnida; order Ixodida; family Ixodidae; genus Amblyomma; species Amblyomma americanum. The sequence goes on along the minus strand of JARKHS020029234.1, from coordinate 148,322 downwards.
AGCTTTCTTAAGATCTTATCCCAAGATTGCCTTTGTGCCCTTAGTCCGAGAGTCTATGATGTCTTGTTGTAATCTCAAGATAACGTCTGGAGTACTTAGGCCTGGCCCAAATCCGACCATCTCGTTTGGCCATAATTTCTTGTCCTCCATGTATCTGGTTAGACTCGTTTGGATTACATGCTCCATCAACTTCCCTACGCATGAGGTGAGGGAGATTGGTCTAAGGTTCTCCAATTTTAAGGGCTTCCCAGGTTTGGGAATAAGAATGATGCTTGCTTCTTTCCATTGTTTTGGTAGCTTCCCCTTTTCCCACACCTGCTGCATGTATTTAGTTATACCAGTGATCGACTCATCATCCAGGTTTCTTAGCATTTTGTTGGTTATTCCGTCCGGGCCTGGAGCCGATTTAGTTTTGAGCTTGATTACCTCCGCTCTCACTTCCGCCTCCGTTGAGGGTGTGTCCAGTTCTTCATTGCCCGGTCCCTCATAATCTGGCAGGTTAGTGCACGTTATGTTCCCTATGTGTGTTTGTTTGATTTCTTCCATGAAGCTATGATCTGTTCCCTCATATTTGTGCCGTGTTTTGGCCAATCTAATGTTCGTCTGTGACTTTGACTGGGTTGGGTCTAGCAGGTGTCTCAGGATGTTCCAGGTTTTCGCTAGGCTCATTCCCTTCTCCATGTCATCCCATTTACTGCACCAGTCTTGTTCGCACAACCGTATTGCGTACTTTTCAATATCTCGGTTTAGCCTAGCTATTCGTCTCTAGCTATTCGTCTAGCTATTCGTCATATTCGACCGTGACGTCATTGACAAGCGGGA
>JARKHS020029234.1:0-142500 GCA_030143305.2 Amblyomma americanum | reverse complement strand
TGATAAGTGTTTTAACGTCCTTAATTCTCTCCCAACATTTAGAGCGAAAGCTCTACTACGCGAGTAACAACTTTCGATTTAGCATCGGTTCGTCGCTTTTGAACATTAAATTCTGCCGAGGTCAAAGTAGGACTTAGTCATTAGAATCCTGCGAGGTCAAACTAGGACTTAGTCTTGCTGCCATAGGCATGATATACAAAATATGACAGGAGAGTATATCTAGTGACTAACTGCGACCTTTTAAATTTGACCATTACTTTTGGAGCTGAAATTTGCATCGCTTGATGCAAAGTGATGCAAAGGCGTAGCAATGACACGCATACAATAAAGCCTTTGGAGGTATTTAGCGCTCTTTTCGTGTCCTTTCCGTGCTTAGTCAGGTTTAGTTTTGTTCAAATTCGAATACTCTCTACTATAAAAAAACGAATATCCTGACCAGTCGAAAACATCTTACCCCTGACGCACAGAGCTTGAATTCAGTTACGTAATGATAGCCTCCAAGTTGTCGCATGCCTAGCCTCTGGGCACTTGAGCCAAGATCGAGTCTTTGAGAAGATTGACGTAGTCAGCGCGATTTGAAGGTTATCGTGCTAGCTTCGACCAAGAGTAGCAACAGCGCCACGACACAAAATCTTCCGTGGCGAGGAAGGTGTCAGGCCAGCTTCCCTCACTTCTTTGTTCCTTAAGCAGGGGTAACTCCCATCTCAATAAGTCCATCTTTTTTGTGCTTCAGCGAAGAGAAAGTGATGATATTGCGCCCGACGTATTCTTCGGTATATTCTGGGATATAAGGTTCTGAAAAGAGCGTCTGGCTCGTGCAGCATCATCACAGCCGAGGCAGAGGAGATGGGTAGCCCAAACCATCACTCGAAAGATCTTGGCGAATATCGCCGTGAACGCGATGACAAGTGACAAGCATCAGCGACGAGAGCAAGGTGGCGTACGAGCTATAGTTTTGCCGAGATGAGGCAATGCCGCCAAGATCAGGTTGGGATGTAAATTTTTACAGCTGAGCAGCTCTTCCAAAAGAAGTAGTGCCTAACACTGCCGTTGCCTGATCAGCGCGTTTGGCATGAGCTGCGTCATCGTTCGCGAAGATGAGAGGCAACTAATTCTACACACGATTTCGAAGGACAGAAAGGGGAAAACAGAGAGAGAAGGCGGTGAGTTTCTCGCCGGGGTGACGGTTGTACGACGAAACAGCCAACGAGGGAGAGAAGAGTGCGCAATCTCGTTTTTCACTGCGCTGAAATCAGTTGCAAGGCGTTTCTAAACGTAGGCCGGTTGACGTTAGCGGCATAACATTGACATCGTGCTAGAAGGTATACAAATAGAAGCTTTCCACATCATAAAAAGTGGAGACCACTGCATAAGCGACGCATAAATTGCATTTACTAAGTATGATATTACTTACCTGGATTCAGCACTGACCTTATCGCAATCTCAGTCTTGCTCCCCTTGTTTTGAGTGTTCATTTCTCTGACTTGCTTTTTGAACAGCATTTTTCTTCATGTTTCTTGTCTATGTGTACTTTGCTACTTAATCCGCACACTTCCTGATGATACACTTCCTGTTTGACAGCGCTTGTCCGTGTTCTCTTCCTTCCGCCCCGTACTTCTTTCGCGCTGGTTTTTTACAATTGGTCGACTGGCATATTTCAGATGTGAAAAATTGGTGGCGGTGCTAGGTAGATCCACGCACTTTGCCCCGAATGAAGTGAAGGAACGCAGAGAAGACATAACCTAGTCTACAGCCCCTAGGGCCAGCCGCCGTCTTCAAGGCCATCCAAGGTTATCCCCGCTGACAGAATGCCTACAAGAACGGCCACCAAAACTTCTGACCTACCTGAAGCTGCTGCTGCCCTGTTCATTGTTCGCTCTCCACGCACAGCAAGACATTTCCAAGGCGATTCCTTTGAGGATGTCGAAGATTGGCTGGTTCACTATAAGCGCATCGCCGCCTACAACGGTTGGAATGGCCACCGTAACTTGCGGAGCGTATATTTTACTTTTGAGGACTCCTCAAAGTCGTGGTTTGAGAACCCTGAGGCTGCCCTTACGACTTGTAAGGAGTTTCGTAGTCACCTTGGGGAGTTCGCTGACCTTTCCGCAAACTGGTCGGCCTCGTGTTCGCAAAGAAGGCCGCAGCAGTGGGGTCGGAAGTCGCCAACAAAGTGGCCCGTCCCGTACCTGCCTCCCCTTCGTGCAGCGGACGTCCTTGTTTACTCCGCGCCGTCACGGGCATAATCCGTCTTAAGAAGCCTAACGATGTACAGCTGCCAACATGTGCGCGTCGTCGAGGCGTTGCCCAGGCTTCGGGAATGCACGAGATACGGCTGAATAGGAGCCGAGTGACCATGAAACCCATTATTCCCGTGACGACTGTCTTCTTCTATTTCGATGTTCTGTAAACAACTTTAGTGATAGTCTCCTCGGCATACGTTCGACACGTGTGCGAAAGAAATAGAAAAGTGGTAACGGCTGTGCCGTGGGTGCCGTAGGGGAAGGTGGTCGCGTTTGTGCTGTTTGTGTATTTGATTGCAACCTCTCCTTTCCCAAATGTTTATAAACAGTACTCTTTCCGCAGTCTGTGATTATTTGGTGGAATCCTTATTTTCCTTTCCCTAACCACTGATTGGTGAGGCGTCTCGCTTGTAATCTTATTGGTGGCTGTCCCCGCTAAGGGCGGAGACAGAACGTTTAAAAACAAGCGCTCTTGGTTGAACGAGGGCTCAATTCGTCTGATCAACGGTTTAGTCATGTAAATAGTTTTCTCCTTGCTTTTTTATGGTTTTATTTATGTTGCTAATAAATAGTTAACCTTCTCTTTCATTACAGTAACGTGAATGTTTGCGAGTTACAAGCACCGGGTCGTCAAGAAACCCTGATTTTATCTTCATCAAGGTGTTTGCTCTCATCGCCACCTGAAGGGAGATACTCAACTGGCGCAGTCGAAACAGGATCGCAATTTCCTTCTACTCGAGTCATTGGACAGAAGTTTAGAAGACCAAGTCTGTAGACAAGCTAAAGAGCTGTTTGTCCTAAAGGAGAAAATTTGAATATGCATCAAAAGACTGACGTCGAGAGCTTCAGGATAACGGGTCGAGTTCGAGAGGACACGGAGACTCAAGTCAGCGAGGAGCTGAAGGAGCCGGGCAACAATAAACCATCGAGGGTTCGAGTCAGCGAGCTGCTTAAAAGTAACCAGGCGACCAAGTGAAGCGAGGTCCGAAGAGGTGAGCTGCTGAGGGCCAGGATCAACTCGTGGGCGTCTACCTTCCCGGGAGCCCGCTGCGATTACATTGAGATCGACAGTGCTGTGGTCGTCGGAGCATCGAAGGAGGTAGGACACCTTCCTGCTTTCACCGGAATTTCCATGTATGTGTAATAATCGTACGCTATACGGTAGCATTGAAATTACTGGTGCAGGGATGGATGCCGCAAGGGGGAATGGTCTGTAGCCTATCGAACAACTCGCGTCAACAGAGCAGGCACTAGGAAATATGACGCAAGCTTTGTGGAAAGAAAAGGAGCGCAAGGCTGAAACGTTCGAAATTTAAAAGTTGATGTTCCAAATTGAGCTTAACAAATAAAACTGATGCAAAAGCAGCTTCGTCTACTAGCGGATGCGCAACGTGGATAGCGGTTGGGCGATTATGCAAATGAATTGAAAACGGCGCTGGCTCCTGTGCCAGAAAACGACCCATTGGCGCTCGCGTGCATACGGACGGAGGTTAGAAGAGCGCCGCACCAGAGGCGACATCGACGCAGTTAGCAATACTGCAACTGCGGTTGCAGATCGCAGAAGTAGTTAGGCAATCACTGGAACTGAAGCGCGAAACGAATCGTCTTCGTTCGGAGCGTATAGCATGAGAACAGGCCAGCGAGACAGAAAAAGAACTGGTGCTGGAAACACAGAGAACGAGGCCGGAATTAACTGATATTAATTCCGAGTAGGACGTCGCTGTCCCTGGCAGATTAGTTCCCCCGAACTGCGAAAGCGCACGGCAAACTTTAAAGGTAACAGCAGGTTCTAATGAAGTTGTCGCCGAGGTGGCTTGTAGGCCATCACTGGCAGCTGAGGACGCACCGCTCGTGTCGGTCGAGCTGTTGATACAAAGAACGCAGGTTGCGCTAACTAGGACAGTGGTATTGGGAGACACGTTGAGCGAGTTGGCATACAGAGAGCGGACATGGCAAAGTTCTGCAACGTGCAGATTGGTTTCCTAACCCTGTGTGCACGGAACGAATTGAGGCTGTGTGTGTGTGTGTGTGCGCAGTGCTGCTTGGAACCTTGTGGCCGGACTTTTATGTCACACTGACAGCAAGTGTCCGCATGACATTCTTGGTTGGGAGGTGTGGAGTTCGCTTACCTTTCCACGAACTGCTCGGTCTCGTGTTCGCAAAGGCCGCAGCAGTGGGGTCGGAAGTCGCCAACAAAGAGGTCCTTCCCGTCCCTGCCTGCCCTTAGTGCGGCGGACGTCCTTGTTTACTCCGCGACGTCGTGGGCAAAACCTGTCTTAAGAAGCCTAACCATGTACAGCTGCCGACATGTGCGCGTTGTCAAGGGGTTGACGAGGCTTCGGTAATGCAGGCGATATGGCTGAGAAGGAGCCGAGTGACCATGAAACCCATTATTCCCGTGACGACTGCCTTCTCTTTCGATGTTCTGTAAACAATTTTAGTGATCGTCTCGTCGGCATATGTTTGTTGCATGTGTGAAAGAGATAGGAAAGTGGTAACGTCTGTGCCTTGGGGGAGGGTGGTTACGTTTGTGCTGCTTGTGTATTTGATTGCAACCGGTCCTTTCCCAATTGTTTAATCAGTACTCTTTCCCCACTGTGTGATTAGTTGGAGGAAACCTTATTTTCCTTTCCCTAACCACTGATTGGTGAGGTGTGTCGCTTGTAATTTTATTGGTGACTGTCCCCACTAAGGGTGGAGACAGAGGGTTTAAAGACAGGCGCTGTGGGTCGAACGAGTGTTGAATTCGTCTGATCAACGCTTTAGACTTGTAAATAGTTGTTTCCTTGCTTCGTTTCTTCTTGCTTTATTTATGTTGCAAATAAATAGTTCACCTTCTCTATTCTTCGTGTAACGTGAATGTCTGCGAGTTAGAACCATCGGGTCATCAAGAAACACCGATTGCGTCATCAAGGAGGTGTTTCCTGTCACCGCCACCTGAAAGGGGAAACTCAACTCACCTCCTAGCTGAATAGCAGCCCCAAGCGGAAAGAGAAAGTCGACCAGGGTCGGATCAAGAGGGTCGAATCAAGAGGCCACGCGACATCGTGATTTCCTTTGAAGACACGACCGACTTTTTCGGCGCGCTGGCCCGACCATGGCCGAAACCAAAAATGTGCGTTAGCTAAAGCACAGCGTTAAGTAGTAGCCGTTTGTGGGTCTTGCTCGCTGTCAACCCACCACCGAAGTTTAATTTCACCGCGAAGGTGCCGCAATGGAACGGGCCCTGCAGCAACACGCTGCCTAGTATGACCGCACGCTGCAGCCATCAGCCGTCGATTGTCATGACCTGCCACGCAGGAACAGCTATAAAAGGTTTCCAGGAGGTTGTGCGCCGTATTGTGCGTGAAGTCGTGCAACACCTTCACACTGTGCGCCTTCGGGCACCTCCCGCTTGCGTCTCTAACGTTATCCATGATAGGATACGGAAACCTAAGCCGCCAGCAGATCCACCCCGTACCTACACTGGTGTCCTGTCTTAAGATGAAGCACTGCGTTCTCCTGTGCCTACCCCCATCCGCTTTTCTCCAGAGCCAGAACCAATCGAGCCGCCCTTCTGAACCTCTTGCACCCGGCGACCAGCTCTGCCAGTCCATACGGAAGGCGGCCTATTGGGGGACATCTGAGAACCGCTTCTAATTCTAATATTATTGTGGAGAGCCGAGTCATCCGTATTGCAACTGCTAATGCCGCTGGATGGTCCTGCACGGCTTCACGCCCAATACACCTCGTCCTCGTTATGGCAAATGCCCGAAACAAATTGAGTAATATTTCACCTGCTAATTCCCTTCCTCTATTTCACCAGCGCGCCAGTCCCACTAGCTTTCTCCTAGAAATTTTCACCTAACCTTCTTGTCATCAGAGCATCCAGACCCAGTTTCACTACCCGTAGGGGAAACAAAGAACCGTAGCCTTAGGAGGTGCGGCTGCTGTTGATAACAGTTTCGAACATCCTCCACTGACGCCCAGTACTACACCTGGCATCACACCGACGTTCTTCGATGATTACAAAACTGTTTCCGCCGACCTGCTCGCGTGTGTTGACGGCCATGCGGTCAGTGCCATTGTGGGCACAGGCGCTGCTCATTTATGGTTAGGGGCTGGCCTACGAATTGAACAAAAGTGGTGATGCCATGCCACGGGGCTGGCATTCGTACTGCAGGTGGTCATTCAGTAACTCCAATTGAGAAAAGCACTGCTGGAGCTGAAATCGGCGACGCTACTTTTTCGGCGTGCTTGGTTATTTTGGGTGGGTGCTCTTCAAAAAATACTCTGAGTAGACTTCCTTCGCTAATATGGAGCAGTTACTTACCTCCAGGATCTCCTACCTACCTTTTTTAATACTCGACTGCTCTCGGCCGAGCAAGATGAAAAATTTGGAATGGGCTGAAATATCTACGATACTGAAGTCAGCTTACGTTTTCTATCCAGCTAGTTAGTCACAGTTGTCTGTGACGGCAGCCGTACCACCAGAGACATCTCCAAAGGGAAGGTATCCTTGCTCGTTCAGCGATATATCCGTGTAGCCGGAGGTATAGTTGCGCTTCCTCAAGGGACTGCTCTCCTCGCTAGCAACGTCAGTTCAGAGCACCATAGACTGCCTCAGCACAATGCAATTGCTTATTTCGAAGAAATCAGTGCTGCCAACGTACAACTCACCGTCTGTGACATCTCAGTCGATGTTCAACGTCCGGTCAACAAACTGAATGATGACAACAAGATGTCGATGTCAGAGAAGTATAGAACTTTCTCGGCCTCCTTCATTCTTTCGATTAATGTTCAGCTGTATCGTCATAAAAACGGAGAGACAACAAGTATCTAGCATCGCATTATCACTAAGGACATGGAATGACCTATGAAGCAGAACCCTTTTCGAGTTTCACCAACTGAAAGAGTTGCGATTTGCAGCTGATTCCATCAGATGCCTGAGGATGGAATCATACAGACCTCAACAGGTCTTGGGATGTCTCCTTTTGGGCAAGTAAAGAAAAAAGATGGGACTTTACATTTCTGTGTCGTGAATAGAAAGCTGAACTTTACTAAATTTACGCTTATCCTATTCTCCGCTTAGATGAATGTTTGCACCATCTTCGCCACGCATGTATTTTCGTAGTGGTTAGTGGCGAAATGAAGATAATGAACTCGACCGTGAAAAGAACGGCCTCATAACTCCACATAGAATATGCGAATTTAACGTCCTCCCATTTGGCCTCTGTTCCGCACCAGCCCAATACAACGAATGATCGATACTCTACTCTCCGGCTTCAAGTGATTATCTTGTGCCATCTAATTAGGCGTAGTAATTTTTTCTGAGACATTTCAAGTGTATATCATCCACCTTCACGCCGTCCTTCAAGCCATCGTTCTGCTGGCTGTTTTCTTCAGCTGCAGAAATGTCAGTTTGTTTCTTACGAGATGAATTATTTAGGCCACCTTTTAGGTCCGAAGGCATACGCCCTGTCACTAAGAAGACCGCATTTTTGGCGTTTCCCACACCAAGCGACAAGCTCTCCCTGCGCCAATTTTTGGAGCTTTGCGTTTAATCGTCTCTGATATTAGGTTACTGTGACGAGGACACCGCCAGGAAATTTCAGACGGCCGCGAGCAACGTTGGACATGGAGTGGTCGTACACTCTAAAAAAAGAGTGTGATTTTACTCTTTTTGAAGGTAGACCACTTGTCGCTGAGCTAATTTTAGGAGGTTAATATTACGCTATTTGCTCCACACTAAAGTTTTAGTCTACTACAAACAGTATAAACGTTACACTTTCTCTAGTGTAAAGTAACACCATGAAAGGCAGTGCAAGTTTTCGCTGCCTAAAACTATAGTTACACCTTTTCAGAAAAGCTATGTTTTAGTGTACGACAAACAGAATAAACGTTACTCTCTCCCTAGTGTAAAGTTAAACATTGAAAGGCAGTGTAAGTTTTTGCTGCCCAAGATTAGTTACACCTTTTCAAAAAGACAATATTTTATTCAAGCAGGTTCTCTCACTTCCATAGCAGCGTAAATTTATGCCCTCAATACCAGTGCAACATTAGGCTATCTTGGAGTGTTAATAGCTTTTTTTGAGAAGGAGTATGTTTTATTCCAGACAGCGTAACTTACTTCCACAACAGCCTAAAGCAATGCTCTTATGACAAGTGCAAGTTCAAGCCACCTAGGTGTGATGTTACGGCTTTATGAGAAGCCTATTTGATATTTTTTAAAGTGTGCATTGTAATACTTAGCCAAACAGTGAAAATTTGGCCTCCTAACAGGTAAAGTTATGATACACTTCTAAGCATGAAGATATCCTTTCAAAGCTTAGTGTCCTCCCACAAATAACAATCTATGCATTACATTGTCTTATTGCAACCTTGTTCTCCATTAATATGGATAAGGCACTCCCCCTAAGGCATAAACCAGCCTTAATTGATGAAGACCACTTTCGCACCTTACAAATGAAAGCTTAAGCCTGCTGCACGAGGGTATGTATGATCAGGTCTGGTTTAAGCTCAATTTTTAAACTATGGGTTGATATTTCTCTCCAGAATGCAATGACTGGCCTTCTAATCATGCATAGTAGTGGTGTAATGTGTACACAAGAACCAGGCATGTATAATGTGTAGTAGTTCCATGTTTTGGTTTAGGCACAGTGCAATAACAGAACAAGATCTTTCAGAACTGAAAAGCTACATAGATTTTATATTAAACAATTTTAGATTACAGGTATATGGGTGCTTCCTGTATTTAAATCAATATGGTGAGTGAGCATGTGTGCCATGAAGACGCAAAAATGATATGAGTGCCATCAGACCATGCTACAGTCTGAAACAACTAAAGAACAAAGCGGCCGCTCAAAAAAGGCCCTTCAACCAATGGCACTGACCGCTTCTTCTGATGTCATGGCTAGTCTGATTAAGCCCTGGTTTTCCCTCTTCATCAGCCGCCCCATGGCGATGTCACACTAGCAAATCTAAGGCGATAAACCAGGACGTGGTGAGAATCGATTGACGCCATTGGGTGGAGGGCATTCTTTAACGGCCATTTGCCGCCTCGTTTTCGGGATATATCTAACTGCAGGCTGGAAAAAAGGAGGTAGTTACGAGCCAGATAACATAATAAAATCAGCATCAAATGGCAATCAGAGACTTTTTTTAGCGTTTGCCACACTGAAGAACGTCTGCGTTACCTGGGCCGCCATCAGCAGTGAAATGACTGCACAAGGGCATTTACCTCGCCTTAGTGCCACCAAGTAGCTAGTTTACTTTGATGTTGCAGTGCTGCGTTACTTCAGTTTCATAAACGACACAAAAAATCAGCGTTATTGAGAATTTTTTGTAGCGAACTTTCTTGCTCGGTGAGCCCACACTTGGAACTCCACCTCTACGAGGGTTAAGGCTTTCAGTTCGTAATGCCTGCACTTACCTATTGTCCAATGTTAGTGCAAAGCTCGTGGGCCTAAGCTATATGCAGCTTCGGGTGAGCTTTAGAAAATGTGACCGGGTGGGTGCACTCAATTGAGGCAGGCTATACAAAGCTACTGCTATCACTGAATTTTTGAACTTTTTGGATGCGATATTCATTATTCTCTCTGGCACCTGCAGTCAGTCGCACTGGTCACTGTGACAACCAAGGTACCATCTGTATCTTTACAGTTATCACTTTAGAGTAACAGTGGCAAAGCTTTGGTTAACCAGAAATGCAGGAAGCTTTTGGAAAAAAAATGACTGGTATTATGACTCAGCAGAAAAAATGAAACGTAAATAACCACGTCAAAAGAAAGGAGCTATGTGGGAACATTGGTCACAATCAGGAAAGCTAAGTGTGAAAGAGGTCACAGTTCACCCAAAACATCATACATTGACTCTGTCAATGATGGGTCATTCCAAGCCAAACTTCCCATAGTTCATCTCAACCATATCGGATTTGTAAAAAAATTCATTAACATTTTTGCAATGTGTGAAGTCTAAGCCAGATGCCGAAAAAATTTAATCATGAGGTAAGCGCAGTTTTAACAATTGAAAACGTGTGAAACCGGCACCGCTCAATGATCGACCAAAAATCCAGATATTTAGAAAATACTCCACAAACGTTTTAATGAGATTTGCAAAGATTCTGAGTTTTGATATGATTCAGATCTTGTATATTTGAACAGTATAAATATTTTTTAATTTAAATAAAATGTAAAAATTCTACTACTTTGATATTTAAAAAATATGAAATACTGGTTGGAAATTAAGAAATAGCCATCTTGCTTCCCTAGATGTTTATTACCTACAAAAATGTTACAGGTCATGCAACTGAATGACTTGAAGTGAAATAAATGCTGAAGTTGCAGAAAAGTGCGTTTCGGACCATAAACACTCTTTCATTTCTCTCTGAGGTGGTCCAAGTAAAAATGTCGGCGATGGCAGGCTTAGTAGAGCTGTTTATTGTGTTTTATTTCTGAAGTTTTATTCCAGGTAATTTTTGTTTAAAGCGGAATATAATTTTTGAAGTTGAGCTCGTGCTCCACGAGCTGCGTCATCTCTTTGCGCCTCTTCATCACAGAGCACAGCACAGCTCTCATTGCTAAGTGAAGTTTCCACTGCGGACAGGCATCAGAACATTGTGCAGACGAACGGATAATCGTGGGAAAAGATTTTCTTTGCGCTAAGGGGTGGCACGTGCACCAGTGAGATTGTTATCCAGTGCGTTCATGCCGCACTTAATTGTTGTCATAGACATGACAGACACATATACTTCGTTTCATACATAACAAGCAACTCTGCGGATATAGTGTGTCACAATACCATTTTACTCCATCACATATCATCTGTTCTTAAAGCCTCGCTGAGTGTTTGAACGAGAACAAAGCGGTATAAAATAAACTGGTATCACTGAAAACCACACTCAATGCTGTGAGGCGCATAGTGTTCACGACCTCTTGGGATAATTTTCACTTAGTGGGGAGTACTTTTTAGGCGCAGATGGTGTATATGCGATTCGCCCTATGAGATGCATATCATATCACCACATGTCATTTTTACTTCTCCAAGTCTCGATGAGCCGCAGGAAAAAATGTGGCAAGAGGTAAAACGAAGGGCAGGAGGCTGTCACTCACGGTAATTGAGATTTGCAGCAACATCATATGCATGTGGTCACTGTGCTTGTATGGTGAACTGCATTATGGTGAACGGCATGGAAAATGTTTTCGGCACTTTCAGTGTCTTAATTCAATTCGACGCATTCAGTTTCATCACCTGTAACATTTTTTATTGGCAATAGAAATCTAGGAAGGAAAGAAGGCCATTCTGAGAGGAAGTTGAAGTTTTTTAAAGGTCAAAACAGTAAACTTTTTTAATTTTATTTTAACTCAAAACTACTTATGCCGTCCAAAAATACAAGATCTGGATCATATCGAGAGCCAGAATATGTGCAGATGTCAATGAAAATTTTGTGCAGTGCTTTCTAGAAATTTGGATTTTTGATCATAATTGAGCAGTGCATGGTTTCACGCCTTTCCAAAATGTCCAAATTGAGATCACCTCAGTAATATACTTTCATCGGCAAAAATATTTTAGCTTAAATAACGCATGCTGAGACCAGTTTTCATAAATTTTCTTCAACAACCTGGAGATGATCGAGCGCAACATGTGGGACATTTGAAGTGGAGTGACGGATTCCTAAACCTCACTTCTGCCCATTCATGCTAATTAGAATCTAATTAGTGTTTTGGTAGAATCTTTGGGTCTTTCTCAGCCCATTAACGTTTGTACAACAGCCAGAACCAATATAGGACTTAGGTAATAGAATTTTAATATTTCCTAATGCCTGATTCAAACGCGTGATTCAAATACTCGATTCAAACTCCTGACGTACACACCCAAAAACTTGTTGCCACCATTCTCAAGTGAATGGCAGTGTAGCAAAGCCTCTGCTATCCCCGCCAAAAATTAACTGTAGACACGCAAAGTTGCTAATCCAGCTAGCCATGGTAACACTTGTATTTGGTTGTTTGGTCCTTGCTAGCTTACAAAAGCTTCTCTTTTGGTGAGAGTGGTCTTGTTGTCCTTAAAATTGAATAGAATTGATACCAGTAAACTTCAATCCATTATAATGTTTAGATTTATGGGGGTTTAACGTCCTAAGGCGACTCAGGCTATGAGGAACTCAATCCATTGTAAGTGTCTCTGAATGCTTAAATGAGCATTTTCACAATCACAAAGGCATAAAAAGCAGCAATCCAATATTCATAAATTGTGAACGACCGAACGCAAACAGATCTTAGTCTCTTTGTGCAGAATATTAGTTCACTCAGCTATCAGTTCATATCCTCCATCAGACCACAGTAATATGGAGTACATTACAGAACCAAAAAATTACAGGGAATAATTAACTGGTACTCCTACTGCGAACTTTCCATCAGCTGTTACATGCTGGTAACGCAAGATCATGCTCTAATGCTTATTCTGCTGATATAGCGACAACACTAACAACAGTTTTTTCGCCACTCTGAACAAAGGGAAGCAGGACTGCTGCGTTGTCTAGTAAAATGAGCATTTCTTAAAGGTATCTACTACAATAAATCTGCTACCACAAGTCTTCACATACAAACATCTCAACATTGCTCATTTAAAAGAAAGTGTTTAATGTGCTAATGACATCTTATATGTTCAGAAATCTGTAAGAAAGTTCCAAATGATGCATTCACTGAAGAAATTACAGCTTTTCAAAGCGCAAAAAGGGCCAGGGCCTGGACCAGTGGGGGCAGTAGCACTGCTTGTAGGGCAGGCAGCAAAACTACCTGCTGGCAACCTGCCTTAAATATTGCCGTAAACGTTTGCAGTGTTTGTTCATCCTTCAAATCTTCCGCCACACAACATTATCGCTTTGTTTGCGACGCAAGACGCGGTAGATTTGTCTCTATTGATCGCAGCCTGGCAGCGCCGATTTACGTTGTTCCGGAATGTTCTAGTAACTTTGCACGCTTTATCTCGAAAGTTCGCTATCAGCTTTAAATTGAGCATGGCCGACAGCGGCGGGCATTCTGCTCGACGACCGCCGAGCACGCCTGTCGCTTCGCCACCGCCGAGTGATTCAGTCCATTTTGGGTGCAAGTCAGCCCAATAAACAGTTTTCCTTTAAACGACCCTTTTGTCCGCCTTCATCGCTGCTTCGACTGCCGTCGCCACAACGTGACATTGGTGGAGGTGCTGGCTAGCCTTCCATGTTCCGGACGCCCCTTCAAGTCGCGAAGCCAGCACTCAGCGCTTCGCACCAGAGGACGAGCCAGCAGATCAGCGAGCCAGCCGACGTCTCCAGGGAGAGGAACCTGAGTTCGGGAAACTGCCGGACCGCACCAGACAGCGAAAATACGCTGCTACGAGCACCGCAAACTCGCCGAAGATGTCGAAACCGATCATAGTGCAGCAGCCGCGGGTGCCGCCAACTTTCAATGGATCCCTAGGCGAAGACACCGAAGAATGGTTGGACCAATTTGAGCGCGTGGCGTCATTAAACAAGTGGGATGATGCGGCAAAAATTGGAGACGTGTTTTTCTCATTGGATGGCTCCGCACGCACGTGGTACAAAAACTACGAGTCTTCGATAACGACATGGGAGCTATTCAAGAGAGAACTATTGAAAGTATTCACCAGTGTCATGAGGAAAGAAAGAGCCGAACGACTCCTCGAGTCCAGGATCAAGCTTCCGAATGAGCCCATCCGCGGTTACGTCGAGATGAAGCGCCTATTTCTCCGCGCTGACCCCGAGATGACTGACGAAAAGAAAGTTCAGTTTTTGATGCACGGCGTAAAAGAACAACTCTTTGGCAGCCTCATCCGCCAGCCGCCAAAAACAGTAGAGCAATTCATGCAAGAAGCCTGCGCGATTGAGAAGACCCTCGACGTCCGAGCTCGGCAGTACAATCGCCCTTCCTCTGCCTGTACAATCCGTTCGGACAAGCCGGCCACCACCAACGACAACTTGCTGGAAGTTATCCGCGGAATCGTCGGCTAGCATCTACGCCGATTACTGCCATCCGCCCCACAGCCACAAGCAGCGACTCTGATGGATGCGGTACGGGAAGAGGTGCAACAGGCACTTGGCACCCCGACGGCCACAGAACCCCAGGCGATGACCTACGCAGCTGCAGTAAGGACTGCTCAGCCCCAACGACAACCCCCACGTCCTCACCGAGATGAACCACTTGTCCACAACGCCGCCTCCCAGCCCCGCCTATGACTGACGCTCAAGCCACAGGAAATGCGACGCCTGGAGGACTTCCGACAACCGGCTTTTGTGCTTCCATTGCGGTGAGACCGGCCATATTCTTCGTCACTGCCCGTACTGACATATTAGTCTTCGAGGATTTGCTGTTAACGCGCCAAGACCACGCTTCGGACAACGTCCGCAGGAAATTGACGAGTACCTGCGTCGAGAAGAGTACACGCCGTACGGCTTTTCGCGCTCACCATCACCGTCAACCTCGCGCTTTGCGTCGCCACGCCGCAACTACGCAGCCGCGGTACGAGGATGGTCTACCAGCCCCCGTAGGGGAAACTAAAGGCAGCAACCTCTTGTGGTGAGGTTGCTCACGAGCGAACCGCCGAAGATCCTGCACCGACCACGCCCCATGAAGACGCTGCACCCGCGACACCGCATGAAGAACCGACACTCACTGCACCGACGCCACACACAATGAAAACCCCGACAACGAAGCAAACTGCCTGGAAAACGACGCCGCCCCCGATAAGAACTTTGACCGCACGCCCTACCCGCGATTCGCATACGCGACGAAGCCGTGACCCGATGCCGAGAGCGACAGGCAATGAAAGAGCCAGGACCTCCGACTTAGAAGTGACTATCGATGGCCGGAAAGTTACCGGTCTTGTCGATACAGGAGCCGATTGCTCGGTGATGAATGGAACATTCGCTGCGCAGCTGAGAAAAGTCCAAACGGCTTGGGACGGCCCACAAATTCGCACCGCAGGGGGCTACATCATTAAGCCATCACGACGAAGCACAGCGCGAGTGACTGTCAAAGGACAAACCCATCCTGCGACCTTTGTTGTGCTACCACAATGCTCCCGCGAAGTGATCTTGGATATGGATTTCCTTAATGAGCATCAGGCGATCAATGACCTGCGATCCAAGCTGATCACGCTTTCGACGGACGAAGCCATCGCTTCGAGGAAAACTCGGGAAAATCACGTTGCCCTGAGTATCCTGGAGGAAGAAGTGAGCGTCCCTCCCCGTTGAAGCGTTATCATCACTGTAGGCGCCACAAAAGCCATTAACGTTGAAGCCATCATTTAGGGCAACATGCAGTTGCTTATAGACGGAGGAATCAGCATCGCACAACTGCTTAATGGCCAGGCCGAAGTACTGCTGACTAACTTCAGCGAAGAATACCGACACATTAACAGAGGAATGACGATTGCTTTCTTTGACGAAATATTCGACGTACGAGACTCCTTCGGCCTCTCTGACCCCTCCGCAGAAGATTCGCCTGACCTAGAGAACTCTCCCACCTTCGACATCAACCCAGCCCTGCCCCGGAACAGACAAGACCAGATCCGCAATCTGCTTTGAAGCTACAGCGAGTGTATTTCGTCATCGCCGAAGTTCCGACAAACGCCAATTGCCAACCATCGCGTTATAACCGACCAGCACGGCCGCCCTCTCCGTCAGAGCCCGTACCATGTCTCGCCATGAGGACGGCAAGCTGTCGGGGACGAAGTGGAAGAAATGCTTCGCCACGACGTCATCCAGTGTTCAGACAGCCTCTGGGCGGCAACTGCCGTTCTAGTGATGAAGAAAGACGGCGCACTTAGGATTCTGCGCTGAATTTCGCCGCTTGAAAAACATAACAAAGAAGGACTTGTACCCCTTCCCGCGCATCGTTGACAAACTGGACCGGCTCTGCAACGCCAAGTAATTCTAATTGACGAACATCTAGAGCGGCAACTGTCAAATTCAGGCCGATGAAAGATATCGCGAGGAGACTGCTTTCATCACTCCGGATGGGTTCTTTGAGTACAAGGTGATGCCATTTGGACTCTGTTCCGCGCCAGCGACGTTTCAACGAGTAATGGATACAGTGCTGGTAGGCCTGAAGTGGCAAATTTGTCTGGTATATTTAGATGACGTCGTTGTCTTCGCATCGAACTATGAAGAGCACCTCAAAGACTTCGAAGAGTACTAGAGGCCATCAAGTCGTCTGGCCTAATCTTGAAGGCAGAGAAGTGCCAATTTGCCTACGAAGAGCTACTGTTTCAAGGCCACATCATTAGCAAGGATGGAGTACGCCAGGACCCGCGGAAAACAGCTGCTATTGAACAGTTTCCACCCCCGGGCGATATGAAAGCAGTGCGCAGATTTCTCGAACTTTGCGCATATTACCGACGATTTGTGAAACCTTTTTGCGCATCGCCAAGCCGCTGACCCAACTGACGAAGGCAGACGTGCGGTTTAAATGAGAAGCGCTGCAAACAGAAGCCTTCAATGAACTTCAGCATCGTTTACAGTCCCCACCGATCCTGGTACATTTTGATGGTAACGCCGATACTGATGTTCGTACCGACGCAAGAAGCGTGGGCCTATGTGCCGTTCTCGTTCAAAAAAGCGACGGGCTGGAGAAGGTTATCGCATACGCTAGCCGTTCCCTTTCCAAGGCCGGGACTAACTATTCGACAACTGAGAAGGAATGCCTTGCCATCATCTGGGCTACGTCGAAATTCCGCCCCTACCTGTACGGACGACTATTCAACGTGGTCAGCGATCACTACGCGCTCTGCTGGCTCGCCAATTTGAAGGATCCCTCCTGCCGACTCGCTCGATGGAGTCTGCGTCTCCAGGAGTTTGACGTCACTGTCCTTTACTAGTCCGGAAGCAAGCACTCTGACGCCGATTGCCCCTCACGAGCCCCTGTAGATTCTCCGCCGCCGGACGACGATCAGGACGCCTTCCTGGCAGCCATCAGCCCCAGCTCTTTTGCCCAGCGCCAACGCTCGAACCCCGACCTAAAAAGCCTCATAGAGTACCTGGAAAGCACGGTTTCTGACCTTCCGCTTCATTCAAGCCAGAACTGTCTTCCTTCTGTGTGCAGAATGAGGTCCTCGTGAAGAAGAACTTTGCAGCGAGCAAAACAGCCTACCTCCTTGTACCTGTTTGTCTCCGCGAAGAAGTTCTACAGGCTTCACACGACGAGCCGAGAGCTGGGCATCTCGGGTTTACTCGCACCCTCCGCCGCATTCAAGACAAGTATTACTGGCCCTGACTGTCTGCCGATGTCGCACACTCTGTGAAATCCTGCCGAGATTGTCCGCGACGAACGACCCCTCCCACACAACCAGCAAGATTTCTGAACCCATTGAGCCTCCCTCAAGGGCATTTCAGCAGATCTGCATAGACTTGCTTGGCCCTTTTCCAATGTCAACGGCTTCAAATAAGTGCATCATCATAGCGACCGACTACCTGACCCGCTACGCCGAGGCGAAAGCCCTACCGAACAAAACAGCAGCAGAAGTCGCCAAATTTTTCGTGGAGTGCATTCTTCTTCGGCACGGCGCCCCCGATGTGCTCATCACGGACAGAGGAACGGCATTCACGGCGGAACTAACGAAAGCCATCCTTGCGTTACAGCCAAACCAGCCACCAGAGGACAACTTCGTACCATCCGCAGGCCAACGGACTGACCGAGCGCCTGAACAAAACCGTCGCCGATAGGATCCCTATGTATGTCGATGCCGAACAAAAAACAAGGGATGTCATCCTGCCTTACATCGTCTTCGCCTACAACACCGCAGTGCAGGAGACCACCGAGATGACGCCTTTTAGGCTCGTCCATGGCAGGGAAGCCACTACCACGCTAGACGCCATGCTGCACAACGTTAAAGAAGAAGAGAACGTCGACGTTGCCGCCCACCTTCAACACGCATAAGCAGCTCGAAGGCTTGCCCGATTACGGATCAAAGATCAGCAGCGGTCCTACGCCAGACGCTACAACCTACGAAGACTCAACGCGGAATACAAGCCAGGAGACCAAGTCTGGGTGTGGACGCCAATTCGCCGCCGTGGATTGAGTGAAAAGCTTTAGCGCAGCTATTTCGGCCCGTACAAGGTTCTTCGTAGCTAGGTGAACTGGATTATGAAGTCATCCCTGACGCAATGACTGCATCCCAGCGACGCCGCGTACGACCAGAAGTTGTTCATGTAGTCCGCCTGAAGCCGTATTATGCGCGCTAAAGGCCGCTGCATTTCCATACTCTATTTTCGCCAGATCCGTTTTATATCTTACTAGTCGCATTATTTGTTTGAATGGATCGGGTCGATGCTTCTTTGAGAGGGGAGTAATGCCGCGAACGTTTGCAGCGTTTGTTCATTCTTGAAATCTGCCGCCACACAACTTTATCGCTTTGCGACGCAAGCCGCGACTAGATTTATCTCGTTTGATTGCAGCCTGGCAGCGCTGATTCTACGTTGTTCCGGAATGTTCTAGTAACTTTGCACGCTCCATCTCAAAAGTTCGCTATCAGCTTTAAATTGAGCACGGCCGACAACGGCGGGCATTCTGTTCGACTACCGCCGAGCACGCGTGTCGCTTCGCCGCCGCAGAGTGATTCAGTTCATTTTGGGTGCAAGTCAGCCCAATAAACAGTTTTCTTTTAAAAGACCATTTTGTCCGTCTTCATCGCTGCTTCTAATGCCGTCACCACTTCGTGACAATATGAACACGATGATGTAGGTCATCCTCTGAAAAATGCATACCATATTTTTATCATCATAAATATGTAACACAATTTAATATAAACAGGCCTGGTCATATAAATTTACTGCACAGAAGTACTGTCTAGGAAGCCACAGCATTTTATTTCACACGCAGCATTGTAACAGCTACAATGAAATCATTATAGTGAACAAGAATCTATTACAGTGGCTCGACCGGGAGGGCGCGTCTGCCTTTCCGGCAGCCCGTTACGCTATGGAAAGCCTCCAGAAGCGCTGCTGCCCTCTTTCATACTGCAGCGTGGCAGCTGAGCCCACTAGGCATCACAGAGCACTTATCGGCAATATTCTTTAATGAATGCTTTCGCCTGTTGGAATTGCGTTCCAACAGTGCACTTCATATCCTGGGCCACATTAAAAGAGAGTAGATGATAGAGCATGATGCCAAGAACACTACAAGCAAGTTGAAGCTGGGGTTGCAGAATTTTATGCCTCAGCACGCTTGCATTTTTTACGAAAAGCGGAAGCCACACTAGCACCGAAAGTTTTGAAGGTGCACAGCTAAAATTTTGCCTACTTAGTGTTCTTTTAATGAACCAGACTTCAGCCCTTTTCTTGCTTCCTTGATTTCTTTGGTGTGCCATGAGTAGACACTGCATTTAAATTGGTTTGGTTGGTTTATAGTGGTTTAACGTCCCAAAGCAACTCAGGCTATGAGAGACGCCGTAGTGAAGGGCTCCGGAAATTTCTACCACCTGGGGTTCTTTAACGTGCACTGACATCGCACAGTACGCGGGCCTCTAGAATTTCGCCTCCATCGAAATTCGAACGCCGCGGCCGGGATCGAACCCGCGTCTTTCGGGCCGGCAGCCGAGCGCCATAACCACTCTGCCACCGCACGGCTGCATTTAAATTGAACTGCATGTGAAAATGTTTGGTACAGTCAGACATCTGACTCAACAATTACGCGAAAGCTGTTGGATTTACCCTCGATGGTAACTTAGATGCTTAGTTTGGTTTTGGTTTATAGGGTTTAACGTCCCAAAGCAACTCAGGCTATGAGGAACGCCGTAGGGGACAGCTCCGGAAATTTCGACCACCTTGGGTTCTTGAACATGCGATTACTCAGATGCTTTTACTCTAATGAATGTTTTTACTACATGCTGAGGCATCACACACAAAAAATAATTTGCACCGGGGGGGGGGGGGGGAGTTATGATTACTCTGCTTTAGCAGCAGCAAAAGGTCCTAATTTTTTGTAAAAACAGACTGTCTACATCATCAGGCAAATTTTAACATGCAGAGTGTTTAGAATTTAGCTTGATAGACTTCTAAAATATAGAGTTGAATCCCTCTACAACGAAATTGACGGGGCACGCGAGAAATTTCGTTGTCGCGAAATTTCGCTGTCGAGAAATTAACCAAAAATGCAAGGCAATAACTCCAGCAAAACATAGTTTTATTGCCAGAAATTTGTGAGCTTAGCCTGCGTGCGTTTCACTGCCAGCGGCGGCGTCACGCGACTCTCGCACTCTGTTAACAGCGACATCGCAACGTCGTCATCGTGTGTGCCAAGGAATTTTCTAATAACGTCGAAGGCATTCAGTACCTGCGATGAGGCTGCGGGGGAGTTAAATCTTGAGCGGAGTTGTCTTCATGATCGGACGGCTCTTCCGGCTCGCGAACAATATTGATGATGTCTTCATCGCTTCGTTCTTCGTGGACAATCACGTCCGCATCAGCGTCGACGAAATCGTCCAGCGCTATGACAGCAGGAACGTTTCCAGCTTCCTGGAGTGATTTCCGAGCAATGTCAAACCCCAGAGTCAATGGCGATGGTACACTTTCCGCGGCTGCAGTCGTGCTGGTCGCCTTGCTGCCGACAAACCCGGCGTGCTTGAAGCAGTTGCGGATCACGCTACACCGTGTTGCTCTCCATGCCGCAGCCATCATTTCTAAAGCCATGAAAAGATCGACTTTCGTCTCCCTACCAGTGTTGGTGTTCAGGAGAAGCCGCTGAATCAACCTCTCCCGGTAGGAAGACTTCATGCTCCGGATGGTGCTTTGGTCCAGGGGTTTAATGACTGAGGTACAGTTCGGCGGGAAGAACTTCAGCTCGACATTCGACAGCTTGACGTCGCCAATGCGGCGCGCTGAACAATTGCCCAAGAGCAAACAAACCTTTCGATTTTGTCTGCTCATGTCGAGGTCAAGTGCCACTACCCAGTCAGCTATAATGGTACTGGTCATCCACGACCAGCTGTTTGCCACGTACTTGACAGGTAGG
Source organism: Amblyomma americanum (assembly GCA_030143305.2). Taxonomy (NCBI): domain Eukaryota; kingdom Metazoa; phylum Arthropoda; class Arachnida; order Ixodida; family Ixodidae; genus Amblyomma; species Amblyomma americanum. The sequence continues at coordinate 121,274 of JARKHS020029234.1, read as the reverse complement.
CTCCTGTTCCCCTTGAAGCAACGTGGTTTTGCACTTTTGCCAACAACTAACGCGGGGCGTTTGTCAGACCCAACCACATTTGTGCACAGCAGCACAGTCACTCGTTTCTTGCTATGTTTGTCTTCGTGGCAACACTGCCTTTTAAAATCAAGCGTATTCGCTGGCAGCATCTCATAGAAAAGGCCCGTCTCGTCTGCGTTATAAATATCAGACGGAGCGTAACTGCTAATTATGTCAGTCATGTTGTCCACCGCCCATGCTGATGCACCGTCAACGTCCGCAGATGCCGATTCTCCGCAGAAAACTATTCCGACGATGTTATGCCTTTCTTTAAAGCGATTCAGCCATACTATGCTTGCCTTAAAGTCGTTCATCCCTAGCAAACAAGCATAATTAGGGGCCTTCTGCTGTACAATTTTACGCTCAGGTGCATGTTTGATGCTCGCGTATCGACGAACCAAGCATAGACAGCCTTGTCGAGCTCTTCATAATTTGGTTGCGTCACTTTCTTGTGCTGCGCTGAAGTGCCCGATGGAAGTGCCTTCCTAATGCTGTCCTTATTCTTCAAAATCCTCGATAGCGAACTCGGCACGATGCCAAAATCGGCGGCAATAATTGTCTTCTTCTTCCCGCTTTCCGCTCCGGCGATAACTCTATCGTTTTCTTCTAGCGAAATAAACTCTCGCTTCTTCGTTGGCGGTGACATGGCAGAGGCGATCGACGAGATCAGACTTAAGCGAGAGATCGACGATCAGCACACACCGACACACGAGAATATGGCGGCAAGGCTGCGGAGAAGCCGGGGAAAGGAGGCTGGTGACTGTATTTGGATTCGTCTTTGGCCCTCGTACGGCCGGCGGCTGTCGCACGGCGCCAACAAGTCCCCTCGCTGCTTCCCTATGACGAATAAACGACTCCCAACAATTTTTGTTAATAAAGAATACATGAAAATGTAATAAACATACATTGCGTGCATTATTTAGCTACTCCAAGCCACTGCGTTAGCAGGAAATAATCTCGTACAGCACCCAACTTTTGAAGAAAGGCGGGCGACTGACTGGTGAAGGCTCGCGAAAAATTTGTAGAAGCGAATGCGTGCTCACAAAGTATTTCGTTTTCGAGGGAATTTTAATACATTAACTCTTATGGGGATGGCGCGGGGAATGAAAAATATTTGTTGCGGCGAAAATTTTCGTGAAGCGGCATTCGTTGTGCCGGGATTCAACTGTATATGCACTGAGGGCTGAATGGTGCGTGTGCGTACTGAGTGATGTCAGTGCACGTTAAAGAAACCCCGGTGCTCAAAATTTCCGGACCCCTTCACTATGGCGTCCCTTATAGCCTAGTCGCTTTGGAACGTCAAGCCCTATGAAGCATAAACCATAAGTTTCAATTAAAAGAAAAATGTTTTCGCTAATAAAACTACCGTACAAAACAAAGAGCAAACATTTAACTTCACAGTGCTTCTAAAAAAAACCTGCCTGATTGCAAGTGTACATGACGCCAAATGAACATGAGAGGCAGTACTCACGCTTTCTCGGTTCCACGTTACGGCAGCGAGTACGCTCGATGCTTAATCATTGCGCTGAAATGGTCATATATTTAGAACTTTAGATGCATATTCTATCGCTTCTGACAGCTGGGTGATTATATGAGAGATCAAACCGCCTAAATAATTTGTTTCTAATTTTCTCAATTATTTTTGCTTAATATGCGCACATTACTCAGTAGGCCAACAGTGAATTTTGCAACTTGCAACAAAACCTCCGGCAAGGAAAGATTAGACGAAGAGGAATTATACTGGTGCACAAAATCAGCAAGAGTGTAGAACTGATTAATACAATAGTTACAAAGACGATGTAGTACGCTGAAACCTGGAGAGGTTATTTCGATGTGCACTTTACCATTCTGCAGCCACGTTTAAGTGTCACAAACAATTTGCGGAGAACGAGAAAAAATTAGCGAAAACAAACTGCGAAACTTTCTTACGTAACTTCTAGAGTTGACGGTTAACATTCTAAGGTTGCTAAGATTAGCGGATGGACCAAAAACTTACTCAACAAGTTTATCTGAATGACACACCAGCTGGAGATGTGAGCCTGTTATCGGAATGCCTGTCCATTATAGTAAAGTCACGGCAATTATAACGTATATCATGTGTGAGAATATGATCAAAGCGCAAGCACCACTTCGGGGTTCTTTTCTCAGAAAGGAGTGCAAGCGTCCCATGTGGTTTACAAATATAACATACTTGAGCTGAGAACCTTGCGTTGAAGCTGACATCTAGTTCTGATCGTTTCCAATATATTTGCGGATTCGAACTTTGTTAGTGAAATAACCTAACTTACAGATGACACGAGGTGAAATGATATGCTGATGTTTAACCAGCATGTGACGTTTCAAACATAGGGTAGTCAGAATGGAGTTTTTTTTCTAATAGCTTTCTCACGGTTAACACCAAACTCTCCCTGTTTTCGCAATGTGGCTCCACTTGACCATGCAAGATAAAGTCATTTCTGCTAGAACGCTTCTCTAGGTTGTTGTTCTTCATTTAAACCTTTTTACAGCGCAAGCGAGCGACCGAAATTGATTATATAGTTTGGAATGGCACGCACTCCGAATGTAAGGTGGAAGGGAAGCTTACTGGAGCGAAGTATTAGCGATCTCTGAGCCTCAAAGCGCTAGTCGACAGACCGATGAACTGATATATTCTCAGCGACGTCCTCCGCCATCTTCTCGTGGTTAGCAAGCACTTCAGCGGACATGTCAGCAACAGAGAGTAGGACCTTAGTATCGTTGGCACTGCTGCTGCAGTAGTCTTCGAGTGAATAGGGACCGAAGGGCCACTGGACCGTGTACTGGTCTTTTTCTTACTTCCGGTAACCGTCTTGCTTCTATTAGTGCCGGTGTCCCAACTGATCTAGGCTAGTATTAAGAGAATGCACTAATTTTGAGCACAAAGAGAAAAACACGGAACAGCTGCCTTGGCAGTGTTGGCGATAAAGCAGGTGTAAAAAACGGTCACCTGAACGAGTGCGCTGCACTTACATTCATCCGGCTATGTAAAGGTGCTGACAAAAGTAATGGAGCACGCTGTTTATTATATTCTGCCGTGCTGGCAGAGATGACAGAGGGAGGCTTCTCTGATTGTGGCTAGATTTCGTTCTACTTCTGGACTAAGCGATGTTTACAACGTTTAATGCAAGAGCACGCATGACAAGAAAAGTTCCAAAAGAGACCTTTCCCCAATGCAACCGCGAGACTGCTGTGAGTGGTTAACGTATCCCAGTAATTACTTTTGAATTTTCTGCTCTTCGAAGTCTCAGTTTTTTTAAGGGGGGGGGGGTCGGCCATTTATTTCGGTTGTTTCCATTCATGAGGTATTCCAAGCATCGCCGTCAACATTGCTGTTAGGTCACAGTACCCTGTCAACCACTGGTGAGTGTCTTTGGTCACCGGCTCTATGTCTTTTCTGTGAAGTAAAACGAAAAATGTTTTAATAAACGCGAACTCAGTAAACTCACTAAAAGCCGCCTGCACTTGAATATGCCCATTCTGTGAGAACTTTGGCAAACTGAAGCAAGCTGCAGCTGCTTTGAAAGCAAAAGCAAGGGGTCAGATTCAGAAATTTTAATAATTGTTCTGTCTTTCAACTAAAGCCCGCAATATAAGAAAAATATCAATGAAGAGTAGCCCACTGCCAATAATTAAAGCAGTGAAACCTGTTTTCTGTCGTATATTTCCTGGTAGAGTTTCTAGTTCAAAAAATAGCTAAGTGCCAGAGAGTGTGAAAATATAGTATAAGCAGAGATGCCCTGGCCCTTGGCATCCCTTGGCCCTCTGTTTTTCATAGTTCACGCAGTGCTTGAAAAAGTATCCACATTTTATGCGCTATTTACATCTTCTGCACTCATCATCGTCAACCTGACTACGCGCACTGCAGGGAAAAGGCCTCTACTATGTGTCTCCAATTAGCCCTGTTCTTTGTCAGCTGCTCCCACCGTATCCCTGCAAAGTACTTAATATCATCCGCCCACCTAACATTCTGACGCCCTCTACAAGGCTTGTCTTATCTTGGAACCCTTTCCATTACCATAAAAGACGAGAGGTTATCTTGATTTTGCATTACATGCCCTGACAATTCCCATTTCTTCCTCTTGATTTCGACTAGGATGCCATTAACACGCTTTTGTTCCCTCACAAAGAGTGTAGAGGTCAAGATGAGGAGGCCCAGCTCAGGGGTGTAATCGCCCCTCCCCCCTCCATGTACAGTATCACCCGTCATATTTTGAGCCAGGGGTGCCAGGAAGGAATGCCCGAGTTCAAAGCTCGCCCCAGCTTTACCCGAGTTTTTAAGTTGGCAGTAAGCGAACGAAAAGAGCGCTGTGCAAAATCCGTGAGCTGCATACAATAAAATGTCGAGATAAAGGCACGTAAGCCGACATGAGCGCATCTGTTCGCGCCGGTTCCACACTTCAAACAATGTCGAATGAAGCGCCGCCTTTAGTTATCGACGCAGTATCAGGAATCCCAATATAGTGAAGTCTCCGCTATCTCCATATTCCTCGGAACCTGTTTGGCAGGCCTTTTTGGGGCGCCTCAAGAGCATGTCTCATCTTTGTGTCTTCATCTGTCTATGCAGTGCGGAAGGCGAATAGCTCACACTAGGTGCACCTTTGGGTCAACCCTTTCTCTCATTTTGAGTACAGTAAAACATGACATTTATTACCATGAACCTGTTATTTAGTTACACAGCTGTCTTTTTTTATTTTTAATAGAATAAATCAATATGAAGAGAGCCGCTCGAAGCAATTACCAAAATTCTTCCGTGAGTGGCGATAGTGAGGCGACTGCTTCCAGGATAGCTTGCAAACGGACTAGGGCGGCGGCCGAACATGCCAAAACACAAGGGAGGTGCAACGCTGACGTGCCGCCGGAGGTGCTTCTATGCCATTCCCGCTGGCTGCCTTTTATTGAGAAGACTGGGCGACTACTACACGCTGAATGTATTTTATTTGTCTACCAGTGCAAGAATTGCGCGGTGTATTAGAACATGTGTCGCTAAAGAAATGATATTCGGGTACTAGCTGTAAGAAACAAGTGTGCATTCTTGACAATAAATATATAAGTTCGATCGAACAAAAAATCCTCCGCCAGCGCTGCCTCAATGTTCAACCTAAGAACGTTAGATGCGCGAGTTTCAAGTGTTTACATCGATCTGCAGTGTAAACGTGGAGAAAACCAATTCTAAGCATGCGCGCATTTTTCCTTTCCGGCAACAACGCTTCTAAGACACAATCAGCGCCATCTACCCCATGAGTTTTACACTACTTTTGCGATTTACAGCCACCTTCGCTTTGCCAGTATATATCCTCGTTATATCAGTTAATAAATTTTCCAAACATGTGCATCACAAAACGACGAATCACTTGACAACATCCGGAATCGTCTGCGACAAACGGTTTGGGCGTAACGGCTGTCTAAAGGTCCTGCGAATGCACGGTTCGGGGGCCCAAAGGTCGTCGTTGCGAATCCCTCACATATTCTGGGCTTCATCTGAATGAGTAATTGTATCCTCAGGAAGACGCCAAATGATTTGACCCGACTTCGAACATTATGCGTCTTAGTGGTGGCCCCCAAAAGGTGGTCCCGGCTGGGCCCCACTTCGATGGCAGCTATACTGCCTTATATATATATATATATATATATATATATATATATATATATATATATATATATATATATATATATATATATAAGACAGACGCGTCCTTGACAAAAGAAAGTAGTAAGAGATAACGCTCTTAAAAAACATTTTAGACAACCGCGCGCGCTCGGTCGCGCTGACGCTGCACACGGAAGTGAAATTCAGCCTTGAGAATGATTTATTAGCACAGTATTGTGTTGTTCTTGCCTGAAGTTTTCCCAACAAAGCTTATTCGCACATGTCGGCTTTACTGCAAAGAAATAATTTTACCGCATGAAAACGTGTTATTAAATTGTTCTGACGACTGATTTCAGCCACTGTATTTATTTTAAAGCGAACAAGTTCGTTTTATTAAGGAAATAGTCTCAGATCGAATATATATTTCGAGTCAGTATTTTTTGATGGATAACCGCGTTGACAGTTGTCTGTAAGCGGTCTTTTATGATGGAAGTAGAGTGGCATCTCTAGCATAAAACAGAAGTACTCTACACTGGAAAAAAACAAATTTACGGAAGAAACACCAAACTCCAGCGCGTGGTATATATACTGTAGTTATCGTGTCGTTTTATAAAATGTAAAAATCAGCTGGCATAACGCACAAAAGTGAAAAATTGAAAAGCGGGGAGTTCGCCTCAGGTGGAGTTCGCCGCTGCTACGACCGCTACCGCACGCTGCTATGGCCAACCACTACCTTTATGATCCCGTTCGCTAAAACTTCCTCTAATATGACTTATAGGAGCAATAGCGGTGTGAACAACTCTGAAATGGCGCTGCAATGTGAACAAACATAGCTGTTTGTTTGTACTCAGTAATTCATTAATACGCCTTTTTTCTGCGACGCCTCTTCAACGTACTGAGGATGACAAGAGCGGACTGCCCAGAGACACAACTTATCATTTGTCATCAAACGCTGACTGAAAGCTGTGAAGGTGCTATTGTGCGCAGCTGCGCAGTAGTTCGCTTTGCGCAGTGGTTGTTCGCGTTGCGCACCTCACGGCTCTTGAGGTCTGCTTCTGCTGCTGGCTAACACATTTCGGCGATGTATGTCCCAATAAGAGCCCTTCTTTGTAATCATGAAACCGCACTTGCAACAGAGGAAGGTGTTGCGGCTGTTAAGTGCGTAGTGTTTGTGTGATGAAACTTCAAAGCTAGCGTTGCACGGGTTCTAGAAATGTCGACGCCGGATGTGTTTGACACACTGGTGCTAAGATTCATCCCCAATGACAGCACGGCCATAACTATCACTATCACACGATGTTGGAGAAAAACCCCTGCTCCACAGCACCATTTCGTCGTCATCCTCCGTGACTAAAGCCTTGGAAGTAACGTTTTATACAGTGTGCTACGTAGTTACAATGCAGGTTTAGGTGTTGTGCAACCAAAGTATACGAGAAAAGAAACCAGCGGGCAGTCGCCACGTTGTGTGTCTTTGACTATGTTGCTGAGATTCATAAGCAATGACTTTCGTTGTAAAACATGGTTCGACGATCACCATTGTCGATGTATGTCAGCATAGCTTAGCAGTAGCCGGCAAAAACATTGGGCGTGACCCACCGGAGGCGTGTACGCGCATGAGATTTTAACGCCGGGCCCATGACGTGACCAGTAGTTTTGATTAACAGGCGAACTCGGGGCCAAATTTCTGAATGGTGAAAGGCCCTGAAATTACCTCGGGACTGTCATGGCGGCAGCAGCAGCAGCCTGCGTCATCGCTTCTATCGGCGGCAAAGCTAGGACTCTTGGCTTCTGGATCCACTACAAGATACTCCCTCCGGATCTGCTGGCGACGTTCGGCGGCCTCGTCCCGTCCAGGAACCATTGTCAGCGCTTTGTGGTGCCCCTCTGTCGTACTTCTTCATTTTTTAGCACTCGGTATTTAGAAGCATGAGATACCATTCAGCCCAATAGTTCGTTTCGAGTAAACGTCGGTTTGCCTGGCTGGACCCGTTTACTGACATGGGTTAGGACGAATTGCAGCGCCTTTTTCGACTGTCAAAAACACCGATGCGCTGGATGTGCAACGAGCTAGGCAGCGACCTACGCCTATGGTGAGTGCCACCACTGCCCTGTGAGGCATGCGCAGCCACTGGTAGAATTTGTGGACTCCAGTTTGGTTTTCCTGCGCAGCCTCGCGCGACCAATAAGCAATTTAACCTCCACTTGCCAGTTTATGAACACACACACACACACACACACACACACACACACACACACACACACACACACACACACACACACACACACACACACACACACACACACACACACACACACACACACACACACACACACACACACACACACACACACACACACACACACACACACACACACACACACACACACACACACACACACACACACACACACACACACACACACACACACACACACACACACACACACACACCACACACACACACACACACACACACACACACACACACACACACACACACACACACACACACACACACACACACACACACACACACACACACACACACACACACACACACACACACACACACACACACACACACACACACACACACACACACACACACCACACACACACACACACACACACACACACACACACACACACACACACACACACACACACACACACACACACACACACACACACACACACACACACACACACACACACACACACACACACACACACACACACACACACACACACACACACACACACACACACACACACACACACACACACACACACACACACACACACACACACACACACACACACACACACACACACACACACACACACACACACACACACACACACACACACACACACACACACACACACACACACACACACACACACACACACACACACACACACACACACACACACACACACACACACACACACACACACACACACACACACACACACACACACACACACACACACACACACACACACACACACACACACACACACACACACACACACACACACACACACACACACACACACACACACCACACACACACACACACACACACACACACACACACACACACACACACACACACACACACACACACACACACACACACACACACACACACACACACACACACACACACACACACACACACACACACACACACACACACACACACACACACACACACACACACACACACACACACACACACACACACACACACACACACACACACACACACACACACACACACACACACACACACACACGCACACACACACACACAGTTCAAGACTTTTTGCCACTAATATAAAACTACACGCTATTGTAAAAATAAAACGCTTGGAAATGCGAATTAGCATGCGTGAGAAAGCAAATGCGATAGATCATCTGAGCGCGGACAAATCTTCGGTACCACACTGATTGGGCGCGGTTTCTATAAACCTATAAAAGACAAGTTGTACATCCATTCCATCTAGTTTTGACAGTGGCATATATTAAGCAAGAAACGCAGCCGTCATTCCGAGGCACGCACATACTTTTGACACCAATCATGATCCCCGCAAATTGTTTTCTAAGAAGCCGTGCCGGCCAATAGACTTGCCAGTTTGGATTACAAAGTTTTCATGATCCACCTAGCGAAACGTTCAGGCCACAAAACCGCGTTGCTTCTTGACGAACGATTATGAACGTAATATATGCGTTGCCTTATGACTTTATGCTGATAAGTAGGAGCGTCATTAGAAAGGAAGAGTGAACTTCAAAAATAAAGCAGAATTAAAAATAAAATGAAAACGATGCTTTCTGATTCAATCAACATATGCATAAGGTCTTAAACGGCCTTCTTCATTTCAGCACAGTGAATGTTTGTGAACTCGGCTGAAGGATGGGATAGGCTATGACACTTCAAACAGCAAAAAGACGCAGCGACTTTGTAGAAAAATGAAATGAGTTTTTGTTTCCGAAAAACAGAGGGGCAGTAACGGTCTTATTTCTCGGTGGACACCTCAAGCGCTTCTTGAAGGAAGGGAGGAAGCAGAAGCCACGAATTAAAAAGAAGAGTAAATGCTGTAGCGGAGGGCGACAGAATTATCTGGAAGTTCTGACGACCTTTAATCCAAACTGCCATTGCACATACCATGGTTGAATTTCACTTCAAAGCCATTAGAACACGCCAGAGTGACATTGAAGGTGCTGTTCAATACGAGAAAAAAAATAGCTGTGGGTTAACTACTGTTGAACCCTGTTGAGAGCGAAAGTTGTGGTGTATCAGGAAACTAGATGAGGCTTGGCGTCTGTAACGTTGAGTTCGTTCCAGAGAAGTGCTGTACTAAACTGGGATTGCTGTAATGTATATGCTCATAAATAAATTATTAATGGACGCATCAGTACATATTTCGAAGATGCGTTCCTTAGACATCAGTGCATTTACTAGACGCGCCTTCATTCGCTTCCAAGAGTCGGACAATCGTGGCAGAATGAAAGCGTCCCCGTCTCGCATGCCGGAGGCCAGTATTCGATTCCCGCCTACACCATAATTTTCTTCTGTTTTTTATTTATTGAAGCCACTTCAAAGCTTGTGTCTGCGCCGTAATATGACCTTCAAGTTTAGTACGCGAGAAGTGGAGCTCTCGTTCGAATTTATTTATTGAAGGAAAACGGCAGGACTTTAAAAGGTTGCAGTGACCTCTGTTATTGGCGCTGGCCAGGTGCCGAAGAGGAGGGGGAGCCAGCACGCTCTCCCCAGGCATGGTGAAGGTCCTAGCGTTCTGTGTAGCGCATGCAGGTCCAATCTCCTAAAGGGTTTGCGTACGACTCAGGTCACGCGGCTAGCCAGAAGCGAAAAGCGGAAACGCGGAATTCTGATCTCTCAACGCCACAGTACCCCAACTTCAAGCTTCGCCTCTTAGTTTGTCTGAAAACTTTAAAACGCGATTTTGGCTGGACAGTATCGTCAAATGCAATATAAAAGGAAAAAAAATTATGCGGCAATCGATAGTTTGATCCGACCGGAAAATGTCAGCGTGGCACGACACCGATATTCCGCTGCTGACACAAGTGCAGGCTCCGCGGCCTTTGTTACCCTTTCCGCCCAGCCTCTACTTGCCGCTTTCGTCACGCCAAAGGTCACACCGCAGGTGCGCTGCTCTTCGCCAGCCTGACACACGCACTAAGCCGGCGTGTTCCTTGTCCTTTACATTCTTCTACTCCGCCTCCTTTTCTTCGTTTTTTCTGCTGTCAGCGGTTGCCTTCGCGAACCGATCCAGAGAAAGGCCAAGATCAGGACTATGGCCAAAACCTGCAAGTGATTGCAATGTTCACAATCATAATGAATGTCATGAATGCTTTGCTGTCTAACCTACTCACGCCAGTAGCACGTAGTGAGCTACAAGTACCGGATGCGCTAACATCACTTCTCGCGGTTCTACAGTAGCAGGCGTGACTGACCCCTAGCAATAATATTTAAAAAAAATTCAACTAATCTCCTTTTTCACTGCAAAGCCTGCGGACTCCAGTCTCAAATTTCAGACTGGTCAGTATGTTTATTAAAATAATTTCCACATTATTGTCATTTGTGAGCGTAATGCAGCAAAGATCTTGAGACTGTCAGGATTAGAAGCGTTTTCAGCTCCAACTGAGGAAACAGCCAGATGATTTTCCACATTCGACGTGAACTCTCCGACGTGCCCAATCCGCTTCCCCCCGTAACAACAACGAATACTTTTGCTTAACCGTGAAGAGGCGCAATCTCACGTTTACGCTTGTTGGTGCGCACATGTCGCCATCAACTCGATTCGACGCCGCAAGATGGAGTGATTTGATGGGCAAGGAAGAAGAGGTGCCGTAGTGGAGGGCTCCGGAACAATTTCGACTCTTTTCGAATCTTTATCTGTCAGCCTTGTGTTTTTTCTTTGTCTGCGCATGCTTTCTCTTACTGCTACTACAAGGTACCTCAGGCAACCCGCTTCCTGAAGGCGATCAACCAGTACACTGAAACTTGTTGTCATTAGGCAGGTGCCCGACTTATTGACTGCATTATACAGGCATGTTTTTACTACTCCTTTCTTAACCAACTTCGTATGTGTCGAGGTAAACGGTAAGAGAGCATTATTCCCTCTAGGCACATACATCCAGCAAACTCGACTCGAGAAACAAAGAAAAAACATTTGTTTGACAGATAAAGATGAAGGTTCCAACAAAAATTAATACCCTATATTCACAGGCTTTCTCACGGCCTCAAAAAGATTGAAGAGAAAACTGGAGTAAATACTTGCATGTCAGCCCCAGAAAAATTGTCCCGCATGTGTATGTACTCATGTCCAGACAAGCAGGATAGGAAGGTCTGCTCTGTACGGCATCAGAACCCCTTTGTAACTTGCACCGATAACGTTATATACAGGATGCCGCTTTCATGTGGCAAGTTGTATATCGGACAGACAAGCCGGTGCCTGAAGAAGTGACTCAGCGAGCACCACAGAAATGTTAGTTATGAAGGGTCACGTAAACTGGCTCGTCACTGCCGTGGTCACAAGTGCACGCCTATGTTCGAGGAGTGTTCAGTGTTAGGAAAAAATAGCGATCGAAAACGAGGGAGATAATTGAAGCTGCGGCGATGGAAAAAGAGGGATTGGAAAATTGTGTCAGTGATCCTTCGGTGTCATTATCAAGAAAAGACTTAGGTTTCTTAGACTCTAGGCGGCGGGCGACAGTACTAAACTTGCTCACTGATTGGTGGTGTTTATCGTGCTTTTTCATCTCATTCCTTGACACATCATGACCTTGACAAGATAATCGTTGTTATTAGTCTATGCCGGTAGTATACGTGATCTTTATAAGGTGTCAGCGCCGAATAAAGATCGTTTAGTGAAAGTTTAGCGCTCGTGTTGTGTCCCTTTAATTTTGTGCGCTATGGACCCTCATGTTGACTACCCACAAGCCCGAACCCTGACCCTTCTGCCTTTTGCTGCGCGAGTGTAGCACAGCTCCTGCTCGATCCTAGCGCTCACCATTGAGAAAACAGGACAGCAGGTTGTGGCGAAAGGCATTCTAGCAATGGAAAAGAAGCCTTATGGTTGTTTAATCTTGTCGGGGCCGTCTCTTCGAGTGTGAAATATACTTTTTGCAGCCTACAGTGTTCGAACACGACCGCGGCAGCTGCGTTTTTATGGAGGAAAAACGCTAAGGCGCCCGTGTGCTGAGCGATGTCAGTGCACGTTAAAGATCCCCAGGTGGTCGAAATTATTCCGGAGCCTTCCACTACGGCATCTCTTCTTCCTTTCTTCTTTCACTCCCTCCTTTATCTCTTCCCTTACGGCGCGGTTCAGGTGTCCAACGATATATGAGACAGATACTGCGCCATTTCCTTTCCCCAAAAACCAATTATTATTAATTAATAATATTATGGGCGTTGCACCTGATCGTTAGACCACCGTTGGCGTCTTTAACTAAAACAGGTGGGGCACCATTGTATAAATCTTAGGAGAAGAAAGCTGGTGTCCTTCGCCGCTGACCATGACCTTCAGAGTCGTAATGAGGCACCCCGACCTACATTGGAGGGTAGACTTACAGCAGCCGTCCTTACTTGGCTTTCGTGTCTCTGTGCATTACCAGCAGCGTTTCGTGTCTTTTGAATCTAGAAGCCCTTGGCAGCTACCACATTTCTAGCTCTCTGATCATTACTGACCATTCAACACCCACCTCGCCACACGTATGCGGCGCAGTGATTAGTCAGCGTTTAACGCACTTATGGAAGATGCATTTGCGGAGAAGGCTCGTCTGCTGGTATGGTAGAGAAAATTAAACAGGCCGTGGGAAACGCGACATGCTTCTTCGCTCCAATGCCAAGCTACTATTTGATATAGATATATTTCGAAATGGGGAAGAGCCTTTCGCCACGCACTCCCAAACATGGATGGAGCGCTTCGGCTCGCTAACCGCGGAAGGGTTCGTGCTCGAGAGATAAACGGAGGGACGATAAACCATGAACACTCAGACGCTATTTATTACACTTGAAAAAAATACAGAGAGCGGGTCAGGTAGCCACAAAGCATCAACTAAGTATTCCTCGGAAGTCGAAGGCTACGCAAGAAGGGCTTCCGTCTTACCGGCTGGGGTAGCGGCGCGATTTCGGAGTATATCGGCAGCGAACGCTTGCATGAGCCGACAGTGGCGCCCAGGTCTTCCCGCGTGCGCCGCGTATACTTGAGGCACAGCTATCCCCCCGCATTTGCTGGGGGAGGTTTGCTGCGCTCGCTCCGCTGCCTGTAACCAGAAGGCCAACGGCAAGGCACGATGCATTTTCCGTGCGCCTGCAGCGGAAGGTGAGGAGAGCGTGGGGCTGGTGCGGCTGCAACCATTCGTGACTTTCAAGAAACTGTCACCGGTTGCGTGGAGTTCTGCGCAACCTTCTAGGTGGCGCTCCAGTCGCTGCTACTGCTTCCCCATGTGAGAGACTTCCCTCCCCGCCCAGCAGCTGCTGTCCTGACGCACAATGATGAAGATGGTCGGCCGCGTAGCAAGGGAAGGAAGAACAGGTTTTCAACAATTAATATCTGCTGCGATCACTACAATGAAAGGCAGAGCGTAGTTTCCGAAGCACAAAGTGTCGCCTGGACATATGAGAGGCGAGACGCATGCAAAAGATAATACAGCGCAGAATTTACACCTTCCAGGCGCAATGTTGGAAGCCATTCTGTGAGACGATTGATTCACGGAAGCGTTTTCACGCATTTGAAATGTCGTCCATAGCCTCCAAACATCCCCTCAACAGCTATACCCATTGAAGACTCGTGCTCCACCAAAGACCTGGCGTGGTCGAGGGTGCCCAAGATTTCTGAGCTGGGGTAGCAGGACCAATAAATCTATCTCCAATGCTGCACTGCAGCAATGCTTCTGCCTCTAGGGGTTCACAGAGAAACCTTCCTTTCACCGTCGAGGAACTTGACGTCGCGCAGGCTTGTTGCACACGGTCATCATCGCCGGGACCCGAGGGTGTGAGATAGCCTGCACTTGCAAACCTTGAACAAGAGTCCGGACGTGTACTTTTGGAATATTACAGCAAATCATGGTGTGAGGGTATACAGTTTCAAATCAGTGGATGTCTCGTCATTTAGTTCTGCTTCATCAACCAGGCAAATTGCCTCTTGACCTTTCATCATGCCGTCGATTTGCACTGGCTAGCTGCGTCGACGAAGTACTGAAAACGATGATGTTTACACGTATTAAGTTGTACGTGGAGCGCTTTTTGTGTTTTTACGTTGACACTCTTCTATAACAAGAGGTTGACCACGTCGCTGTGCTGTCATGTGTTTAGCGCCAAAAACGTTCCGGCGCTTGATCGCGGCAATGCTCCTCGATACAAAGGGCGCATACGACAACGCAACTCACCGGGCCATTTTGAAGGCTCTGGAAGCCGGCAGACTTGGTGTTCGAGCATGCAGTTATTTATCCAACAGATCACTCTTTCTGCAAACAGAGGACGTCCAAACGTCTTGCCATTTCACTTCCTGTGGCGTCCCACAAGGTGGAATGCCGAGCCCAACGCTCCTCAATCTTTCACTAGTCGGCCTTGTGGACTTGCCATGAACGCCGGGGCAGCTCTCAATCTGTGCGGGAACATCTGTATCCGGGCATCAGGAGTTACGCGCACCTAATTTAGAGCGAGGCCGGCCGTTAATAAAAGCGATGTCAGACTTTAGATATTCCAAAACGCGATTACCCGGGCCGCTGTGGCTAACCTAATATGGCCCATTTCTCGCGCATATGAAAATCGCGCGCTTGCGGGCGGGCGCAAAGCCTCCCTCCTGCGAACTTGCAGGCGTAGTTTTTTTAGATGTATTGAATTTTATGGCGCGAAAGCAACTAAAGTTATGATGCGCCAAACACAAGGTTACGATGTCTTTTGTTACAGACGATGCCTATACTTCGTTTGAATTATAAGCAGATTATAAGCTGCCCCTATATCCATACTTCAATCTTGGTTTAAACGGCGCAAAAGACTCGGACCCAGAAGGGACACACAAGACACACACAGTGCTGACTCTCAAATATGTTTATTCATGAAACAACTTACGTTATATATACAGACGGTTTGATGCGCGACAGGTAGGAAACAAATGCAGTTCGCAAAAGACAGAGAACTGTACTTGTTTTCCACCGGTCGCGCATCAAGCCATCTGCATATATACACGTAAATTTCATTAATAAACATAGTTGAGAGTCAGCGCTGTGTGTGTCTTGTGTGTCCCTTCTGCGTCCGTGTCTTTCGCGCTGTTTAAAGCAAGTATGAACCACCAACTAGCCTGCACGTCTACCATTGTAGACTACATTCATTACTAGGAAGCATTTGACAGTGAAAACCTAAGCAGGCATGCATGCATGGCGAATCAGGGTGTAGGAAAGTCTTATACAAAATACTGTGAAAGGTCTATAATGACTGCATGGCTACCATTGTTCTCTATAAAGTCAGCAATAAAATTTCGATTAGGAAAGGTGTTAGGCACAGTGAAGTGATCTCGCCAAGACTAATCACCGGTTGTTTACAGGAAATGTTCTGAGGCCTGCATTGGGAACATTTGAGGATAACAGCCAAAGAGAATACCTAAGTAATCTGTGATTCGCTGATCACATTGCCTTGCTATGTAACTCAAGAAATGAACATCAAAGCTTGATCAATGAGTTAGAGAGAACAGAACTATGAGTCTAAAGCTTAACATGCAGGAAACCAGGCTATTCTTCATCAAATATTGGCTTGGGGAAACCTAAGAATATTGAAAAATTATAAGCCCCTGCCTGCACCTCTTACATATAAAAGGCTTAATCTAATTTGAAGACAAATGAAAAGGCCCGAAGGCAATGGTAACTTAACCGCCCGTAAGTGGGGAAAATGAAAAAAATGAGAGGGGGAGGGAAAGACTGGAAGCTAATGTTCAACAGTGTCGCAAGGGATCAGCAGTTCACCATTGGTAGCGTGGTGCTGGAAGTGGTAAGAGAATACCTCTACTTATCCAGGTAATGATCGCTGATCGGGATCCTGAGAGACATTCTACAACGGCTGTATTCATTTATGGGGCAGGAACGTGAAGGCTACGAAAAAGGGTGCAAGTTAAGGCCAACGCAGCGAGCTGTGGAAAGAAAGATGATAGGCGTAACTTTAAGATACCGGAAGCGGGCAGAGTCAGCGAATAAACTAATGCAGGTGAATGAGATCCTAGTCGAAATCAAGAGGAAGAAATGGGTTTTGGCAAGGCATGTAATGCGAAGGCAAGGAAAGCAGTGGTCTTTTAGGGTACCGGAATGGATTCCAAACGGAGCCAAGCTTAGCAGGCGGCGGCAGAAAGTTAGGTGGGCAGACGCGATTAAGAAGTTTGCTGAGATACGATGGCCGCAGCTAACAAATGATGCGGGCTCTTTAGCTTCAACATAAGGGCTGACTACTGGAAATGTTCTGTATGCTTCAGATGATAGGCTCAGACCAAGATTATGAACAGGGCCTAAGGATATTAAGTAGGGTGCTCTCGCTGAACCATATACTATGCGCCCGTAGTCTAGCTTAAAGTGCAGCAGAGAGCAATATATTTGCAATAGGCATGCTCTATCAGACCAACACAATTTTTGTGATGTCACTTTTAAGACACTGAGGGCTTTACAAGCTTTTTTTTAAGGTTGTTTAGCCATAATGAAATTTCTGTTCCACTGTGTAAACACTCCGAACATCTTGCTTTCGGCATGCGTCATGTTTTACGAGGGCTTGTTTCTTGGCTGAGGGCAATTAGTTGTGCGCACCCGCATGTCAAGCAGGTCACAACAGCCAAGTAAAGATTACAAAGAGTCATGAGAACTCAACGTCTTTCTGAAAACAAGGAACACCAAAGCTTCGAATTGAGGCCTGAACAAGACTCCCACTTAGTTAAGCATTCTTAGTTAGGATTTATTGTTCAGTGTTGCTTCGGCAGCTTAGTAATTGTTCTCCGCGTCTAGTTCTCTGGTATGAAGTACACAACATGTAATTAACCACTGCAGTGGCACAAAAGCAGTTGCGCGAGTGCACGGGAGGGCAATTAGTGTCTTCCTCATCCCCCAAAGTACTGCAGTACCTACGCACCTTGCATATAAGCACAATAAATATGCCAATTTATTCATACATGCTGCCACACTTCAGCGCGAGGCACGATTTCAGAAAGCGATGACTCTAGCAAAATAAAGATTTAAAAGGTGTGGGTTGTGTTAAAGGCGTGCTGTGGGAAGAAAAAGGCTAGCCTGTGGTAAGCATTTGCATCGACCACTCTGTATGGGGCCGAGTTTGGTTTTCGGTGTAGGCATGATAAGGCGGTTTGATAAGCTTCGGCAGCTGCTGTGTATTCAGTCATAATTCTGTGTATGGCTGCCTGTTATAAATACGTGTCCACGTATGGTGCGATAAATATAAAGTAGCGTATTGCACAGCTCACAGCTGGTGTAATGAACAGATGAAATTTGGCGCCAGTTCTTGTCCGCGTGTTTTTTTGTGCTTGCCAATGCAGCGCGTTATTTCACAAGTTAAAATGTCGAGCCGTGTTGCATCGGTCGCTTAGGCAACAGCGATATACAGCATAGAACCGACAGCTGTGTGCCCGGGGGAATGCCGGGAGAAAATGTCTGCTCCCAAATGTGCAGAGCTAGCGCATTAGAGGGAACTGAAGTTGCAGGGCTGAAGTAGATAGGCCATTGTGTGAGAGTTTGGCCGTGAGGCTCTTTCTGAGCAGCCACTCCAGGGCCGAGGCGTCCGAGGTTACAGCGAAGCAGGCACCTTAAAGGTAACAGCGCAAATCTTCACTACCCCTAGTTCGCGAAGATTTCGAGCTCAAAGAAATGGGAAAGAAACGTGTTTCCGTTTAGCTGACCCGTTTGCTTGCAAAAGATACAGTGAGCTGCACGCCGAACGGACTAGTCTCAACACAGTCCCTAATCAGAAACCGCCGGTGTCTGCGTGGAAGAACGCCATGGCGCCCTGGAAAACATGGGCTACGGTTCCAGACTGAGACCCAATATACTTGAGATCTCTCAAGGCTGTAATCAACGGCTACGTTTCAGTCGCAGGGATGTCCTTTCTTCAGTATAGCACACAGCGGAGCAGCCCGGCCAGCTAAATAAGGAACGAAGCGTTCCTTATTTTGCTTCCAATAGACCAGAAAGCGTCGAAGACTGTCTCCTGATGCTTATTGCCTCCTGATGTCAGTCCAGTCATTACTTCTGCTGGTGACCACATTGGTCAGTATTATCCGGTGAATGCGACTAGTATGCCTTTTTTAGGCCGAGCGGAAGTGAATACATTTTTAATATAATATATTTATTCCAGATATTTAGTTTCAAAACAAAGAGACGCCGACCAGTAAAACGAAAAAATTGTATTGACGTTTCGGCGCCCAGAACGGGGGCCTTGTTCACAATGGAAACACACCAAGAGGGTTCGTCTTTTTAAAAGCTATAGTAATCGCCGTAAAGATCGCGCGTAAATCGGGTTAAGATTGCCCTCGTTACGATTAAGCGTGTGAGCCGTTGTCTGTATCACCAGGGACTCGAGATGAAGCCGTGATGTTGTCAGTTTCTCTTTTTCGATGATTCTTGCTTTTTCCCAATCTATTCTGTGATTTGCCGTCACCGCGTGCTCTGCCAAGGCGTTATTGCGGGTATCTTCTTTCTGCACATCACGAGCATGTTGCTGTAGGCGCTTCTTGTAACTTCCGGTTTCGCCGATGTAAACACCGTTGCAATCTGCACAAGGGATGGCGTAGACAACTCCTGGGAACTTCTCTTTTGGCAACTGATCTTTGACGTTCATCAGTTGTTGTCGCATTTTCTTGACAGGGACATGGGCAACTTGCACGTCATACTCTCGTAATACACGGGCGAGGCACTCACTTGTTTTCGGCACATAAGGAATAGCCGCACGTTTTTTGGGCGGAAGAGGGGCGTCCGGATGACGAGGCCGTGACAGCCGTCGTTCTGTGGACCTGATGAAATGGCTTGGGTAACCACAGCTAGTGAGATCTTTTCGTACCCTTGACGCGTCCGCAGCGGCGTCAGTGGTGTTTGTGCATATCTTCTTGGCCCGCTGCATTAAACTGCTCACAACGGCTCTTTTTTGGGCGGCAGGATGGACGGAACTGAAATGTAGGTAGCGGCCTGTATGTGTAGCCTTTCTATACACGCTAAACGACAACTTCTGGCCTTTCCTTGAGACGAGGACGTCCAGAAAAGGCAGACTGCCGTCCACCTCTTCTTCCAACGTAAACTGAATGGCGTCTTCCTGGCTGTTCAGGTGTGTCAGAAACTGGCTCACCGCGTCCTTGTGCAGAATGCAAAAGCAGTCGTCGATGTAACGGAAGAAGACCTTGGGGGCAGGGTGAAAGGAGGTTAACGCGCGTCGCTCCAATGACTCCATGGTGAGGTTAGCGGCCGTCACCGAAACAGAAGCACCCATGGGGGTCCCATGGACTTGCTTGTAGTAGTTTCCCCTAAAAACAAAGTAGGTATTGCTCAGGCAGAAAGCAAGCAGCCGGCGCAGGTCCCGTGCTTCTATTGGCGATCTTTCCGGTAGAGAGGCATCGCTATCGAGCGCAGCGGTGCATACGTCGACAGCAAGGTCAGTCGTATGCACCGCTGCGCTCGATAGCGATGCCTCTCTACCGGAAAGATCGCCAATAGAAGCACGGGACCTGCGCCGGCTGCTTGCTTTCTGCCTGAGCAATACCTACTTTGTTTTTAGGGGAAACTACTACAAGCAAGTCCATGGGACCCCCATGGGTGCTTCTGTTTCGGTGACGGCCGCTAACCTCACCATGGAGTCATTGGAGCGACGCGCGTTAACCTCCTTTCACCCTGCCCCCAAGGTCTTCTTCCGTTACATCGACGACTGCTTTTGCATTCTGCACAAGGACGCGGTGAGCCAGTTTCTGACACACCTGAACAGCCAGGAAGACGCCATTCAGTTTACGTTGGAAGAAGAGGTGGACGGCAGTCTGCCTTTTCTGGACGTCCTCGTCTCAAGGAAAGGCCAGAAGTTGTCGTTTAGCGTGTATAGAAAGGCTACACATACAGGCCGCTACCTACATTTCAGTTCCGTCCATCCTGCCGCCCAAAAAAGAGCCGTTGTGAGCAGTTTAATGCAGCGGGCCAAGAAGATATGCACAAACACCACTGACGCCGCTGCGGACGCGTCAAGGGTACGAAAAGATCTCACTAGCTGTGGTTACCCAAGCCATTTCATCAGGTCCACAGAACGACGGCTGTCACGGCCTCGTCATCCGGACGCCCCTCTTCCGCCCAAAAAACGTGCGGCTATTCCTTATGTGCCGAAAACAAGTGAGTGCCTCGCCCGTGTATTACGAGAGTATGACGTGCAAGTTGCCCATGTCCCTGTCAAGAAAATGCGACAACAACTGATGAACGTCAAAGATCAGTTGCCAAAAGAGAAGTTCCCAGGAGTTGTCTACGCCATCCCTTGTGCAGATTGCAACGGTGTTTACATCGGCGAAACCGGAAGTTACAAGAAGCGCCTACAGCAACATGCTCGTGATGTGCAGAAAGAAGATACCCGCAATAACGCCTTGGCAGAGCACGCGGTGACGGCAAATCACAGAATAGATTGGGAAAAAGCAAGAATCATCGAAAAAGAGAAACTGACAACATCACGGCTTCATCTCGAGTCCCTGGTGATACAGACAACGGCTCACACGCTTAATCGTAACGAGGGCAATCTTAACCCGATTTACGCGCGATCTTTACGGCGATTACTATAGCTTTTAAAAAGACGAACCCTCTTGGTGTGTTTCCATTGTGAACAAGGCCCCCGTTCTGGGCGCCGAAACGTCAATACAATTTTTTCGTTTTACTGGTCGGCGTCTCTTTGTTTTGAAATGTATCCCCCCGGCCAGACGGGATTCCGTCACACTCTCGACTTCAGATATTTAGTTTCTCTTTAATGTACAAATTATAAATTTTTAGTATATCTATAATGTATTAATATATATGTTTCGTGTATTTAATATACTGTAATATATTTGTTTATATTTTAGTATATTTTGTTGTGTAATAAATTTACCAAGCAGACAGAAAATGTAGTTTTGACGCATTTATAAGAAAGTTGAAAATATTACTCCCAGCATAATTACAAAGCATTCATATTGCAATTTAAACATAGGGACAAAAAACACAAAATTAATATGAATATAATACAATGTGTTCGAAATCTATTTCTAGCACAGGCTTTCTTCGCTAAGGGTATGCTTGTTGCCCATCACATGAAATGAGGCAGCGCCGGCACAGAGTCTCGACGGTGGGAGCATGTGGACTACGATTAAAACAGTCGCGCGTAGTCTAAGGCGTAGCGAATGGCAGAAAGAGAGCAGAAATTAACGGATAGTTGTGCGTTGAGCAATGCACATGACAACGTCAACGCATGTGCCTGACCGAGCCGAAAAGAGAGTCCCGCACGGCAACAAGCAATGCTGCGCAAAGAACAATAGCTTCAAAATCATAATAAAAAATATTGAAAAGAAAGTCTAAATCGAGGATCAAATGTTCCATGGGCTTCGTTCATAAATGCAGGACGTAGTTTAACTTTAGTGATGCCGGAGGCTGAAGAGACATGCGGCATCCGCGATGGTCCTGCCGATTGCTAAGGTTCTCACGTCATCTGTATTATTCGAAACGTCGGGAGTTAGATACCGGTTGCTGCACCACCACGTCGACACTGCATCATCACGTAGCAGAACTAACTGTTCAAGCTGCGTGGCCATTCACTGGTCGTAGCACAGAATGATATTGTGCACATTTGCGCTTAAAAATAAATCACACTATGTACAGTTTGGTATACAGAGGCCAAACTGGCAGATGGTGTAAATGATCGGGCACGCGAAGATAATAGTTCCCTGAAAAATATCTGATGAAAATAATCGGCCACGTCCTGCAGGAATTTTGAAAACTGTGTTCGGACTTTAAGCAAAATTTTAGTCATGGAAAAAGAAAAAAAAAGGCAGGGGAGGCAAATTCTGGAGGCTTATCATATTATCATATTAGGCAGCAATGCATTGACACGTGCGTCAGTGCACCGTTTTTGCTGCTCACGAACAAGGAATTTAACTTACTGAGCAGAAGTGCGCGTGTAAGGTTGATAAGCATAATAGTTATCTTTTGCTGCTTGCTGGAACTGGAACATGTAACCATACTTCCGTGACTCGCCACATCTGTGTTGTTTTTTAGCATATGCGTGTCTTGGTGACCTAGGTTGGCCGTCTGTCGATTGAACGTCAGGCGTTTGTCCAGAGTTCTCCTTAATTCTTCTCCCAGTGATGTTATGTCTGTTTACCAGCACCGCTGTTGCTTTCCGCGTCCAGCCTTCAGTTTATTGCTAAATTGCTAGTTTACTGGACATTCAGCCGTTCGTGCTTGAATATATAGTTCTATTATCTCTTATGAGGCGTTATCTGATATTTTAATTTTTGCTACATGTATGCAATAAAGCTCTGAATACCTCTTTGAGTCCTGTTCGGGAGTTGGAAAGTCTGCATTCACAGGCCCGGATGGCGCCAAAAAAAAGTTGGAAGTCTCAACCGTGTCTTATTTCTGCTAGAAAAGCGAAAAGGGTGCACGAAAAAAGAAGTACGATCAAGCAATAGGTTTTGAAACGTGCTTGCTGATGTAAGCCCCATGCAGCAGATATCTCAAATAATAAAAAAATCGTAGAAAACACTCATGTATAAGGACTCATCGGACAAAGTGAAGCAGTGTGTTCAGCATTTATCACATTGCTGCAATGGCATTGTCGTAGAAATGAAAAGGCAGCCAGCTGACATTGCTGACCTTATGAAAAAAGCTGGAGGAGCTTTAACTCCTTCAACGTCCTTGCCGGACATTGAAGGAGTTGAAGCAGTTTTTTTTAGACTTTGCCCTGTAGATACTACCATCACTGTGGGATGCATCTATCGCTGTCCTTCTTTCGATCTGATTACAACGCAATCTTTGTACGCGTATATGCAGCAGCTTGTGAAGGGAAACAAGGTGATATTACTGGGCGACTTCAGTCTACTGACATTAACCGGCACACACTACATCGTCGACCACCTTGCACCGATGTTCTTCTTGATATCATGCTTTCTTTCGACCTAACCTAGATAATAAACGAGCCTACGTGGGTACAAGGATCTAGCTCAAACATTTTAGACCTAGTATTTCTTAGTAATCATGTGCCTATCCATGAGGTAAAATCCGAAGTGTCAGCCGGCCTGTCGTACGACAAAATGGTCTACTGTTCTGTCCCATATAATGGTTCTCTAGCTTCTTCACGATCAACAATAATGTATAAAGATTACAGCAGAGCCGATGATACAGGCATCATTGATACACTGTCACTCGAATTCTCATCCTTCCATCAACTCGCACACGATACAAACACAAACATCGAATCCCTATGGCATATATTTAAAACAGTTGTGTCATACTGTGTCACTAACTACGTATCATTGAAAACTAAAAGGACCCACAAACATAACCCCTGGATAACTCGAACCGTAGTCCACGCAAAAAGAAATGTTCGACGACTCAGAAAGAGATAGAAAGACCATCCGTCACAACGAACAGTTCTAAAACTTATTTCCTCTGTTGATGATTTGAAATCAAAAATGAAAAGGACTAAGACTTATTATTTTACACAAACGCTTCCGAAATTTCTAGAAAATTCTCCCAAAAAATTCTGGCGTTATATAAACCCTAATAAACAAGGTGAAAGACAGGCATCGCCGGAGGATAACAGAAATGCAGCAACTACTTTAAATAACTACTTCTGCTCCATCTTCACAACGGATAACGGAGAGCTACCAGGAATGAACTCTAGCGCAGGTGTGACAATCGAACCACTAACGGTAACTGAACCAGGAGTGTTAAGCCTTTTACTAAATCTGGACACTAAGAAAGCACCAGGGCGTGATAACCTCTTTAACATATTCCTACATAGATATGCCGAGTGGATAGCTAAATTCCTGGTACTACTCAACAAATCTTTATCCACTTGCACCCTCCCTAGGGATTGGAAAACCGCCAAGATAACACCGATACACAAATCAGGAAATAAATCCGACCCTTCGAACTTCCGACCTATATCACTAACGAGCACAGTATGCAAGTTTTTAAAACATATTGTTTCAAAACACATAAGCGCTTATCATCAAGTACATGACATTTTAACCCCGTGTCGGCACGCTTTCGTAAGGGTATTTCTACTATTACTCAACTAATTGAATTAACACATGACATATCCACGAGTATTGATAACCAGAAACAAATTAGCCTTATATTTTTAGACTTCTCGAAAGCTTTTGACCGTGTGTCGCATACTAAACTTATTGCAACAACTTCAACTTATTTTAGGAACTGGCCCTATTCTAAACTGGATTAAAGACTATCTTAGTAGTCGCATGCAATTTGTTGAAATTAACGATGAGAAATCAGCGACAACTAAAGTTACATCGGGAGTACCCCAAGGAAGTGTCCTAGCACCAGTACTGTTCCTAATGTTTATAAATTACCTACCAGCTTGTGTTTTACAGAATATTAAACTTTTCGCAGATGACTGCGTCCTTTACAAGAAAATTAACTCTTTTGATGACCATATAGTTTTAAATAACGCCTTAACAGCAGTGTACCAGTGGTGTCAGAATGGGCAGATGGACATCAGTTTAAATAAATCTGTTCTTTTTCTATAACTAGGAAAAAACACACATCAGCTTTTCAGTACACGCTTAATTATATTCATCTTGAATCTGTCCTTGAGCATAAGTACCTTGGTGTGACACTAACCTCTGATTTCAGATGGGATTCGCACGTTAATATCATCAAACCTAATCAACTAAAACAAGTCTTCTTCATTAATAGACGCCTTAAACTAGCACCCTCTGAAACAAAATTACTAGCATATAAAACTATTGTCAGACCTATTCTAGAATACGGCAATACCGTTTGGTTTCCATTTACTAACATGCTCATTTAAAAACTTGAAGGGGTGCAGGGAAAGGCACTAAGATGTGTATATAAAAAAACTCCCTTACAGACTCACCAACACAGTTACTAAAACGTGGTGAACTCCTAACCCTGGAGAGCAGAGCAAAATTCGCAAGACTTAAAATTATGTATCAGCTAATACACAACCAACTAAACGTGCCCGCTACAAAACACATAACGATCACAAAAACTAGATCGACCCGCCACAACTTCACACGCAAAGTAAACGTGTTTTCATTCCGTACTGACATATTCAAATACTAATTTTTTCCTCGAGCTACACGAGAATGGAACAATCTAAACATAGATATTACTAACAGCTCATCATTAGATGCGTTCAGTGCCCTGGTTATAGATCACCTGTTTGTTTCCCAGTAGTTATTCTCATTTTCCACACTTTTCTGCCTTTTTTATTTTTACCGTTTAGTCTGTGCCTAGATTGAAAATACAACACTAACTGCAGCCGACTCTCTTTTTTGGTATGCTTGTCATCATGTTTGCCGCCTATTATTTGTACCTCAACTTGAATTCTCTAACCGATTTCGTAACTATTTTTGCCATATGTTATTGTTCAAATTGTTTACTTAAAAACATGTGCACTACAACTGTACCATTCGGAGCCCTTCCTGTTACTGTCTCTGATGGGATTTCAGTACAAAAAAAACACTACTCCCGAACTTCGCATCCGATGCTCTACCAACTTCGTTACAGCGGCAGCTGTACAAACTTCTTTTTTGGGGTATTTACGTAGCATGTAACCTAATCTTGACAGTCTTCACCAGCGCCATCCTCGTCCATAGCGGCGGAAGTAGTACGT
Source organism: Amblyomma americanum (assembly GCA_030143305.2). NCBI lineage: Eukaryota > Metazoa > Arthropoda > Arachnida > Ixodida > Ixodidae > Amblyomma > Amblyomma americanum. The sequence continues at coordinate 94,720 of JARKHS020029234.1, read as the reverse complement.
CTATATTCCCGCGTGTGCAACGTGGAAAGTCATCTAACGGTGAAGGCGAAAGCTATGCTAGAGCCTTCTTAAACTACCACGACAAACCACTGCCAGAATCGAGACCCTGGTTAAGCTATTGAGCAGATAAATGAAGGAAAATGAGATGTTGGCTATGACATATATATATGGGACGGAAACCAAGCAGCATATAATGATGTTTTTATTTTTTATTAGTTTTAAAATTTTTGGTGTTAATCACTTTAGATTAGGAGTCTAATTATTTTAGCGCGTAAATATACTTTATTACAAACAAGGAAAAAAAAGCCCGTACACACATAAGTCTGCTTACGTTCGAGAAGGCGTAAACCCGCCCGCTAAATTCGCGAACGCAGTCGCCGCGCGCGCTGTGGCGTGATGTAACCCGATGAGTCGCAGCTGGCAATTCTACCTCCACATGGCTCTACGTAGTCGCCACTGCCAATCCCCCGCACCTCTTCTCATCTGCGCGCTAACATCGTGAAGGCAGTCCCCGCCGTACCGCTGCCCGCGCTCCAGCATTAGGGTTTGACACGATACCTAATTGGTTAATGCCGATATATGCAGAATTGGTCTTTCTCTACTCAACATTCATAGATCCCTGGGAGAGTCTTCATGCTATTTTTCGCCGGTGGAATCTTTGCATCAAGGATACTCTACCTGACAACCTCGCTGGAACCATGTTTAATTTAATCGCCACCTGCTAGGTTGCATGAGGTCGCTCTCTTTTATGGGTACTGTCGACGTAATGGAATAACACCCATTTACGCAGAGCTGATTTTTCTCTGCACAGCATTCATAGATCCCTGGGAGTCTTCATGCTCTTTTTCGCCGGTGGAATTTTTGCCATCCAGGATACTTTACCTGACAACCTCACGGGAACCATGTTTAATCTAATCGCCACCTGCTAGGTTGCCTGAGGTCGCTATCTTTTAAGGGTACTGTCGACGTAATAGAATAACGCCCATTTATGCAGAGCTGCTTTTTCTCTGCACAGCATTCATAGATCTTCGGGGTGGTCATACTGTTCCTAGCGCAGTGGTGCAGCGGTGAGGCGGTGCCTCAGTGCTCTGATATATAAGGTGCCTCCACCGGGGGTACTTGTGCGATCTAGGTTCGTCTTTCCGAGCAGCCTTGCGCGACCAGTCTTAATTTAACTGCCAGTGCCCTGGGGTGGCATGTGCTGCCACCGGTTGGACTTGTGCTGCCACCGGTGGGACTTGTGCGATCGATGTTGCTCAAGAGCAACTTCGCACGAACAATCATTAATTTAACCGCCACATGCCAGGATGCATGAGGGCGCCATCTTTTATGGATACCATCGAGCTATTAGGATAATGTTCACATATGCAGAGCTGGTCTCTGTCTACATAACATTCCTAGGTCTTCGGGTACGATGTGTATCAGCAGCCCTTCCATTGCATTATCCGAGAGAGAATTGAGTTATTTGACCTACCACGTGCCTTCGTGATAACTTTTTGTCTTGATAAGACTTTCAATATATATATATATATATATATATATATATATATATATATATATATATATATATATATATATATATATATATATATATATATATATATATATATATATATATATATATATATATATATATATATATATATATATATATATATATATATATAGATATATATATATATATATATATATATATATATATATATATATATATATATATATATATATGCCTTTTGTTCTTCAATAAAAAACCAGTTGACAGTCAGCGCTTGTTCGGGTTAGTCTTTCGTATCGTGTCCTGTTCTTGCGCTTTGAGCAAAATGGTAAATACTTACCAACTCGCCGAAATTTCCGCCTTGCTGATCTTAGGGAGTCCTCATATCGCTCCTAGATCAGTCGTGCAGCGGTTAGGCAGTGCACCAGTGCCCTGAGATAGAAGGTGCTGCCACCTGTGGCACTTTTGCGATCCAGGTTGGTCTTCCTGAGCAACCTCGCGTGGCCAATAATTAATTTAGCTTCCAGTGCCCTGGGGTGGCTGGTGCTGCCACCGGTGCGACTTCTACGACCTAGGTTGGTCTTCCTGAGCAACCTCGCGTGGCCAATAATTAATTTAGCTCCCAGGGCACTGGGGTCGCAGGTGCTGCCACCGGTGGGACTTCTACGATCCCGGTTGGTCTTGCCGTGCAACCTCGAGCGGTCAGTCGTTACTTTAACCGCCACCTACCAGCTTGCATGGGGATGCCGTATTTTATGGGTACCATCCAGCGTCAACACACACAGAGGAGGTTTCGCTCAGTTTGGGAAGTCCTATGCTTTAAAAGCAAGCACTTGCTGCAGCGAAAGTGGTATACACAACCACTACCTCCGAATTTTGCGTCCGGTGCTCTACCAACTGAGCTACGGAGATAACAGCCCAATCTGATTTGGGGGTATTTATTTAGCATTTAACGAAGCTTTAAATGTGTTGGATACTATTTCGAGTAGTTCTAATTGACGCTGCTATTTTCAAGGATGTTTACCATTTTGTCGCCAAATGTTATTGCATTGCTATTAATCTAGAGAAACTAATTGAATAACAATTCAATTATTCCAAAGAATTTTTCTGTATTACTCTAAGGAGGTTGGTATAATAGGAGAATGGCAACTTTGCAGTGAACAACTGAAATAGGTTCATGTGCCTTAGTTATAACAGTGTAATCAGAGAAAATTTCGTAAAACACGTTCCTATTGATATAAGAACACACCACCTCCGCGTTTCTTTTCTCGGAACAGAGAATTGTTATATTCCGAAAAGTGCTTGTTACGGGCAGGCAACCTATAATACGTCTCTGTTAAGCTATTGACATCAAAACCGCAACTTATTCTTCCAGGTTTTATTCTGTTTCATCGAATTCGTTCCTGAGGCTTTGCGCATTTGAATAATGAAGAGAAAGTGTTTTAAGAGCGGGATAAATGTGTCTAAATACTAGGTTGTGAAACATATTGTAATGAGACGACAGTGCTCTTCAGGGCTTCGGTGGTTGCTTGATGCTGCTTGACAGCTGTTAACAGGATTACATCCAGATCATCTTCTGCATCCCTTATTATCTCCAGTGAGTTCGGCTCCCCTCTTAGTAGAAGTGTTCCTTCAGAAGTTCACACGAAGAGGTAGTTTGAATCTCTGACCTTTGTTTTGGCGAGCCAGTTTTTTTTTGTTTACAGCAGTTAGACTATCATAAACCGAAGTATAATTTAGACTGTATCTGGGCAGCCGGAGTTACGCGCTCACAAGTTCGAGTGAGACTTCAAAAGACGTCAGGTATCCTTGCGGCCTACCTCCACCTGCAAGGCTTACAGATTTCAACCAAAAAGTGCTTGCTTGTTGCTTTTACATGCAAGAACACTTCTCATTATACCGTGTGCATAAACGTCACAGCAATACCCTACGCAAAGAGCAATCGGTTTTTGGGAGTAATTATCGACCAAAATATATCATGGACTCCCTATGTTTCATACATGAAAAAGAGGCTAACAGCGATTTTTCACGTTGCCGCCGTTCTTGATTGGAAACTGGTGGCGATAGAATTTTTTCGCTACAGCCTCCCTAGACTTGGAAACATTCGATAAACAAACATACGAAGTCTGCAAAGCGTTTAAGCACAAGCTCTCCGGACTTCCCTAGGATTGAAGAAATGTGCCTCTACGGCTGCATCTCTGCTTATCGCCAAGGAGCATCCAATCCCTACCTACCTAACAGTTGACGCACAGAGGGCACATTTTCGACAAATATCCCGGGTCCCCTCTGACCATCTTGCCAGTCTTCCTATTACCAGGTCAGGTGCATAGTTAACAAACACCATTGATGCACATAGCGTCATTCTGCCGTCCCAGTTTACACTTGCCTCTAGACCGTCCTCGCCATTTTGGAGCCTGCACAATCTCCGTGTGCTTCTTTCAATACCTGGCATCAGGAAGAAGATCGATTCATCGCCGATGGAGCTAAATCAAATCACTCTTGAATATTTCTATGAGCACAATGCAAACCGGGTGCACGTCTACACCGACGGCTCAGTGAATCCTATCAGTTCATCGGACTCCGTGGTTATCCCCGCAAAGACTATAGAAATTAGATTTAGGATAGCTCACCAGTCTTCTTCGACGGGTGCAGAACTCACCACTCTTCGTGCCGCCATTGAACAAATCAATCAGCAGCGCCCTCAGCAGTGGTCTGTTTTCACAGATTTCAAAGCTGCCCTCCAAGGATTACAAGCTGTTCTTCACCGTGAAGCCCATGAAGAACAGGTCGCGGAAATCCGACAACTACATCACTGTGCCATAAATGAAGAACACAACATTATCTTGCAATGGCTACCGGGGCACAGCGGCATAATAGGCAATCACTGCGCGGATGAGGTCGCGCGAACTGCTCACCACGACGGCGATTTTTGGGCGATCCCCATTCCGAGATCAGACGCAGCGGGCAGGTTCCGCGCACTAGCATGGGACATCACGCTAGCCACGTCGAACCAATTTTCCAATTCACGTTTAAAATCCTTGGACCCAGATCTGAAGCTGCGGCTTTTATCCGGCCTACCACGACGTGAAGAAACATTCCTGTGTTGACTGCGGCTTCCTGTACCTTTCACCAACCATTACTCGTTCCTAAACGGCATGGCTGATAGGCCTGCATGTGCCATTTGCGGGTGTGGTGACACTATATCCCACATTCTTTGTGAATGTTTGCCTCTAGTGCCGAAAGGCAGTCTCTCTGCCGTGCGCTGGGGCGTCTAGATCGGCGCCTACTGAGGGAAATGAAGATTCTCGGCCACTGGCCTCGGCGATCGTCGGCGGTGAAGGCATCCAAGGCACTGCACTGCTTCTTGCGAACTTCTGGCCTGCACGATGGACTGTGACATTAACGAACGCTGACTTTTCATAGTGATTTCAATGTTCTGCTTCTCTTCTTTCTCTTTCATCTTTTTATCCCCTCGCCCCTTTTCTTTCGTGCAGGGTAGCAAACCGATTATTCTAACGGTTAACCTCCCAGCCTTTCCTATTCTTCCTTCTCCTCCTTCTGTCGGAGAAAAGGCGGCGTCAGCGTCGTTGGTCGCCAAACAGAACTCCCGCAAAAATCCTGCAGAAGCAACCTAGGCGACTCAGGCTCCTCACAATCCAGTAGGCAGGTTGTGATCCTGCCACAATATTAAGTGACCTTAATTGTGACGTCGTCAGAACCTGCCTAGCGGACTGTGAGCAAATTTCCCACCATGGCAGGTGGCAGCTGAGTGACTGATTGGTCGCGAGAGATTGCTAGGGAAGGGCAGCCTGGGTTGCACAAGCCCCACCGGTGGCAGCGCCCATCATAGTGGGGCGCAGTGGCGCATCGCTCGACCGCTGCATAGCTGCTCCATCGCTGGTCCAGAGAATTATGGCCGTAGAGAATGCCCAATTTTGTATATATGGGAATTCACCCATTAATGTTATCGCGTCGCACCTTTAAGGCGTGCATCAAGTGTCCCTTCCAGTGTTTTTTAAACGAAAAATTGTAAATGTTGAAAAATCACCCTAATTATGAATAAACGTTGCAAATTAATGGTCGCGTGGTTGTGCCCTGTTTTTTCGTAAAAATGTTTAAGCGATTGCAAATGAAAATCGGTCGGGATGTTTTTAAAAGACGATTACAAAGCTCAAAAGCGAATATTAATCTCGAAAATTTTCTGGAACAGGAGAGCTTTATATCTTTTTTTCGTTAGTTGGCAACGAGGAACTATGTGAATTAGAGGCGAATATGAACCGAAATGTTAAATTCTGAACATCCTCTGCCCTATGAATTTAGAGGTTTTGGTGGCTACTGTCGATTAAATCATCATATTCCGAAGTTAGCTGGGCAACTAAATTGTGCGCATATAGCTGCACCTAAGATTTTCAAATACCGCTACACGTGGCCTTCTCTGGAGAAAGCGCAGCTGGCCTTCCACGTTGTTCCAGATGGATTTAGTAAGACAATCCCCCATGATGTTATTAATAGTTATAACATCTGGTTATGTAATGATCACTGTGGTGAATGCAGCCTCGATGATTAGGAGGCCTCTGGATAGTTCTGGGTGTGTTACACAGTTCTAAGCGAGAACAACGATTGTTGCAGGCGTTGACGGAATGAGGGAGCGAAGATGTTGAGATGTAGAAATAAAGAGGTGCTGTACGAGCTCTGTTTGGAGTCTGATGGCGGCGGCATAAACTTGCTGGGCAGGTGTGCACTGCAAAGCTTCCTTGAATGCTGCACAAATACACACGAGAACATGTGGAATTGTATGAAGGAACTGCGCCGTGTCGCCGTGAGCCGTGATTGCCGTCTTAAGCTATGCATGTGGGAAGGCTCGACAAGTCAATTGAATAGCTGGTGATAATCAGTCGTGGTGTGGCCTCTATGCAGAGTCGAGTTGAATCTTGTTCAAAGATTGCGCTCTTGAAGTACCGGCATCTGTTGGTAACAGCGGCAGTTGGGACGGCAAAATTAGAAACCCATGTGCTCACTGAGGCTTCTGCGAGACATTCTGCTGTGAGGTCCTGGACATGGCGCGTCTTTGGGCATTTGGTAAAATGGTCCAGCACGCCGAGAACGTATCGCTATTGTTTCCACGGAGAAAGGGTGCCGATGATATCCAGGTGAGCATTCTTGAAATGTTTCATTGGCGGGAGGAACAATTGGGGAGAGCTTCTGGTGTGGCGGTACACTTTGGAGTGTGGCGAGCAAGACAAGAACGTGCCCATGCTCGCACGTCGGTATTTTTACTGGGCCATACGCAAAATTGAGCCACAAACATTTGGAAAGCCCGGATACGAGGATGAGCGAAAATATTTCATCATAATCATCATCATTAGGCTTACTATGCCCATTGTGCAAAGGCCTTTCCCATATCCATGCAATTAACCCGGTCCTTTGCGCGCTGCGCCCAGCGCATGCCAATAAACTTCTTAATCCCGTCCGCTTTAACTTTCTGCCTCCACCTGCTACGCTGGATGCGGGCGCCATAAGGCCCGTGGGGCCATCGTGATCTAGATGTGTGAGCAGAGTGGCGTTGAGAATATATAAATGCTCAAAAATTAGGCGTCTTATATAGGTTGTGACAAAACGACGGGAGAGTTGAGTGGAGGCCATATGTGATGTGCTTGTTTAATGTGCACGCTAAATATTGGAGCTCGAAACTGCTTGACTTTCACCTGAAATGATGTAGCACTTAGTCATGTTGGTGAACTTTGGCCTATTCGTCGTAAGGAACTCCGGTCGTTTTAGCAGCCTCCACGCGGCTACGTACGTATTCCGTGATGTTTAACACACCGTTGATGTGTTGGCTTCAATAGCGAAAAAAGCGACGAGTGCGAGCTGTCTTACCTCACCAGGTGAGTAGTCAATTGCTGAGAACCCATAGTAACGGATGAGAGGCTTCCGATTTGTAAAAGGTGTGAAGCGTCGTACTTCCAGCAAGAGGTGAAAGTGCTTCCCTCACAGATAAGCTGCCAGGAGCACGTGGTAGAACGCGATGAAGCGTATTTTAGCCGCTGATATTTTCGTAAAGAAAGCGAATTTATTCCTGACTCTACGCCTAACTGCAAATGTTCTGCGCATACAGCAATGCTGGATGCGTGCACCATAAGGCCGTGAGGGCATTATGTGATAGGTTTGTGAGCAGAATGGCGGTTGGCAACTGGGCCTTGATAACAGTAAATGCTATGTCTGCCATCTCTGCGACGTTAAGAGCTTTGCTGGCTTGGTTGTTTTCAGAACTTCTAAGGTATTCAGCGGAGGAGCGCAATAAAGTATGAAATACTACCTCTAAAAGTTCAGCAAGGCGAGGACGCAGCGTAGTAGTTGCAAGGAACTGGGCGAGGAAATTTTGCAATAGCTTCAATTTTGAATGGAAGGGGTCTGATGTCATCGCTGCTCAGGTTATTGACGAAATCTATCGATAAGCCGCAGATTTCGCACTTGCCAATATTGATAACGAATCTATGAGTGTAAAGACCTTGACAATAAGTTTAAGGTGTTCTAGCTGAGGTTCCGGGGGCGCGCTGGCGGCCAGAATTTTGTCGACGTAGGCGAGAACGAAAGGTACGCCACAAGCTACCACGTCAGTCAATTGCTGGAATGTCTGTACGATATTCATTAGGACCAAAGGCGTTCGCAGATAGTTGAATAGGCAAGATCCGTCATGATCGCTCTTCGGGCAATGTTCTCTGGGCCATATCGATCTAATAGGACGTTTTGGCTACGTCTATTTTTGAAAATATCGGCGAGACCGACACTAAAACGCTGAATCTTCGGCACAGTGTATCGGTTACGATTGGTAGCCGCGTTCGCAGGGCGATAATCTGCACTGAAGCGCCAATTAGCGTTTTTTTGGTACCAAGTGAAAGGATGGGGACCAGCCGCTGCTGGAATGATGAGCTATGTCTATTGGCAGCGTGTGCGCAAACTTGTATCTATGGTTGCTCAGGTTCTATGTTGGAGACGACGTGGCGAAGCATGGCAAGGCAGGCTGTTGCTGGCTGTGTGAGGCTGAACGCTGTCAGCCACTGATGCGGCCCATCAGAGGGAGCAGTGAATAAAGGATGGTCTTGAAGCAATGCGGCGATAGGTTCTGGAATCACGAGCTGAATTGTAAAGGCAAATGGGGCAATTATATAAAGCTCGCTAGCTATGCTCAATCTGGTAGTCGGATCCATGAACTTCTTATAGACCAGAGATACCGAAGTAAGAGAGGATAGCAGCTCCCAGTATGAAGTAACTATCAGAAGGGAGAACGAAGATGCACCGGAGAGTTCAGCGTAGAAACACTAATGGTCGAGCGTTGGCGGCTTGCAACTGTAGAAATGGCGTGCAGTGCACGTCGTCTGGTGTTGCAGATAGCACGCTCAGATCTGCGCATGTGTCAGCTAGGAACTGGAGTACGTTGAGGTGTCCCTCACAAAGAAGAGGCGACTGGTGTCTCGAAAGTGTCAGTCGTCGCTGCTGCTAGCGCTCCAATAAGGTAGTTACCTACCAGACAAGTATCACCAACTCCAAGCCAGAGATGGTACCAGCATGGGGTACGCGGCTGTCTAGGTGACCTCGATGGGGAGGATAGACAAGGAGGAGAAAAAGGCCGAAAGGGAAGCGGTTGGCCAGCACTGCGGTCACACGCAAGCCGTCCCAAAAGCCGCGTGGATGAGGCGCGCAGGCGACGAATTTAGAGAGCTTGCGTAGATCCTCCCGAAGGACAGAAATAATGCCCTGCTATGGAGCCGGAGGGTGTGGGCTTGCAAACTGAGCGAGGCTATCCTTATGAGTTAGGGCTCAATTGTGTTATCTGAAGCTCTTGCAGAAACAATCAGGTGAACTGACACGGCCTCGCGTGCTTTCTTGACAATGACAGTGGCGTTTTGAGGATTTCGTATGGCTTCACAGTCTGGGATGCAGTTAAGGGTGTCGGACACTTCGAAGGCCACGTTACTGAGCAGGGCGACAAGCCGTAAGCAGGTGGCCCTAGCGTGCTGCTGCGAGGTGTTTTGCACGGCTTGGATGCTGGCCTCCTCTTGACGAACCATATATCAGGACACATGGAAGCAGTTAAGCTGGCACCTTGGTGTCACAGTGGCCCATGGAGCCAGAAGAGCGAGATGCGAAAACAGGAGCGGGCTGTTCCTTGGTCCGCTTTCACCAATGCCGCTATATCGCAAGGGATGATTCAGATGACCTAGCCGTAGGACTAAGCCTTCCAGAAAAGATGTTTATTCAAAGCAGCGCTGGTGCCGGGTTCCTTGCGCCTTCCTGCATTCTGCATCTCTAACCATGCAAGCGCGGCCGCAAGCAAAGCACCGCCCCATATGTATCTGTCAATTTTTACGATTAAAGAAATTCCCCAATAGTGCAACTGTGTTATTTCATTCCCATCAAAATTTTCTTCAAAAACCATCCCTACCTGACCAATCTGCAGCAAAGATAAAGAGCTGCATTACCTTGTTTTTTAGTGTGAAATGAAATGAGCAATTCAAAACTTGTTTTATTTTCTTGCCATTCGTAGATGTGGTGCTTTAAAAATAGTAAAAATCGCAAGTTCTACTACAATCTCCAGGAATGTGCTTCCATTTTAGTGGAAGCTCTTTATCGCTCGCCAGCTTCGTTAAAAAAACAGAACATGATTGAGGTCGTCACTTGGCGAACCTGTTAAGGCGAGCCGTAGTTTTCCTGTAGTTTTTTTTATTTTTAGGGAATTTGGTTTCGGTTCATCTGTATAAAGCGCTTGGGGTAAAATTTTTGCACACTTTTGATCAAGCGCAAACTAGCAGCTTCGATGGTGGTGGACACAATGTTGTGACCACTCGGGATAATCTCGTTGCTGGGAGATAATTAAGCCACTCATATCTGTTCTGCAGAACAGCGCCGGCAAAGAGAAAGAAATCAGCCGACTCTTACGAAATGCGGTGGTCCGCACACAGTGACATTTTCTGAGAAAACAAATTTTCCTGTTGTCTGTGCTGGTTATGGACGGCGGCGAACGATTAAAGTTTTGATGAAGTTAAGGGTCTTCACACGGCTCCAGCGGGGCCTGTGCCCCTGAGGAAGACCGCGAACTCCGCCACACGTTTTCCGGATGGTGTCAGAATCTTTACGACACCAGTTCAGTTCCCCAGCAGCACCAGACTATTGAATGTACCCTTCTTGATGAGCAACTTCCTCCAGCTAGAGTAGTCTCTCCCTTTGCACTTAGCCGTCGTCGTTCTCTCTCAATCGCCCTGTCTACTCTTCTATTAGGTCACTATCTCTCCATGGCCGTTCTCTCGCTCTTTGTCTCATGCGGCCTCGGTCTGCCAAAGCTCCAGAGGAAAACTTATACGCAGAGTTCCCGAGGCAAGCACTGCTCTTTATACTCTAATGTCAACAGTATTCCATTCCCAATGTTGTAGACGTGTGAGTTGATGGCGTAGCCGGTCTCAAGCTTGCGGGAACGCGTGGTAGTGTGCCTGTAATTACCACCACCCCGTGGAATATACTGAATAAAATAACGATACTAGTTGCGAGCTTTTCCCTTCTCAAGGCTCGCACTCCTAAGCCTGGTCATCCAGCAGGTTTTACTAAGCATGTCTAGAGTAGGAAGGCAAGTTGGGCTATTTTGGTGGCGTTCAACGTGTAGAGCATGCGAAAACTTTTCCTGCGCCACGGCTCACCGCACCAAGAATCCGGAAAATGAATAGACGGGCGGCTGTAATAAATCTGTAATCACTCCGTAAGTGCACCGCATGGCGCGAAATCTAAGGAACATTGCGCGTAGATTTAGTGTACACCATGTGCGTTCAGTTCCTTTAAAACTGTAAATTAGTATGCAGTGATGGGTGAACGTGTGCTCGTTAATAAAAAGTGTGCTCCTTAATGTCACAGGTGCGGCGCAGGTCACGATTTCTGTAATTCCTGATCATATATCAAATTCTATTTATATGCAAGAAGTTGTACATGGGACCAATAAGACGGTGTCTAAACAAACCCCTGAAAGATCATGACATATCTTCGTGAGACGCGTCTAAACACTGCCCTCAGTGATAAGAGAGTCATATGCCAAAATTCGAAGAAACCGTGGTCTTTTACCGGCATCTGGCCAACGTATGGCAGAGATAATGGAAGCGTTTTTAATCAGAAAGAAAATGGGCTCTTGCATCAACCGGCCCTTCATTACATTGTTTGGTACAGAGATACGTTTCTTGTATAAATCTGCATTTCTTCCAGATCGTACCAGAGAGTGGATAGGGTGCTCCTTGTTTCTTTGGTTAATTTCCTGGTTTGCTGCATGTGTGCCATATTCTTTGGTGATTCACATTGTTTTCTTGAGAATAAAACTACATTTGTTAGAGCACGCTAGTAATGTGCGCTTATCGTTCTTCGTGCAACGTCCCCGTTCCCGCAGCTTTTTTCCTAAAAATAAAGATGTGAGGCCGATTTCTTAAAAATAATAGCAGGTATACACAGATAACTTGTCTCTTTCAAGAACGACTTTGTTTTACGCTAATTAAAAAGTCCAACTGATGCAAGTGCATTTTCATTTATTTCTTAAAATGTACTAAATATGCATCTGATGCCGGCACTCATAAGTTTTGTTTAGTTCATGGCAGCTGAGCAGCGCCGCCTTCCAGGCCTCCCTAGAAGGGTGGGAGATGACGAATTGGGAAGAGTGGGGATTGGAAGGGCAGGCTCAGACCATATGAAAAACGTCCGAGAACATCGCTCCGCACAGCCTGCAGCCACCATCAAATTCGGAATTGAATTGTTTCAATACTGCCGGGCACAGCATTGTATGTGTAAAAATTTTGAGAAGCCGTTCGTATGCTCTTTGGAAACCCTTACAGGGGAGAGAGCGCGCGGGTCGCCTGATCGGCTAACTCATTGCCCTGGAGTCCATGGTGGCCGGGAGCCCATTTGAGGTTGCAGTATGGAGGTTCGCTGGACCGACAGCAATATTGTAGGATGCGCCAGGCCAGAGGAGGTATCCAACCCAGCTCATAGTTCCGACACGCCCCCTTCGAGTCGGTAATGACGTGTTTCCCTTGTAGGAGGCAGAGTGCGAGCGCAATCGCGATTTCCTCCGTGTGTGTTGTGCTGTAGGCGCGGAAAGTGAGTCATGCCACTGTGGTGGTGCTGTGGACCACTGCTGCGGTGAACCACCCCCCACGGTGGGGACCGGCAATGTACACGTAGTACACGTTTTGTTGGCGACCATAATGTCGCTCCAGTGCTTCCGCACGCGGCTGGTGACGGCCATTGTGGTGAGAGTGTGACATGTTGCGGGGAATGAGTTGGACACTGAGGGCGCGTCTCCGGTGTTCTGGCGCTCGTACCCGTTCCTCAAAGGTGATGGCGTGTTGGATGTGGAATCGGTCAACAATGCGGCTACCGGAGGGCGTTTCGGATAGGTGCGTATATTGGTTGACGAGATGGGCGTCTCGGAGTTCCCGATAGGTGTTGACCACCCACAGGTCCTACAAACGCTGATTGGATGTGGTAATGGGAAGGTCAAGAGCCCGTTTGATGACTTTACGGTGCATGACATCGAGTTGGTCCTCGTCATATTTGCGCATTTGAAGTTAGGGGATTGAGTGGAGAATTCTACTCGTTACAAAGGTATGTGCCCGCCGCAAGGCATCTTTGCTTCGTAACCCCGCACGCTTTTTGGGGACACGGCGGACCATACGACCCGCCTGATCACCATACATGCGCAGTTTTGCGAGCGTTGTGTCGTGTTTGCGTTGTTAGTGAATAAGGGGACCGAGGATGCAGATCTCGCGGGCCTCTCTAATTGGAACCGAAGGGAGTGTGAGGTGGATTGAAGCGCCGTCCCGAGGAGAGGGTCGAATGTGGACAAATTCTGATTTGGTGGGAGCACACTGGAGACCACAGTATGCAGCGTAAGTGTTCACTGCCTCCGCTGCATGTTGTAGGCAGGTCTCCATGTTTCCGAGATTATCTTCTGCTGCCCAGACAGAGATATCATCCGCATATAGAGCATATCGGATGCCGGGCATGGAGCTTAACCTTGCCGGAAGGTGTTTCATTGCGAGGTTCAAGAGGAGGGGAGATAAAACCGCACCCTGTGGTGTACCCCGGGATCCGATGGTGTAGGGTCCATGTTCCTTGTCTTCAGTTCGAATGTAGGCCTGTCGATCCGTGAGAAATTGCCAGTTGTATCGGTATGTATTCTGATCACAGTTGGTATCTTGGAGGTGGTTGAGTATTACTTCATGTTTAACATTATCAGAGGCTGCTTTCAAATTCAAGGCCAGGACTACCTTGTCATTGTGAGGAAGTTCTTAATATGTCATGATGGAGTTGCAGAAGAATGTCTTGTCCGGATTTTTGTGGTAGGAAACCAAACATAGTGTCTGAAAAACTGTGATGTGTTTCGAGGTAAGTGGACAACCTTTCTAGCACCATAGTCTCCATCATTTTGCCGACACAGATATGAGGGAGATAGGGCGCAGGTGCTCCACATCAATTGGCTTGTCTGCCTAAGGAATAAACGTCACTAAGGCTGTTTTCCAATCCGGGGGGAGAGGATTCTCTCCAAGCCAGATATGGTTGATGAATTCCAGAAGGGTACAATAGGCTGCATCCAGAAGGTTCGCCAGAGGTTTCACGGTAACCCTGTCCCGGCCCGGTGCAGTACCGCGTTTCATTTTGGCTAGGGCCTCCTTCAAATCACGGAGCTTGAAGGTGGCGTCCAGCTTTAGACTTGTTTGCCCTATGTATGAGCAGTGAGAAAGGCGAGAGTATACCGTGGTACAGATATCTGTCACGCAATGTTCCGGTCAGTTGTGTTGTAGTACCGGGAAAGGTGCCGCGCCGTTTCTGCACGTGCTTGATTGGGGTTAATAAATGCACGAAACAGATGCCAGGTGTTGCGTCCAGACATCTGGCGCGCAGCAGTGTTGCATCGATCCACCCAGTTAGTGTCGGCTAACTGAGCGGCATAGTCGGCAGCATTGTGGGTAAGTTCAAGCATGCGGCGTCTTGTTTCTTGTTGTGTTTCTGTTTTTTCCATGGTTTGGTGAGACTGCGGCGGGCCTCCCTATGATGGAGAAGATGGTTGTCTACTTCGGGGGTGGAATCAGTGAGCTGGATAAATTGTTCGTTGTTGCGGAAAGTTGTCATTAGAGAGGTCACCCATTCATGATATCCCGAGCGAACAATGTCGACAAAGTGTCGAGCGGAACTTAGTCCAATCGGGAATATGGGCTTGCTTTGCGCGGCGTTTAAGGAGCCGTGTGATAATGGTCATATTAATGATGCAGTGGTCACTGCCAATGGTGTGTTGTGTGTTAAGCCAGTCGGCGTGCTGAATATTGCGGTTAAGGGTCAAATCTGGGCATGTATCCCTGGTTACTGAGTTGCCCATGCGAATGGGGATGGCCGGATCGGTATGGGGGGTTATATCGAGAGTAGAAATTAGTTCCGCCAATTTTCTGCCTCGGCGTGCCCCCCAAATGTAGCCCCATTGCCGACATAGAGCATTGAAATCTCCTAAAATGAGTTGGGGGTCGCTTCCAGCCACGCGCATTGCTTCTGTAAAGAGCTTACGAAAAGTTACGTCTTTAAATTTTGGGGGCTGTATATATTAAGCACATGAATCGAGGGGTGATTGCTCCGCAAAGGTAAGACCATGATCATGACAGGAGTATTCGGGAGTCGAAGGGAGGATGACCTCTTGTTTTGTATAGTCTGTGAATTACGATGCAAGTTTGTGTATCCCTCTGGAAAGTCTCATAATTAGTGAGCTTGGTGTTGGCTCCGGGCTCCTGAAGGGCGACCAGGGCCACGAGGAACTCAAAGGTTTAAAGATATAGGCGAACGTGGGCTCGCTACTGCCGGTCCTTGAAACCCCTGCAATTCCAATGGGTTACTCTGAAGGGGTGTGTTTGGGTCCATGCTCGCGATCTAGGATTGGGGGCCATGATCAGAGGAATAGGGGAGAAGGATGCTGCTATGTTAAAGAGGTTCGATCCACCGCAGCTGGAAGCCGTGCGGATGGCGCATTCCTCGTTATCTGAATCGTCAATACGACAAGAGAGTTTTGTGGGGCGTTTGGGAACCCTACGGGGTCCTACGCGTTTAGGGAGAAGTGGGTGTTCGAGGATCCATTTCTGGGTCAAGACTGCTACCGAGCGCGTGATGCTGCCAGTTATGCTATCTGTCTGGTCGGCAATGGCAGCATTTAGGAGTTGAGGAAGCTGTGCATCAATGTTTTCGCTAGCGGCCACTCGGGCCTCCAGGGCATGAGGGTGCGCATGAATCGGGAAGAAGGGTACCCGTTCAGTTATGTTATCGTCATCCTCCGTAATGAAGGGCACAGGAGAAGAGTTTTGAGTCGCCAGAGCGTCAGGTCTGGCTTCAAGCTTCTCATTCTATGCCCGGAGAAGAGCAAGCTATCGTTTTAAGTTCAGCTTCGAGGGGCGAAAGGGAGTTAGTGGAGCTGGGATAGAGAGCAGATAATGGAGAGGACTCCGTGAGAACCCTGGATTGGAGGCCGTCTGTGCCCGGTTAAGAGAACCTCGGACTGAATCGTTGGCAGCCTCGTTCCGCGGGTTCCTGGAGTGGGCAGGCACTCATAAGAGGTCCATGTTGCGCGGCGGTTGTGCGGCGAGGGAGATCACTTTGCGAAATGCAGAGATGTGGACTCTACCGCGAGCCAAATTTATTATGGCAGGTTTCGAGTCTGACAGTATATACCTGGCCTCCGTGCGCGTGATGAGTAGGGCAATGGCGTCCTCTTCAGCCTCCTCCGAAGTGGTAGTGTGGACATGTGAAAGGTGGCAATCGGTTGGAGCGAGGGGTTCGCGATGGCTACAACCGCGTCCTCGCCTGTGCATGTGGCATTCACCCACGCGGCATCCGGTTCCGTGCCATAGTGTTTGTGGAGCACCCGTGCACGAGCTCTGCGGCGGGGGTTCGTGGTAGAAGGTCGTGGTGGAAAGCACTTATTTAAGGCAATTTACAGGATAGCGAAGGGACTGGCTTTAGAGTCTAACCCCTTACAAATCCTAGGAGAGGTCCCTAGTTCGGGACCCCTGAGACTTCCGCGGCAGGTCGGGCCCAAGCGGCGAGGCCTCTATAGCTCCCTAACGTAGAGCAGCCGAGCAGGGCAGCCTCCCAGCTCTCTCGGGTGCTGCATGTTCTTGGGGTGGTGGTGGTGGTGAAAGCGTTTATTTGAAACTTGCAGAGAGGTTGCGTGAGGAGCAATCCCTACTGGGCCGCTCCCCTTAAAGTACTAGGTGGTCTCCATTATTCAGGGACCCCGTTGGTCTGGGCCGCCACTCAAGCTCGCTTAACTAGTGCTTGTTGGGCCGGGTAGGGGAAGGGGATAGGGGCAGAAGAGAAGGATTATGTTGACATTCCCAGACCATGGGAAACGTGTCAGCCACCTCCCCACAGAAAGAGCAGAGGCCAGAGAAAGAAGTGTCGAAATGTTTGACCACTGCCGGGCACAGGAGAGTGTTAGTAAAAAGTCAAAGTAGTATTCTATCGACCGCTTTCCCTAGCTTCATGAGAGGAGCCGGGTACGCACGGTGCGAGTCCCGGTAACAAGCAGAGATAAATTTGAAAGTTAACAGAGGATAGGAGTCCTGGTCAAGATCGGTAGAGTCTACGTCGGGAGGCCGGTTACTGAGTGCGTGGGCGACCGAGTTGGTGGCCTCATTCTCTGGTAGGCCCTGGTGGCCTGGAGTCCAAATGGAAATCGGGCCGTGGGGTCCTGATTCTGAGCTGCTCTCCGAAGTATTCGTTGCGCTGGTGGCGTTATCCAGCCCAGTTCATATTTCTGGCAAGCCTCTCACCAGTCGGATATGATGAATTTAGATTGAGCGTGGGAGGCGTCTAGGGGAGCGGTTAATAACTACTCTATTATACCGAGTTGGAGTATCCGAGTTCGAAACCGACCGCGGTGGCTCCGTTTCGATTGAGGCGAAACGCAAAAGGCGCCCGTGCGCTGTGCAATGTCAGTGCATGTTAAAGTGCCCCAGGTGGTTGAAATCATTTCGAAGATCTCCACTACGCACTTCTTTCTCTCTTCTTTCACTCTCTCATTTATCCCTTCTCTTACGGTACAATTCGGCTGTCCACAGAGATACGTGAGACAGTTGCAGTTGTCATTTCCTTTCCTCACAAACCAATTTAAGATTTTCATTTCCTTGCTTTACCCGCGATACTTTGGCGCTTTTCAAGTCGAGTGCCGATCGTTGAGCCTACCAACGTTAAGTTCGTCGCGGCACAAACGGTTTTCTTGTCTGCAGCCGGGATTCGTCACGCCTTTTACCCACCAACTGGGTTGAACAACCAGCTCATGAGAAAATTGTGTTGATCGCCCAACTGATACCGAGTAGCCTCAGTTGGGGAACTTGCTGCTTATAACGGTTGTTAATATGGCTGGATCCCCAAGATAATACTGTACGTCACGGAAATCTAAATGAAACGGGGTGATGGTGCAGAAGAATAAATATAGCGAGGCGTCGGCGGTAGCAATTGAAGCCGCCTTCTGCTGTAGTATCTGCCGTAGTAGTATATACTGCAGTAGCATCTGTTAATACGAGGTGGGAGGTGAGGCGACGCGAGGCGTTGCCTGTTCATAAACTTCCGTGGCTTGCCGTATGGGTCGGGCTCGATCTCTTGCGCATGAGATCAGCGCGCTCACGGAAGCCGCCAGCTCGGCCTCGCAATTTTAGGGGTCTCAAAGCGCCTCCATTACTCAGCACAAAGCTGCATGCAGACATGCGTGAGAGAAGAGCCAGAAAACAGAAGGGGAACATGTTTAATATACCCCCAACAGCCGAGCCGTTTTCTTTGTGCATGTTCTGCGAGAGTCGGTGTTCATATAATGCAGCATGACACCGTGAGGGTCGCCGCGTCAAACCCATTGATGGTGGAAGAGGTTACGCTAATCTTTTCGACAAGCAGAACCTCTTTTCTCCCGCGGGTTTACCAGCAGTGCGCTGAAGTCAATAGCGCGACTAAGAGGTATTGATGCCGTCGACCTAGACCTGCTGTTTGCTTAGCCGAAAGTGAAGACTCGAAGGCACGTGTGGCACCGCCCTGGTTTTAACCTTACACTAGGGATTCAATAGCCGACCAGGGACCTCTTCTGCGCATACTAAAGAGGCACTAAGTAGTGCCGAAGCAGTCCTTCTTCTGGTTCCCCAATTAGGGGTTTATTCGGATAAAATACAAAAACGACGAAATTTTTCCTCTTCAAAAGACCCTTTTCCAGCCAATGGCGTCAGCCGATTCTTGTGGCCCTGCTAGCATGACAATGCAGGGACGGGACTATCCCAGACTATGGAGAGAGGGGACCTTCCCCTTTCATCTGCCACTCCCTGCATTGTCACGCTAGCAGGTTTATGACGGTCGGCCGACGGCGTTGGCTGGAAGGAGGTTCTTTGATGGGGAAAAGACGCTGCGTTCCTGAGATGTATCCGACTACTGTGGGCCAAACACCGCGTTGAGAGTCCGCATTTAGTGTTTCCGAACATGATTGATGTAAGCAAGTTTATGCTTTCATCATGATGCCGTACCCGTTGAAAGGTAAGTATATGTGCTACAAATTTTTCCTCACACTTTTGCCTCGCTTCCATCGCTTCTTTGTTATTTATTATACATTTGTTCTACACGGTATTTTTCAATTAGCTCCTTTTAATGCTTACTTTCCTTCGATTCATTCGTTCGCATCCATCCTTCTTTCTTTTTCTTGCTATAATTCATTCAACTTCAGCGTTGTCATCTTAATTTTTTTGTTTTTCTTCGTTCACATCCATCCTTCTTTCTTTTTCTTGCCGTAATTCATTCAACTTCAGCTTTGTCAACTTTATTCTTTTGTTTTTCTTCGTTCGCATCTGTCCTTCTTTCTTTTTCTTCCCGTAATTCATTCAACTTCAGCTTTGTCATCTTAATTCTCCTGTTCTTTCTTCGTTCACATCCATCCTTCTTTCTTTTTCCTGACGTAATTCATTCAACTTCAGCTTTGGGCGGTACGGGCTAATCAATATTATATTTATTTTTTAACATCTGCCGGTGGGCTGAGGGGTCCATAAAGCAGCCTCCCAAGAAGAATGAGTGGGATTGAGGATGGGGGTACTGCCTTTGGGAAAGTACATGCCCAAAGGTAGTGAAATGTTTGGATCTGGGCGCGCCACAGGTGTTACAATGAGGAGGAAAGGTGGGGTGAAAGCATGAGAGACTGGTAGGGTGAAATAACTCAGGCCTGCAAAACCGAGCGTCGGCTCTACGCCCAACCCCATCTATCCCTCGACAATTATCACTCGACACTTTGGAGGCGGCTCCAAGCACGCTCCTCACCCTCCCCTTATATACGCTCGCGCAATCACCACGTCCGTACAAACCCCTCCTGTACCCTCTTGCACCACCCAAAAGCCACTCTCGACCATATCAGTTTCCTGTGCCCGGCGGATCCTCCCCCGCGAGGCCTGGAGCACCTCACCACTTTTGAGGCTTGGGAGACCCTACTTGCGCTCCAAGGATCCGGCCAAGGAAGCCATCGCCGCAGGCGGGACTGCCAGCGTCATGAGCCTCCGGGACATGAACTTTTGAGTGCTGTGGGGACGCGAGCGGCCACAGGATCTGCTCGTCCTAAACTCCCTTGTTTCAAATAAAGTTCTCACCGCCACCGCTTTTGAGAGAGTGTGTGAAGAACAGTTACAAGGAAATGTAAGGTGCGTTAACTCTCAACCCGCCGTGGCTCAGTGGTTAGAGCGCTCGGCTACTGTTCCAGAGTACCCGGGTTCGAACCCGACCGCGGCGGCCGCGTTTCCATGGAGGCGAAACGCTAAGGCGCCCGTGTGCTCTGCGATGTCAGTGCACGTTAAAGATCCCCAGGTGGTCGAAAATTTTCCGTAGCCCTCCACTACGGCACCTCTTTCTCCATTTCTTTCACTCTTCTTTATCCCTTTCCTTACTGCGTGGTTGCGGTGTCCGCCGATATGTGAGACATACTGCGCGATTTCCTTTCCTCCAAAACCAACCAACCAATTAACTCTCACTTGTCGGTGGACACCTCTGCCGCGACGCGAACAGTGGTGGTGGTGGTGGTTGTTAGTGGCTATCTATTAATAAAATAACAATGGACGGAAAAGAAGTTGGTAGCCGCGGCATCCGCAATCGGAACCTTAGGCACCTGAGCTGCTACTAGCAGGAATAAAAGGACAGGGAGAAGATAGAGAGAAGGAAAGAAAGGCGGATCGATAGCAAGAAAGGATAAGGGTAGGGGATAATATACACTACGTACAAATACAGAATATGGAAACAAATACGGTCGCCTACTGATCCAGAGTACCCGGGTTCAAACTCGACGCGGCGGCAGCGTTTCGATGGAGGCGAAACACAAAGGCCCCCTTATGCTATGCGAT
This sequence comes from Amblyomma americanum, assembly GCA_030143305.2. NCBI lineage: Eukaryota > Metazoa > Arthropoda > Arachnida > Ixodida > Ixodidae > Amblyomma > Amblyomma americanum. The sequence goes on along the minus strand of JARKHS020029234.1, from coordinate 73,810 downwards.
GTCAGTGCACGTTAAATATCCCCAAGTGGTCGAAATTATACCGGAGCCCTCCACTACAGCACCTATTCCTTTCTTCTTTGACGCCCTCAATTTTTGCTTTCTTTACGGCGCAGTTCAGGTGTCCATCGAGATGTGAGAGAGATACTGCGCCATTTCCTTTCCCCAAAAACCAATTTTGAATAAATAAGGGATGCTGCGCCGCGCATGGTGGTAAAAACTTGACAGAGGCGTATGAGGCACAGAGGCCTCTGGGCCCCGCACGACTCCAATACACTCAAACGTTCATGTTCCTACGGTCCATGACGTCGGCAGCTCGGTCCGTGGCCGTCTTCTGCGCTACCGGGTCCTCAGAGCGCTGCAGGCTCTCCGATCCTTCCAGCTGGTGAAGTGCTCCAGGCCGCGCGGGAAATGATTCGGGAGAGGAGTTTATTAATAGAATGTGGCCGAGGGAGGAGGTGGAATGGTTGCAGAGGGTGCAGTAAGGGTTGCTGAGCGTTTAGTTGTTGCGGGACTTAATATAAGGCGATGGGTGAGTTTGTTTCTACAGGCGGCGCCATAGCATTCGGTGGTAATTATCAAGTGAATGGTGTGGAGTTTGGTAGAACTGTCTCTGCTCGGTGAGCCTGAGTCGGCTTATTGAATGCACGCTTCCGCTCTCAGGAGAACTCCGACGCGGGCGCCGCCTGTGCCTGGCATATCAGACCTCGAGCAAAGCTATCGGCGGCCTCGTTACCGGCGTTCACCGAGTGCGCAGGCACCCAGAGCATTCAGTAGTGTAGTTTTCGAATATGTGAGAATACAACGGGCAGAGAATTTTTTGTGAATTGGACAGTTTATTTCGTAGAAATGCATATGAAAATGGTCCGCGCTAGATGGCCCCCAGCCCATGGCTAGCGGGGGCCTTAGCGGTCCTCTCGGTGGCCAAGGCTTGAATGCCCGTCTCCGAGCGCACCATAGTGGCCTCCCATTGCTCAAGAGAACGAATTTGTACTAGATCTTCCCGTGGAGGTTGTTTACATTGCCATATTATGCGATAATATGTGGCTGTTCCGCTACACAACCTGCTATCGCGGTTAAATTCATCTGGGTACATTTTTCCCTATAAATAGTGGCTAAGAAAGAACCACGTTTGGAGTATCCTCCAGGCAGCTATTGCGCCTTTAAGCAACGTTTTGTCAGCTGGTAAAAATTTGACCCTTTCCAATTTGCAATGGCTTGTAATATCCCTGCCCCTCCTTGGAATAATCCATGGATACGGACGACCCACGGACTAGGCTGACGAAACCTCGAGACATGATGTGGGCTTCCTTTTTTCCTGGTGTCCCCGAGTGATCCGGCAACCATATGACCTCAATTTTTTTGTAAGGTGGCCTGGTCAGTTTCAGTATCTGTTGTGCTGGAGTTTGACCCGCCGCGGTGGCTTAGTGGTTAGACCGCTCGGCAACTAATCCGGAGTACCCGTGTTCGAGCTCTACCGCGGCGGCCGCGTTGCGATGGAGGCGAAACGCTAAGGCGCCCATCAGCTGTGCGATGTTAGTGCACGGCAAAGATCCCCGGATGGTCGAGAGAGAGAACGCGGAATCTTGTTTTAAGCCGACGCAGCTTGTGTGCCCTCCGTGGAATTCTCCTGTGCGCGCAAGATCCGTTCCTAGATCCGCATACGTATTTGTTCGGATCAGACGTATAACGTCGAGAGCTTAAAGGATACGTTTCTATACCAGGGAGTGACTTTGTTGGCATTATGCGGGACTTTGATGACAAAGCTAAAACGTGGAATTGCTAAGCCTGTCAAGCAATTTGGCACCGGCCCCGGTATGACCGGCGAGCAGGTACTTCGCTATGGCTTCGACGATGGATGTGGAATACGGCCATGACTACGACCCCAAGTCTGGATGATTCGGAAGTATTCTGAGCAGCAGCAAAGAATGCGAGACGAACTTTGATAATTCACAGCCAGAACCTGAATGGAAGACGGTCTACCTGAGGTCAGGACAGCCTGCACAAGAGCACTCCATTCCGGAGGCGTACGAAGATGACTAGAACTCACCAGCCAAGAATCCCACGACCCGCAAAAGGCCCCGAGACTGCCTGACTTCTACAAGTGTGAATTTAAAGTGATTATCAAACACAGAGACCGTTTGGACCTTAAAATATGGGGCGGGAGTGTATCCCCACTTAACATCGCGTTCGAAAACGTGTTACGTGGCAAGATGCTACGCGCCAAACCTTGCACCAGAGTTATCGAAGAACAAAACATTACTGCGTCAACTTCTTATATCGAACACGCCTCAGTACTTGCGAAGATCGATCGCATCAACATTGAAGCTCAAAATTACAACCTCAATGCCTGCGTGAGAACACCGCAGGACTCATACAAAGGGGTGGTGCGCAGGATTGACCTCAATGCAACAGAGACCTAGAGAGAGACTTTTCCTCGGAAATCCAAAAAATACTAGGCGTTCGAAGGCTTGTAAGATCTAACTCGGCAGTGATAATCTTCAGTTGATTCAAAGTCCCTTTCTTTGTTACATATGGGTGGATCGAACGTAAGTGTTTTTTTTATAGGAAAACGAGACCATTTTGCGTACTGTGCGGCAGGGAAGGACATAGAGCGGACGCCTGCTCCAGCCTAGCTGAATTGTAATGTCACTCGTGAGGCAAGCTGAATCCCGGGAAAGCTCACGATTGCGCCAAAACTTGTGCGGCATGCCAGGGGAATAACCACGTACACCTACTCGAGGGAATGCAAAGCAAAGTTTCTGTATCCGATCAATACGCCTGAGAAACATGAACATCTTGGTGATCCCGAAGAGAAAGCGAGAACCAGTGGCAGCAGCAAGAGCTACGCGGCAGCTGTACGCACTAGTTGAAACGAGAATTTCGAGAAGAATGAATCCAGAAGAGTGGCCTCCAATTCTACGTCCAGGACCATGTCAAGACCTAAGTCCAGACAGCGTCACAACTTGTCACACCGATCCAAAACGGAAGAGTGAACACATCATAAAGAGCAGGAACCACCAGGTGGTCTCATTTGCACCTGAGGGGGATGCACTTGCAGAGGAGACACCACGCACCTGGGAACGCGGACCTTCTTACAAGCAAGACTCCAGAAACATTGTAAAGGTGTGCTATGCTCGGTTGCCTCCATCCTTCTCCGGAAGCACAATATCTAAGGAATTTAACAAACAGAAAGCAGAAATTATTCAGCTAAAAAAAACCAGAACGAAGCGTTGCGAGCTGAACTTAAACTGGTCAGGTTTCAGTCACAAACAACTCCCGAGAAAACACCCGAAACCCCGCAAAACTCAGTCAGGTTATTAGCGCGTCATTGCATACCTGAGGGCTGACAGAGAGGAGCAGGATAAAAGTTTCTGCACGATATCCAGATGGTCAAAACGAGCTCGCAAATAAGTCCGTCAACACTAGGAAATACATCAACTCCGCCACTGCCACAGTCCGAGACGAACTCAAATCTAAACTTAACCAGTGAAACTTACGAAATAGGAGGTCAAAATATGCCGACAGGCACGCCCTTCCATAAGAGGACAAATAATAAGGACCTTGGCACATAACGGACAGGAAACAATAATTCAGCAATGGAATTGTCGGGGATTCAAAAATAAAAATGCTAGCCTTCAACAACACCTGTTTTAATAGTACTTCAAGAAGCAAATGCGGTCATCAGCATGAAGGAGTACAAATATTTCCAAGAAGAGCATAGCCTGGGAGTACTTGTTCACAAGGAGTTTAGCGCAACACTGCAAGAACAGCAAGCCAAAAATATCGAACACGCTTATGTTGAAGCTCATCCCAATCACAGGGGAAAACGCAGTTTGCACATACTGAATATGTACACTCGCCCAAGGGACTCATGTCGTCAGATAGCGACGCTATTTAAGAATTTTATCAAGAGGTCAGGTAAGGACCTCTTCGTCATAGCCAGTGACTTCAGTGCGCCCCATCAAGTATCGGGATATAACTTTAACACCCCGGAAGGTAGGAGAATTCCTGAGATCGGCTGCTTGAGAAGGGCTCAGAATCTTAACGGATCCCCTGCAACCCACCAGAGCGGGCAATAGCGTAAGCAGAGACACCTGTCCAGATCTCACGCTTGTGAAAAACTGCCTGCAGGCCACATGGTCTACCAGTGGCGAGTTCCTGGGCAGCGATCACTTCATCGTCACTTGCACTGTTCAGAGAGTTAAATGTTGGAAATCATTTGCAAGGCTGAGATTGTGAAATGGGACAAATGGAGAGAGGAAATCGCACATCTCCCGGACGAAGATGTCACTGATATTAAGGCATGGACAGCGCTATATAGAAAAACCATCGCCAGGCACTCTGCGACAGTGAACACCACGAAGTAGACTCCGGCGGTTGACCCGCACCTATTACATCTGTGGGAAGCCAGGAGAGCTCTGGCAAGGAGGTGGAAAAAAGCAAAAGTTAAACCGCAAGCTGAAGATCAAGATTGTAGAACTCACCAAAGAAGCAGATGACTACGCACATAACCTCGCTAACCAAAAATAGCTCAAGCTGCGTGATGAGCTCAACGGTAGATTGGGATCATGGTGGGTGGAACAGCGCGAACAGACGATAGACGAGAAGAGAAGACACAGACAAGCGCTGACTCGCAACTAATGATTTTATTAAGAACATACATTTTATATTAAAGAACACGTGATATATCAGGCACATAGCAATTGCAGTGGCACTTTTCCAATGATTATCTCGCTGAATTCAATGGTTACATCATGAATAATCTAAAAAGGAACCTCCTTATCGACAAGAGTCAAGGAAGGCTGGCTCACACACTCCGCTTGTCTTTTCCGAATGAAATATGCCTCCATTATTTCCCTTGTTGTTTTTCTTTATAGCGAAACAAAATCTTTGTTTTGGTGACCAGGGGGCGGCATTTTTTCTTTTTCTGCTGTTAACTGCAACCAGGGAAATAATGGAGGCATATTTCATTCGGAAAAGACAAGCGGAGTGTGTGAGCCAGCCTTCGTTGATTGTTGTTGATAAGGAGGTTTCTTTTTTAGATAATTCATGATGTAACCATTGAATTCAGCGAGATAACCATTGAAAAAGTGCCAATGCAATTGCTAAGTGCCTGATATATCACGTGTTTTTTGAATATATATTCTATGTTCTTCTTAATAAAATCATTAGTTGCGAGTCAGCGCTTGTCTGTGTCTTCGCTTCTTGTCTATCGTCTGTTCGCGCTGTTGCACCCACCATGAACTGTTACCAACTAGCCCAACTTTCCATCCTTCTTCAGGGTAGATTGGGAACTGCTAAACCATGGGGTCTCCTCAGATTCCTTATCGGGCTGAACTCAAATCGGAAACAGCAAACACCTGCGTTTTTAAGGAGGCAAAACGCCAAAATGCCCGTGTGCTGTGCGATGTCAGTGCACGTTAATGATCCCCAGGTGGTCGAAATTCTTTCAGAGCCCTCAATTACGGCACCTCTTTCTTCCTTTCATCTTTAACTCTCTCCTTTATCCCTTCTTTTACGGCGAGGTTCAGGTGTCCAACGATATATGAGACAGATACTGCGCCATTTACTTCCCCTAAAAACCAATTATTAATAATATTATTACACAGACAGGCTCTGTAAGGCCTTGTACAGCTATAAAGGAGACAACGAAGCCCTCATTGCAGAACTTGCACGGAAATTCCTCGACCTGTGATCCTCGTACACTCCCTATGCGTACACCGGTGCGCCGAATGAAGAGATGGACCAAGACTTAACGGTTGAGGAACTGTTCTATGCAGTAGCCACATGCAGTGATTAGGCAGTCTGCTTGGCTTGGCTTGGCTGCGCTGCGTTGCTGAGTACTCGCGCTCCTACCTTTTGTCGTTTGTGTGGGAAGGAACGACATTCGCGTTCACTGTGCCGAGCGCAGACGCGGGTATGCTGGGGCTGCCACAAGAAGAGCCACTTCGTGTCTGTTTGCATGTCACGCCGGGTTGACATCATTGAAGCATCTAGACCCTACAGCGAAGGTGAATTTATCGAAACCGTCTCGTCCTTCGAGTTTCCTTCAAGACCGTGGGAGAGAGTTGAAATAGACCTGTTCTTCAATAGTCATTGGTGGTTAATTGTGACTGATTACTACTACCAATAGCCTGAACTTGTTCGTCTGGAAACGTTAACTTCAGGTAAAGTAATCACATACTGCAAATCAATTTTCGCCTGCCACGGTATTCCAGAGGCGGTGTTCTCCCACAATGGTCCGCAGTTTTCGTCGTCTGACTTTAACAGGCTTGCTCCTGAATACGGCTTCACGCATGTAAACTCTAGCCCACACTACCACGGGAGCAACGGACTCGCCGAAGCTGCGGTGAAAATCATCATCTTCATTGAAAAAGAGGGGATCCGTACCTAACCCTCCTATCCTAAAGGTCAACACTCAATAACAGCTACAGCCCTTCTGATTTACTGATGGGGAGGCAGTTGAGGACAAAGCATTCGTCACTTCCAGAATGCTGGTTCCCTCCTTGGCAGACGCCACTAAAGTCCGGAATTTTGAAGAACACCGTGCGCAGCAGCGTCGAGACTACGACAATCGACATTGCCTGCGTCAGCTTCCAATTCTTCTACAGGGGGATGAAGTCTGGGTTGCGGACCTGAAGACGACAGGGAACGTGCAGAGGCCTGCAGACGAGCCTCGGTCCTACATCGTGGATACTGGAGACTGCACAGTGCGGCGAAGTCTGACCCACCTTGTTCCTTTTCCCAAGTCTTGGAGAGCAGGTGAAGACAGTGAGGCATCTGTGTATTCAGATGCAGAGACAGACGTAGACGAGGCGCCTCTGGACGTAAGTTCTCTGGAAGAATCACACGTGACCTGTGTGGACGCCTCTTCGCACAATCACACCACGAGTGGACGTTGTGTAATTCACCCCGAGAGACTCTCCTATTTCAGGGGAGAAGTAAGCAGTAGCCACATGCAGTGGCTAGGCTGTCTGCTTGTCTGTGCTGTGCTGGCGCTCGCGCGAGGCTCACGGTGGCTGGTATGCGTCCCGGCTCCTGCCGGTATTCGCCTGGCTGGGATAAAGCTTTCCGCAGTTGGTGTCTCAATGGTCCTGCTTTCCTCAACTCAGCACAACTGAGGGCGGAGCTTGAAGTGATGCTTCAGAACACCACTCCAGGACCGGACCAGATAAACAGCAAGATGATCGGTAACATGGATGACACCTCTTTAAGGAAATTAATGAAATACTTCAACAAGGAAGCGCTGAAACAAGGGCCAGGTCCCCGACTCTTGGAATCTTGCTTTTGTAAGGTTTATTCCCAAGCCCAAAAAGCCATGCGATATTGGTCATTTACGACCGATCTCCCTAACGTCGTCTCTGGATAAACTGTTCCAGAGGGTCGTGAACACGCGACTGAAGAGACTCCTTAAGAATAATGATATTCTCTCGGACACGCTGTATCGGTTTAGAGAAAAGCTGTCTACACAGGATATTCTCCTTGGTATCAGAGAGAATAATCTGGACAACCCCGCCAGATGTCAGGTCAACGCCATCCTTGCGCTCGATTTAAAAGGGTATTTGACAATGTCAACTACCAGGGAATACTAGAGGAGCTTAACAGAATAAACTGTGGTGACCGCACATATAATTACGTAAGGAGCTTTGTCTCCAATATTGAAGAGTCAGTAAGTATTGGTGATCCGACTTCCTCAATGTTGAATCTAGATTCCAAGGGCACTCCACAGGGCGCGGTCTTGTCTGCTTCTCTTCAACCGGGCCACTCGTGGGCTACCAGAGAATCTGGACCGAGTTTAAGGCACTGAGCACGCTATATACTCTGACGACATTACGATCTGGTGTTTCAGTGGTAAAGAAGAGGAAATTCAAGACCGGCTTCAGGAAGCAGCGAATATCGTGTGCCAGCATGATGTGAAGCATGATTTAACATGTTCTCCCGACAAATTCGAGTCACTCCTGATCGACCGTGGCAGAAACAGAATAAGACACTTTTGTCGTCCAGTCCCTCTGTCGCTATTATGGTCCAGGGTATGAGCATTCCAATCAAGAAAGAGATCAAGACCCTGGGAGCCGTCCCACCCAACGGCAACACTAACACCACTACAATCAGACAGCTAAAAGCGAATTCCGAGCAAGTCTCTAGAATGATGCGCTGGGTAATCAAGAAAAGAAATGGGCTAAGAGAGAAGGAGGCCCTAAAATTTGTTAAAGCATTCATTCTAACATAACATACGCCACCCTGTACTTACGGCTTAGGAAGAAGGACGAGACCAACTGGATGTTATTATACGAAATGCAGTTAAGACGCCGCTAGGACTCCCTTTATGCACATCCACTGAGCCTTTAATACAGCTGGAGATCCATAACACAAATTACCAACTAATAGATGCCCACCGTGTAAATCAAATTATCAGGCTCTCGAATCTAAGCTTGGCAGGAAAATATTATCGAAACTGGGAATCCGTCCCCGGGAATTTGCCGACAAGTTCGACATGTCCATGCAGATGAGATCACATATCACGACTTACTCCGTATTAAAGCGCATGGATCAGGAATACAACAAAGGACGCAGACTTGCCAAAGCTATTCACCTCTCTAGGCGCTGACATGGAAGCAAGGGCACGATCTACGTCAATGAGGCTGCACCCGTGAACAGGGTCGCGGGAATTGCAGCAGTTTCACCCGGGGGGATATAATTGCATTAAACGTTATTCCAGCGGTGGATACCACATCGACTGAAGAAGCAGCTATCGCGCTAGCGATATCAAAGAACAGCAAGGCAACGGTTATGTCCGACTCACAAGCAGCGGTACGCAGTTACTTCAGAGGTGACGTTGGCGCTCCGTGTTGGGACATTTTGCAAAAGTCTAATCCTTCTAACGTCCAGATTTTCCGGACGCCAGGGAATCACTCAACGACGGGCAATGAGGCGGCCAATACAGCTTCTCGAGCTCTCCTCCTCCGAGTATCTGACACGGAGCCTCTCTCTAACACAGCTAACAACCTCTCACCCTTACTAAGCTACGCAAAAATTTTGGAGTACCATAAGTTCATAGGAAGGAAATATCCTTTTCCTCACAAAACCCTTCGCAAAGTGGAAGAGCACATAATTAGGCGACAGAAACTAATACTTTGCCCAATTTATACTTGAGTAAATTGTATCCAGACACCTACGATTCGTCCTGCTCATTCTGTGGAGCAGTCGGCACACTCGTTCACAGAGTTTGGGAATCTCAAGAAAACCCAGACTTGGAATGCCATATTGATCCGACATATGAGCGCTAAGAAGCAACCCTTCATAGCCACAGTCCCCTCGACCAGATATCGCTGGTTGAGAGGGGCTGGATTATGATGTCGGCCAATGGGTTTTCCTACTGAACCCATCCAGTATTTATGTTCTTAATAAATGCTTTTCCTAGTCCCCCAGGTGGTCGAAATGATCCTGGACCCCTCCAATATGGCACCTCTTTTTCCTTTCTTCTCTATGTCCCTGCTTTATCCTTTCCCTTACGGCGCGGTTCAGGTGTCCGCCGATATGTGATACAGATGCTGCGCCATTTCCTTTCCCCTCCACGCAGCACACTGGGCTTGATATATCGGAAGACTTCCTCCACCCTCGGCACTGCAAACGAACACAAGCGCTGCTGGCCTTAGACCATCAAAAAGTATTTGACAACGTATACCACGCTGCCATATTATACGCTCTGACTAACATGGGTATTGAGAGCCGAACGCAATCCTACGTCGCCTCTTTCCTCCGGGATCACACAGCAGCAATTCGGGTCGGCCCACTGAAATCGTCCCCACAGCGGTGGCTCAGTGGTTAGGCGCTCGGCTACTGATCCGGAGTTCCCGGGTTAGAACCCGACCGCGGCGGCCGCGTTTCGATGGAGGCGAAACGCAAAAAGCGCTAGTGTGCTGTGCGATGTCAGTGCACGTTAAAGATCCCCAAGTGGTCGAAATTATTGCGGAGCCCTCCACTACGGCACCTCTTTCTTACTTTCTGCTTTCACTCCTCCTTTATCCCTCCTGTTACGGCGCGGTTCAGGTGTGCTACGATATATGAGACATATACAGCGCCATTTCCTTTCCCCAAAAACCAATTATTATTATTATTATTAATATTATTATTATTATTATTATTATTATTATATTATCACTGAAATCCTCAGCTTTCCCTCATGGTAATCGAGGTGGTGGTGGCGTAAACTTTATTACATACAGGGGAGTTTAGGACGCACAGGTCCTTGGACCCCTGCACAGCCCCACTGCACTCAAACGTTCATGTCCCGGAGGCTCACGACGCTGGCAGCCCGGCCTGTGGGATGGCTTGCTTGGCGGGGTCCTTGGAGCGCAGTAGGGTCTCCCAAGCCTCCCAAGTGGTAAGGTGCTCCAGGCCCCACGGAGGAGGATCCGCCGAGCAGAGTAAAAGGATATGATCGAAAGTGGCTCTGAGGTGGTGGCAGAGGGTACAGGAGGGGCTTGTGTGGATTTGGTGATAGTGCGGGCGTATATAAGGCAAGGTTAAGGTGCGTGTTTGGAGCCGCCTCCAAAGTGTCTGATGATAATTGACGAGGGAGGGATCAGGTGGGGGTACAGCCGACGCTCGGCTTTGGAGGCCTGCGTCAGTTCACTGAAGGAATGCATGCCCTCCCGTGAGAACCCCAGACCAGAGGCCGCCGGTGCCCGGTTGACAGAACCTCGAGCTAAAGCATTGGCAGCCTCGATTCCGGGATTCCCGGAGTGGGCAGGCACCCATATGAGCAATCGGTTGTAGGGAGGGGTTCGTGATGGCTACAACCGCGTCCTCGCCTGTGCATGCGGCATTTACCCAAACGGCATCCAGTTCCATACCATAGTGTTTGTGGAGCGCCCGTGGGCGAGCTCTGCGGCGGGGTTCGTGGTAGGTGGGGTGCATGTTTTTAGAGAGAGGTTTAATAAGTAGTTCGCGGTGAATGTGGTGGAGAACCGGGAGCTGTGTGGGATCCGTGGCTGGTATCCTCAGGCCGAGGGTGTGTAGGATGTGTATGCCGGTGGTGGTTGTCGCGAGACGTATGTATTGTGTCTGTCGGTGGGCCTCAATAAGCTCACCTATCGTGCTGTGTAGGCCTAGCTGGAGGAAATTTTAGATTGAGGTATTTATGGGTTGGTGAAGTGCTGTCTTAAATGCTCTTCGGATCATGGCATCCAGGGAGGAGATTTCTGTAGCCTGGAGTTTCAGGTAGGGGAGCGTGAAGAGAAAGCGGCTGAGGACGAAGGCATGAATGAGACGACATAGGTCATGCTCCTTCATGCCCCGCTGGTGTCCAGAAACTCGGCGGATTAGTTGGGATATCGACACCGCCGTCTGGTTGAGTTTCTGGATGATGAGAGTGTTTTTCCCGTTGTTCTGGATGTGGAGGCCCTGTACCTGGAGAGTGTGTACCTCCGGGATGTATCGGTTTTTCAGTTTCACGGTTATGGGGGCTGTGGGGCATTTTCGGGTTGTGGGCCGGAGTTTGAGGAGCTCCGACTTCTCCGGAGAGCATGAGAGTCCAATACTCCGCTAATGTGTTTGGGTGAGGGCAGCTGCAGACTGCAGAATATTCTCTATGTCTCCATCACTGCCATGGGTGGTCCATAGAGTGATATCTTCAGCATAGAGTATATGCCGAAGGTGAGGGATACTTTCTAGTTTGCGAGCAAGGGCGATGAGTGTGACGTTGAAGAGGAAAGAGGAGAGGACAGATATCTGGGGGTGCCAGCCCCATTAAGCGTGTATGGGCGGGATATGTGGGGACCGAAGTGAATTTCGGCCTTGCGGTTAGTAAAGAATGTTTGAATATAGGTGCACATACGTTCACCTACGTTCAAGGGGGAGAGCGCCGCCATGATCGCTTTATGGTCTCGGCGATCAAAGGCCTTGGAGAGGTCCAAGGCGAGGACAGCTTTTGTGTGGCCCGGTATGAGGAGTCAAAATATCCTGTGTGAGCTGAAGCATGGCGTCCTGGGCCGACAGGTGGGGACGGAAGCCCACCATGCTTGGCGGATAGAGGTCTTGCTCCGTCATGTGTTGGGTGAGTCGGGCGAGTTCGACATGCTCCAAAAGCTTGCCCAGTCGTGATGTTAGTGACATGGGACGACGTTTTGCATGTGTAAGGAGTTTGTGGGGCTTGGGTTTGAATAAGATTTTGGCGTGACGCCAGGATTGCGGAAGGGTGCCCTCCTGCCAGCATGTGTTGAAGTACACCGTGAGCTGGGCAATCGACTGATCGTCCAAATTGCGGAGCATGCTATATGAGATACTGTCAACTCCTGGAGGGGTGTTAGAGCGGAGAGTCTGGAGTGCCGCTTTGACTTCTGCTTCCGTAATCTCCGCGTCGATATTCGTATTCGGGGTGCCGGCATTGGGGGGCCGGAGTTTTGAGGTACCGGGAGTTGCATGTGTGTTCCTAAGTATGTCGATGAGTGCGTCGGGAGAAAGGTCGGTCCTGTGTATAAGGCATGTGACGTGGTGTTGTGTGGCTGTTTTGGATTGCGTGGGGTCAACGAAGTGACGGAGGAGTTGCCAACTGCGTTTGGAGGACAGAATGCCAGCCATACTGTCGCAAATCTGTCCCCAGTTGGATCGGCAGAGCACCTCAGAGTGCTCAATAATTTGTGCTTGCAGTGCAGCTAGCCGGATTTTAAGGGTCCGATTGAGCGTTTGCCCTTTCCAGCGCTCTAGGATGCTCTGGTGGGCCTCCCATAGGTGGGCCAGGCGAGTATCGATGGTGGGCGTATCTGGTGTGATGCCAAGCGTTCAAGTATGTGCGGAGACATCGTTCATGAGTGATGCCGCCCACTGGTCGATGTCTGTAATTAGGGCGTCAGGAAGGGCCGCCCGTGCGGCGCGGACCGCATCCCAGTTGGTGAGTTTGTGTGTTAGGTGAAGGGTCGTTCTTTGTTTGTACGGTACTGTAACGGAGATGATGTAATGATCGCTCCCTAATGTGTGATGTGTTGTGTTCCACGTACTACCCGCAAGGTTGCGGCTCAGTGTCAAGTCCGGGCTGGTGTCCGCGCTGACACTGTTGCCAATTTTCGTGGGAGTGTTAAAGTTGTTGTGTATTACGAGGCGGAGCAGTTGTACCAAGGCCCAAGGACAATATGCTCCGCTTGCTCCACTGCCAAGTCACAACTACTGTTATTCCACCCAACCTATTTAGCTCCACGCACCAGATCATTCGACTAATCATAGCATGGACAATATAAACCGCAGCATGCGCGAACACAATTTCCGAAAACTGGTAAAAGCATTCGTGATAAGCCGGATGCTATACTCCCTCTCCTACCATACCTCTACCTCACCAAAACAGGCAGAAAAGATAGACGCACTAATCAGACAAGACTACAAGACGGCCTCAAGTCTGCCCAAACGCATCCCCACCTTTTGTCTCTTACGCACCGGAGTCCACAACACGCTCAGTCAGCTGACGGAAGCACACCGCATAGCACAGATAGACAGACTGTATTCCACTACCACTGGACGCCACATTCTAGCCTGACTGTAGCTTCGGCCGATCGGTCCATCTGCCATTAAGAACCGCAATGTTTCGAAATACGTCAGGGACCATCTCACTATACACCCACTACATAAAAATATGCAGTCATTCCACCACCAGGCTCGGCGGGTCGCCCGCGCCTTGCATAAAGCACATGAAAATGAATCGACATAGTCTACATAGACGCCACAAAGTACTGCCAAATTTCAGCTTACGCCCTCTGCTTACTCTTGAACAACATACAACGCATATTATCAGGCTCGATCAGGGCGAACACCTCGATACAAGTCGAAGAAGCAGCTATAACTCTAGCGATATCGTCTTCCACTGTTAACCTCATCCTGAGCGATTCCAAGACTGCCATTCAACATTTTGCGCGGGCAGGTACATGCTGCCGCAATAAAATTCTCACCTCTAACCCCCCAATCACCTCGCTCTATCCAAATATTCTGGGTACCGGCCCATTCTGCAATCCCGGTAACGAAGTGGCCCATTCCGCTGCACTAGCATACGTACAAAGGACAAAGTCGCCTTCCTAGTCCCGTGGTGGTGCGGTAGCCCCAGTCAGTATGCTGACTGTTGATGTCCCATCCGATAATCAATTGCTGCTTGCCTGCAATACAATGGAGATCGCGCAGTAGCGTTTCCAATGAAGCTATCGGATGAGACGGTGTGTGAAATATTTTTGCAATAAAAATAGATGGTGTGGAGTGTGCATCTGGTATGCTTTCTGTGATCACGCAGGACGTCTCGGAGGTGATCTGATTTTTGGTGTGTAATGGAGGGATGTATGAGTGTGGAAGCCCTGGGAGTATTCGTTGCGTCCGAGTGAGCGGATGTGTAGCTGGGAAGTGTTGCAGGCGCATGTGTGTCCTGAAAGAGGAGTATGTGGGGCGTGGAAAGTTTGGGGAGGAGGAGTTGGAGGGTTGCGCGTTTTCCCCGGTAGCGGCGGCAGTTTCATTGCAGAATTAATAAGGAATTAGGTGGTCGCCCCGCCATACTGTAGCTTGGGTGGAGTGAGGGTAGGTGGGTTGGGTAGGGGGCTCTGTGGGGTAGGTGGGCGGGATTTATGGGGGGATTGGGTAGGTGCAGCGAGGGAAGGTCCTGCTCTATTGTTTGAAGGTGGGTGTCGTACCGTGCGAGGCTCATCTCAAGGGTATGCACCCTGCGCGTAAATGCCGCTTCAATTTGTTGCTCGAAGCGTTGGGACAGGTGGTCGACGAGGTGATTAAATTTTGCATCTAGACGGGCACTCATTTCGGCGAGTTTTGCGTCCATGCGGGCCTCTAGGAATCGAAGGTCAGTTTGGGTGACGGGTGGTTGCTCTGTTGTGCGTTTTGTCTTGGGTAGGGGTGAGGGGGGTTTGGGAGTCCGATTGTTCCATGTTTTTAATGGGTGTTTGAGGTAGTAGCGTGGGTTGCGTGGGAGGGACTATTGGCGGAAGCGGTAGAGTGGTAGAGTTGGGGGTCTTGATGAGAGAGGTAAGACGACTCACCTCCTCTCGCAGCAACTGTAGCTCCCGGGGTCACAGGGGTCCACCTGTGTGGGCGGGGGGTTGAGGGCTTGTTGGTGGCTTTGGGCTATTGCCTGCTACTCTGTCTGCCCAGGAAAGTTGTGGAGGCTGTTGGTCCTGGCGGCGACGAGACGATGAGCGAGACTTGCTAGAGCGACGAACGCTGGCACAGTCCGCGTCTCGCTCTGGTGTGCATGAAGTGTGCGGTTGTGGTGAGCACCGTCTCCTCGCTTTGCAACCTTTATTACCCGTCATGTGGGCGCCTCCACAGAGTATGCAGGCTGGGGTGCATGTCAGAGTGTCCTCTTGGGGGTGCGGGATACCGCATCTTGAACAGTTGTGCGTACGCTGAAGGGTACACACATCCGTGCGATGCCCTGGTTTTCTACATTTTGTGCAAGCATCCAGGTGTCCTCTATATAAAGTGCAGTTGTGGAGTCCGCCTCCGTAGGAGATGGTTCGGGGAACCGGACCCGCCCGGAAGGTGATGAGGATCGAACGGGTCTGTCTTATGCGGCGTGCATCAATGATGGGGACGCCAAGGTTGCCCGTGATGAGGTCTTCAAGAATCTGTGCTGGGGTTTCTTCCCAGTAGGCATTAGTGATTACTCTTCTTACTGCACCATTCGGGGGGTGGGGGAGCGTTGTAGGCGGTGACGGTGTAGGCTTTGGTTCGAATTGAGATTGGTTTGGGAGCGACCAGGCGTAGCGCATCAGCTTGATGCGGGGTACTCATCGTGCAGGTGTTGTTTAGAGGGTGGATACGCAAGTTGGTGGCGTCCGGGACTTGGAGGTCCTTGGATGCAGTTATCGGGGCCAGGCGAAGCTGGCGCTGTTGAAAGTCGTTTAAGTCCCCGTTTGACCGAAACATTATCTTGTAGGCATCTCCAGGCAACCGCGGCTGGCGTTGCGACCTTTGCACCGCGAGACGCGTCGCGCGCAGCTGGGACGCTTGGTGTACGGAATCTTCAGGTAATGAGGCAGTGGTGGCGTTCGCCTGGTCCTGGTCTTTAGGTGCTCCTTTCTGACGGGCGGGTAAGCTCAGGATACGGTTCCAATCCCTGGGATCGTAGTCCTTCGGGTTGATTGTCTCTCCGATCACGTGGACCTCCATGCTGTCGACGTAGGGGAGGTCGAGCGGCTTAGACTTGACGCACAATGACGCGAGGCCTACTGCGGCAGCTGATTGGCAAAGGGCGGTTTTCGGCCCGTGGGCCCACTTAAGAGGGACCGACGGCCACCAAATTTGTATAGATCGTAGCGCTCACCTTTAAGAATGGTGCAGTGAAGAGATGGGCACTGCGTGGGTTGAAATCCGGACGAAATAGCCGTGCTTGTATAGAGCCGATGCGAAGCGCGTTTGCACTCGCCGGCCCCCTAGAGGTCATCCATAAAGGAGCTAATCAAGGAAAGCCTCAAGGGTCGGTACTCTATTTCATTTTAACATCACACTCATCTTGATGGCCCACAAACGTTTGCAGAATTTGAGTGTCTACCATTTTTTCTACGCAGACGACATTACTCTGTGGGCCACCGCAGGAAATCTCGGAAGCGTGGAAGAAACTTTATTCAAGATTAAAAGTTCTGCCGTAGTGCGCGGCCTTCATATGCTCCGCTTGTCCCACTGCCAAGTCACAACTATTGTTACTCCACCCAACCTCTTTGGCTCCACGCCCAGATCATTCGACTAATCATCGCATGGACAATATACACCGCGGCATGGGCGAACACAACCTCCGACAACTGGTAAAAGCATTCGTGATAAGCCGGATGCTATACTCCCTCTCCTCCCCTACCTCTACCTCATCAAAACAGGCAGAAAAGATAGACGCACTAATCAGACAAGACTACAAGACGGCCTCAAGTCTGCCCAAACGCATCCCCACCTTTCGTCTCCTACGCACCGGAGTGCACAACGCGCGCAGTCAGCTGACGGAAGCACACCGCATAGCACAGATAGACAGACTGTATTCCAGTACCACTGGATGCCACATTCTAGCCTGACTTTAGCTTCGACCGGTCGGTCCATCTGCCGTTAACAACCGCAATGTTTCGAAATACGTCAGGGACCATCTCACTATAAACCCCCTACATAAAAATATGCATCCAGTCCACCACCAGGCTCGGCGGGCGGCCCGCGCCTTGCATAAAGCACATGAAAATGAACCGACATAGTCTACATAGACGCCACAGAGTACTGCCAACTCTCAGGTTACGCCCTCTGCCTACTCTTGATCAACCTACAACGCACAATATTAGGCTCGATCAGGGCGAACACCTCGATACAAGTCGAAGAAGCGGCCAAACGCTAGCGATATCGTCTTCCACTGTTAACGTCATCCTGAGCGATTCCAAGACTGCCATTCAATATATTGCGCGGGTAGGTACATGCCGCCGCCAATCAAATTCTCAACTCTAACCCCCAATCACCTCGCTCCGTTCAAAAAATCCGGGTACCGGCCAATTCCGGTAATCCCGGTAAGGAAGTGGCCCATTCCGCTGCACTAGCATACGTCAATCTGGCGTTGCATGCCGAAGACCCAGGCACTGCCAGAGAGCGGCTGATCACATACCACGATATCAGTGTACACTACCGCGAAGACCGCCTACTTTACACCCAGCCACACACATCCCTGACAAAACAACGACAACGTGGCGACAACTCCAGGCTCGCTGCTCTCCTTCCGCAGCACCCGCTCCTTACTCTTGTCTTCTTCTGCTCACGCTCACAAATCTTCCCTCTGTGAGGTCCCGAGAGCCATATTCGACCATATTATATTCATCTGCCGACAACTGCAACCACGAGCCCAAAGGGCCCTCGCGAACTCGGCGGGGTGGGAGGTTGTAGTCTCCAGTTCCACCCGGCCTCGCAACTGAGGCTAGTGAAGTGGGCGCAGAAGGTCGCCTTAAGACAGTGGCCGCCTGCCACCACCCATCAACAGGAACCAGCCCGCCTCTGAAATTTGGACTATAAGGGCTTCGCCAAAAATAATTTTTTTATCAGCACCAACACATCCACCACCAACAGTGTGAGCGCTCCGTTTGATGTGTTTTCTGCCGCGTCTGCATACACAGCTTGTTCGTTCGTTCCGTATTTTTTCACTGAAGGAAACCCGCCGTGTTGACTCAGTGGTTAGGGCGCTCGGCTACTGATCCGGAGTTCCCGGGTTCGAACCCGACCGCGGCTGCTGCGTTTATATGGAAGCAAAACGCTAAGGCGCCCGTGTGCTGTGCGATGTCAGTGCACGTTAAAGGGCCTGCGAAACACCGCTTGAACGGATGCCGTTTACACTTCAGATGGATTCTTTATGTCGCGCAGATGCTGACTCAAAAAGAATTACGCGAATCGATGCATAGGAACGGGAGTTATTCAATGAAGAAATTTCAAAATACAAGCAAACAAAATGTTGCCCTATACTCTATTTTCACGCAGCTTCCCATTTCCATTTCCTTTCTCAATGACGACACACTGTGCGACCAATCAAAACAGCCTATCTTAGCACGTGGCGGAAGTGTACACTCCATGGTTGCCTGTTCTCTGTAACTCGTTCATGCCAAGGCTGGCGGCGCCGTTTGCATGGTTACAACAGCCATATGAACGCCCAGCTGACCCAGCGATGCTTCATCGTCACCACGATGGCGCAGAAGGGAACACTGATCAGTGACGTTCCCTTACTTCTGGATCCCATCTCTAGCGCGAGATACTGCGACGGTGTGACAGCCTGCGCAAATATCGGACACTTTTAGCATAGCGCGTACAGCTACTGCTTACCGCCAACCATCGCTCCTAGCGCGCTGGTTTGTCACGGCGAGCAAGGAGCGCGCGCTGTTGACGGGAACGTGGCGGCATCTGGCGCCGCCGCCCGGTTATCCCCCTCAAGCTGACGATGCGCACTGTCTCCCTATCGGAAAATCTCATATGGATGCATATGTGGCTCGTATGAATTTATGTGTCCAGTATGTGGTCGCACGAGATATGTGTCTAGTATGTGGTTATACGAGTTGATATGTGTCCAATATGTGTTTCATATGGGCTGATATGTGTCCTTTTTATCCCTCGTATGGGCTTATATGTGTCCTTCGTATTCCTCGTATGGGCTGATATGTGTCCTTCTTATCCCTCGTATGGGCTTATATGTGTCCTTCGTATTCCTCGTATGGGCTGATATGTGTCCTTCTTATGCCTCGTATGGGCATATGTGCCCCTTGAATGCCTCTATGCGCTGATTCGTGTCTATCGTATCAGTTGTTTGAGCCGAAATATGGATCTCGTATCACCCGAATGGACCGATGTGTCTTTCGTATCACTCATTTGAGCCAATATGCAGCTCTCGTATCACTCATATGGGTGAACTGCGTCTCTCAGCCAGCTGATATTGTCACGGACTCGAAGACGACAAAGTTGGCAGTGGCGCGGCACGGAGCGCTCGCGCTAGGCCCACCGCCATTAAATCACTCCATCGCCATCTGTTATGTAGTACTCTTCACCAGCTTGCCGTCACGTAGCAATATGTGTGCCTTTTATAAGGCGCGTATGAAATTAAATGGATAACATTTCAGCTTGTCTTTCACGCGGTGCACTTGAGCTCATAATTAAAGAACACAGGTGATCAAATTAGATCCCTCTAACATGGTGGGATGTTAAATCCAAAGTATAGTACTATTTTACGCTGTATCAGCTTAGTACATGAATGGACAAGCATATGGCATTCCAATACTGTCCTGTTTCAAAGCTACATCTCAGCTGAAGCACACACATTCGAAAAAAGTTTTAGAACACCATCAGGAAAAGTCAAATTAATCCAAGGACACCATCTAAAACATAATAGATAATGAGGCCACAAAACATTGGTCTATGGAATAAATGACTCAAGTAGCTTCCAATATTAAGGAAGTGACTATACAGATGCAAAAATTTCCCACACATATATCCCAAGCTTGAGAGGTGTGTTGAGTAATTTGCCTCCTTGTCTATAACATGCTAATAACTGAAAGTGAAAGATATTATTGTAAACAAAGCTTGAGATGTCTTTTTTCAGAGGTGTAATTCATTTTTTGATATCGTTCCCCGCTTACACTGATCATCGATGCACTATGGTTGTTTACATGCCCTCAGAGAAGAATGAGGCTGATGGCCCCAACCGGACACTAAATGTCTTCAACTGTTTCTTCTGCTACGGAATAGCCAATAGCTACAAGGCACTAGGTCAGAACTATTGGTGGGTGATGCAGAACATCCCGAAACTGTAGCTTATAAAACACGGCGGTATCGCCACCTAACTTGTTGTCATGGCAAGCATTGTCACGTTAAATGATGAATTCTTTTAGGACAAACTTTAAGAAAAAGTGCACGGTCCTTCAGCACACTCAAGTTCAAGAATGCCCGCAATAACCGTCTGCTTAATGTGACAATCATCACAAATAAATTCATCCACATGTGCCACGAGCTCAGATGCGAGATGCAGACAGTGGGCATCCACTGCACTCCTCGTCTTTCACACTCAACACTGCTGGACCTTGCATGTAAGTACAGTTTGTACCCACCTTCTGACTGGAAACATAACATACCCATTACCATAAATTGGACTCATTCGATGGTGGATAATGACAGGGAGAACACCTCCTGCGATCCAAAATTTGGTTTCAAAAACTGTTATTACCGTACACTGATGTATACTAACATTTTCCTTGCGACTACTTCAATATCAGTGGAGCCATGTGCAAAATGAAAATATCATGAAAAGTGGGAACATCAAACTTTCTTTTCATTGTAACGTCTTTCCCTTTCATGAGGTTATAAATGTGTTACAGACCAGGAGGTGAAAAATATACTGATCACCCCTCGTATAAACAGAATCCACCAATACCATCTGTTTAATGTAACAACCCTACATAATACACAAAAACACTACATATATACTGTATCATGGAATAAGAGTAAGAGTTTTGTACACAGACCACACGAAGAACACAGCAGCAAGTGACATACAATATTAGTTACATTTCTCCATATTTACTATACTCGAATAGAACTGAAGAATGAAGTGACAGATGCCTCTCAAATGACCAGGCATTGTAATGAGCATGCAGGAGGAGGACAAAACCAGCAGTGCATGCGAGCTTTGATGATGACGATGAGACGTGAGCCCGTTGACAGGCCAATGTGATCCATTAAACGTCTGCGTATACAAGCCGAGCACATCGAGCACTGCCACAATGAGATAAGCAAAAATGAGAATGACAATGTCTTTAATGAGCTATTGTAGACGCCATGGTGGAGGGCTCCAGATTAACTTCAACTGCATATGCGCTGGCAATGCACAGCAAAGAGGCGTGTTTTCCACTTCACCTATATCAACATGTGGCTGCTCTCGCCTGGATTTGACTCAGCTTCCTTGGGCATAGACCACAATGGAGTGAATAAATGTCCATCCAAACAACTGTGACGTGACAACTAAAGAACTGAATATGGACAGGTAATGACACAAAAAGTGGGCCATATATGCCCTCTTCACTGTGTGAACATGTCCCCCATCTGAAAACAAACATAAAAATAAAAAGACATCAAGTGTCACCTGCTGAAGAAATAAACAGCCTAAACACTAGTACACCTTCATTCACAGAAAAGGAGCTACCTCTCACAAGGCAATGGGTGTGGTAGGCATGCAGCAACCCAATTATATAGTGTGCGCCATCCTGATTGGCTCAGGTTGTCGTACCTTCCATGCACACAACTTGCGAAGTGAATTATAGAGAAGCATTTGCCACTTCATTCTCGAGTTGTATTCAACTGTAGTTTACACAACACACAAAAAATACTGCTTATCAAAAGAACACTAAGGACATGTCGACATAATTTCTGTTCTTAGTAAAAATATGTTGCGTTGGCCGTTTCTAACCATTCTGTTATTGTGTTAATCATTCTATTACTAGGGCGAATACCCGTGTGTGTGTTATTTTTTCTTGCAGAAATGAAGGGTTTATTTGAGATATGTCAATAAAAGAATTCCAAAACGTTCCTATAGTTCGACAAAAGCTATATATTCGGAAAAAACAATCCGGTATACACTGCGAACTGCCTTCAAAGATCTTGTCTGACCGAATGCTTCGTCGGATCGAACATCTCTCAGGACACCTCGGATGTTTTAAACTTGTTTACCAATAGACATCGGCTTTGCGACCAATATCAGATATACAATATGCAAGATATACCCACTCCAGCGGGCCGATCATGTATCTATAGGGCCGCCTACACGTGTGTGTTTTTTTTCTTGCAGAAATGAAGGTTTTATTTGAGATATGTCAATAAAAGAAATCCAAAAAGTTCCTATAGTTCGGCGAAAGCTATATATTCGAAAAAAAAAACAATCCGGTATACACTGCGCACTGCCTTCAAAGATCTTGCCTGAGCGAATGCTTCGTCGGATCGAACATCTCTCAGAACACCTCGGACGTTTTAAACTTGTTTACCAATAGACACCGGCTTTGCGACCAATATCAGATATACAATATGCGAGATATACCCACTCCAGCGGGCCGATCACGTATTTATAGGGCCGCTTAACCGTGAGTATTTTTTTTTCTTGCAGAAAGAAAGGGTTTATCTGAGATATGTCAATAAAAGAATTCCAAGAAGTTCCTATAGTTCGACGAAAGCTATATATTCGGAAAAAAACAATCCGGTATACACTGCGAACTGCCTTCAAAGGTCTTTCCTGACCGAATGCTTTATTGGATCGAACATCTCTCAGAACACCTCGGATGTTTTAAACTTGTTTACCAATAGACATCGGCTTTGCGACCAATATCAGATATACAATATGCGAGTTATACCCACTCCTGCGGGCAGATCACGTATCTATGGGGCCGCCTACCCGAGTTCAGGTGGGCTAAACTCAAGAACCATGGAAGAGGGGGGTGGCAATCGGGAAGGGCGCCTCCCCCCACATTTTTCAGAGGGAAGAAGTTCCCCCCAATCTCCATTTGCTTCTACTCGGATCCGATTTCTGAAAACTGAAACAAATATTAGTTGTAGGACTCTTTTAATTCAAAGCACAGTGGTGCTGCATGAGCTGCTTGGCTTAGTAGCCATTTGTAAAGCATTTCGTATATGAGTAACCTAAACCGGTCATGTCCCCACAGAATTCGATCAACTATATATAGACCTGACCGTGTACATGATCTTGATTAGCAGAATTTAAACAAACTATGCACAGGCTTTTTTAATGGAATTGATCACTCCTCGTGCGCACAGCTCCCCACCTATGAGCTCCTCATTTCAATTAATTTTATATTGCCATAAATATTTGCACCGTTTGTTCGCTCGCACTCACAACCTCCAGCACGCGGCTTTATAATTTAGTTTTGGAATGCGATGTGCGACCAGACTTATGCCTTTGATCATGGCCACGTGCAAATGATTCCACAATTTGCCAGATTCTTGCGGCTTTTGGTTCTTTATCTCGAAGGTTCCTTGCCAGCTTTAAATTCAGCACGACCAAGAACTGCATGGAATTCAGGTCGATGACCGCCGAGCACGCATAATTAAGCCTATTGCAGCCGCCGAGTAATTCAGTTCTTAGTGGGTGTGAGTCAGCCTCTTAAACAGTTAATTTTGGAAGCCTTTTCTTTGTCTTCCTGACAGCTGGAGTGTCGTCACCGGAACGTGATACTTTGCATCAAGCTTTGAACATTGAAAATATATATATATATATATATAAATTTTTTATGTAAATGGGCATTAAATAAATAAATAAAATTAGCTCGAAGTCTGCCCTCCCAATAAAAAAAAAGAGTTCCGGAGTCTCTGGCTATATTAATTGTCTCGAGCATAGCCCAAACCTTCACCCGCTGCCATTACGACCCGAACCCGACAGCGGTGTGCCAGAAAACACTGCGAAACTGTAATTATAGAGCTCCTCGATCACCTCGATCGAAGCACCTCGATCGAGGGCGCGGTTGTGCTACCCAGTTCCGTGTTCTAGCGCACAATAGCAATTTATTTTTGAGAGCCTCTTCCTCCTCGTACCTTGCACACTTCTGATTTCTTAACATAAAATCTTTCAGTGCATCAATTTACCAATTCAGCAATCTATATTTCCCCCTCTGCTGGTCCTAAGTCGCTGACTTCAGGTCAGTGGCAATATAGTACTTATAATATCCACCACGCACCGTGCCAGAAAATACTTTTTTGCAGCAATTACAAACTTTTCAAGCACTTGCTGCATTTAGGGGAGTTCTAAAAGAAGTGTTTATTTTATTGTAGATAACACAGAAGTTGCTGTTTACAGCGCAGAGAACAGGGAAGGGCCCAGCGTTATTTATCATCAAGAGCCGCGCAACAGGAGCTTTTATATTTCGAAACTGAAACTGAAAATGTTCCAGCGTCGTCTGACGGCTAGGCGCAGATTTTATAGGTGCTTCCTGTTTGTCAAAAGCCACAAAACTTTCTGCTTAAAGCACTAAGTAAAAAGCGCAAAGCACAATCAGGCACCGCCCGCCACTATAGCTTCCTGCTTTGAAACCGAAACCGAAGGCGATTTGTCACATAGCGACTATATTGTGTAATGCAGTGGCGATCAAAAATCGCAGAACACTTCAGATATTTAGGTTACAGCGGTACCATAAAGCTCATACATGATAGAGCCCACAGAGTTACACTAAGCCACCCTATTCGCACTCCATGGAGTCACAGGTGCGAGACCGATTTGACGGGCTAGTTGGTTCTGCAGTTGGTTCTGCTTATGTTGGACCAACGCTCTGTGGCACGGCTTGACACGGACCTCATAACTATTTCCCCTACCTATTTTCCCTTCAAAGTAGTATTTGGAACTTTTCAACTGTAAGTATTTCATGGTGTGTAGAGCCCCGCGTCGTCTGCTACTACATGCGATCAATCAGCAGTCAACTGGATGGCCGGATGCGCTGCACGAGGAGGCTGCGACATGGAGCGGTATAGAGATCACGGTCGGAGACGCAAGTTCTGACGCAGGAAATAAATAGACGAAATTGAGCGAATAAAACGTATTTATTATTTTGGTTTGTAACGAAGAGGTCATCATCATCATCGTATGCAGCGCCCTGTGCGGTGCGCGTCGCCAAGCCAATCCCAGTCTGCGGTCGTTTGCGTCCAACGTTTCCGTCATCACTCGTGTCGGTGTGTGTGGTTGTTACAGTTATTAGATTGTGTGTTTTGCAGCCACATGTGACACTTCAACTATGGGTTCGTCAGCTGCTGCGAGCTATGCGTACGTGAAATACTTCGACCGACGGCACAAAAGCTATCGTACACGTCTCTATGTCGTCCTTGTTTCCTTTGCGCTACACCTATCCATGATGCCTCACCGACTGGCGTTAGCGACCTGGAGAAAAGAAAGACGTCTACTGGCGTGGCGGAAAAGATGAGAAGGCATTCTATTCCGCCCAAGTAATGGAGCTTGGAGGTGTGTTTTGCAGTTACTTCGCTACGTGGTCCGATTTTAGAAGTGCCAAACGTCTGATGCGTGGACTGTCAAGCCTAACGCTTTTAGCAAAGCTTGGTGGCGTTTTACATAAAGTCGATGCACATGCTTTTTTACTGTTGCGAGCACTTGCAGAACGCTTACGATACCACTTCCTCTGTGCTTGCGATCCGAGCACACAGCAGCCCAGCGCATGCTTCCCAAAGAAGGGAAAAACTGCGTGGTCGTGTTGTAGCAGGTCTCGACGTGAGCGTCACTCTGAGCGAAATATTATTCGTGATTTTTTTCATGAATTCAAGTAATTGCATGAGGCAGGGAGAAATCGGCTGTGTTCAGATCTGCTAATTTTTCGCATCATATGATTTTTAGAAAGCAATGAACGCGACACACTAACTGATCCGTTTCCGTAGCTTGCCCTGTGTTTGCTGTCGCTTTCATTATTTTATCTCTCATTTCTTGTGTTCCAGTAACAAAAGCGAAGCTTATCCAGAGGATGTCGAAGAGAAAAATCACTTCAATGGACCTTGAAAATTCTGAGCCAGCAACAACAGTTGCACAGATACATGTATGTAATGAGCGAAGTTTTGCTGCGGATGCCTTTGCTACTGCCACTCACACGCTTACCAGTCGCAATACGTACATTACATAGCAGCATACTTCAGAGCCATACAGGCGTCTCTCTCTGTGTGTGTCTGAAATATTTATGGTTGCGGGAAGCAGCCAGACTCCCTTCAGCAACAGAGAGCTTTGTAGCGGATCTTATGAATTGTAGTATAGAGATATTGATTAAATGCTACGATAGTAAAAGATTGCGTAGGACACTAGAGAACCGCATGTGGATTGGAAGCATCGTTCTGTTTTTTGTTCTCTCATATATTGTGTGCTTCATGTCAGGTCAAAGTTTCATTTTTCGTATTGCCTCCTGGCATTGTTGTCTAAAATATTTATTGTTTGTGGGAGCAGCCAGGCTGCCTTCAACAACAGACAGCTTTGTAGCGAGCCCACCGATACGGCGTTGTGGGACAGCGCACTTCTCTCATTGCAGCACGTTGTCTTAGCTTAGGCTTGCAACTCGGTGGCCTGTTTTCTCAGTGCTTGATGCTGGTTAAATATATGTATTGCTGGAAATTTATAAGCCCTGCTATTCTTCGGTTATGCGGCTTACCAAAGCGAATCGGGCCACGTGAGACACGGATAGGGCCTCTGATAATTATTATTCACGAGGGGTGATAATTATTATTCACGTGTTTATCGAAAACACCGGTGCCGCGCTGTGGGCTACAACTGCGGTGGGGTCTCTCCGGTCGGGGCGGCTCTTGTCAAGCCACGATTAATTACTGGAAGGCACCGTTCCCCTCTTCCCGTCATCTGTCCATCGCCGGTCGCTTCTTGCAGGGAACCAGTCAAAGGGGGAAAGTCATTTGCATCGAGCCAAGCGTGGGAAGAACAGGCTCCTTCCCAGCTAGTCATCCTTTCTTTTTGTGCAGTCGTCGGCCACCTGATAACGCTGTCGTAATTGCCGCTGCTGTTGCTGCGCCACCGTGGTCTTCCCTGTCGATGGGATCTGCACCTTAATCCTCTTCGGCTGGTGTGCATTCCGTTCATAACAGGCCCAACGCGGACGCCACCGAAAGCTCCCCATTTGTCTTTCAAACAAAAGGGTTGCTGTCTACTCTTGTAAACGGAAGGGCAGCCACACAGAACAAGCAGGGATGGAGGACTAAAGCTAGTAGACCAAGCGGAAAGAAGAAAAACATCTGAGAGGGAATGGAAGGAGAGCAGCATGGAAAAGTAGCTAGTTTGCCATATATATAACTCCAATATAATGTCTTTTTTTAAAGAATTGTTTGCGGTTGTGTGATACGGGGACGGTGCCTCACAACAACCTTGGTAGAGGACATTTTCAGTCAGAGGGTGGTCGGGGCCCTTTAAGTAGTGGCTGCCGGCTGGCGTGCATGTGTGCTCTGCCAAATTTGTTGTTCAAAATTTTTATTCTCTACGGAGGTCATTTTCACTTGACAGCTGAAGATGAAGCATAACCTTGCGTGTGCCGATTTGGTCGTTCCCATAAAGCTTGGTGCTCGGGTCTTCTGCCACAAGTGCTTAAAATACCTGAGAAATACCGTATGCATACTTCACCTTGCATTTGACTCATCGAAAAGAAAAATTTCCCAGTGTGGATCATCATGCCTGCGCACACAGTGCGGGGCCGACATGCAAGGCCACATTGTAATGCCTTTCATTCGAGTGCTAGCTTTGCAGTAAAAGCGATAGAATACAGACACGACGTGCAGCTAAATTTGTACAGTACACGCACTTAATAAAAATGTTCAATCAGCTGATATGCACGCTTGTCAAAACTATGCGTGCATTACTTGCTGGCAGCAATATTAACAGCTGGAGGGTGGCAGACTACAGTTGAGCGGAACATATCCTGATTGTTTTCTGCTTACAGCCCACAGGAATTAGTTCACAAACAGAAATTGCAACTACCACAGGAGAGTCAGTATAGGCAGGGTCGATCATTGGCGCCCAAGTAATTAGTGTGTAGTTAACGAATATGCAATAATCTGAGACTACAGCATGTTGTTTGAGCAGTACATGCGCAGTTTTTCTTTCCTCCTCATCATCATCAGCCTCACTACACCCACAGGGCAAAAGCCTCTCCCATGTCTTTCCAACTAACGCTGTCCAATTAACCCTCCTATGTGGTGTCAAATGCAAGCCTTTTACAGTGCGACTACCCGTCACATATGCTTTTGAGGATATCTCCAAGCTTACACGCAGACTTCACGACAGCACACAATGCACTGAAGGACATATACTTGCGTTGTTGCCGCTGATGTGTGCATCTGAGTGCAAGAGTCCGGGGCTGCCCTGAATAACTAACGTCCTTTCTTTCGCTTCTAAGGATCAGATTTCTACCGTACGCATGCGAGCAATGAGACGCAACAGCACGCAAAGCAGCAGAGGGCACTCGCCTTCCGTGATCCATGGACGGCCTTGGCGCCATGATTGCCAGCAGGCTGGTTCTGGCGGCAACCAGTTCATGTGAGCATGATGCACCTTCCTGTCAGGAGTGAATTTTCTGGCACCGAACAGGCTCTCCGAGCGCGGCAATTTGAAAAAGCCCAATTTAATTTAAAGATGTATAGACACCTAATTTTGGTGGCATGTTTTCTTCTCTACAATGATTCAGAAGACACTACTCTGAATGAATCATCATGTGGTGTTTGCCTGGGACCTATAAATAATTTATAATCGAATTTTTCTGTCATGCTGCCTCGGTTTCAACAGCCGAGTGAAGACTGTGACATCAGAGAGGTTACATGTAACATGAAGCATGGAAAAAATGCGATATATTTGCTGCTTGATCGTTTTAGTTCATTACAGCGTTGAAGCCAGCCTTCCTCAATAGTCGGAATGACAAATGTAGCAACATCGATTATATTGCAGTTTTCATGCCTCGCATGACCTATAAGCTCACTTTGACATCATTGTCCCCATTCAGCTCTTGAAAC
Source organism: Amblyomma americanum (assembly GCA_030143305.2). Classification (NCBI taxonomy): domain Eukaryota; kingdom Metazoa; phylum Arthropoda; class Arachnida; order Ixodida; family Ixodidae; genus Amblyomma; species Amblyomma americanum. The sequence goes on along the minus strand of JARKHS020029234.1, from coordinate 44,791 downwards.
TGAAACAGCGCGAGAAAGAAATTCGATTATACATTATTTAGTAGTCATGGGAGAATCTTCATCATCATCAGCCTGATTACACCCACTGCAGGGTGAAGGCCTCTCCCATGTCTCCAATTAACCATGTCTTGCCAGCTGCGCCCACCTTATGCCTGCAAACTTCTAATTTTCATACGCCCACCTAACCTTCTGCCGCCCCCTGCTATGATTTCTTTCTGTTGAAATCCCTTAAAGACCAACAGCTATCTTACCTTCGCATTACATTCCCCACTCAAGGCAATTTCTTCCTCTTGATTTTGGCTAGGATGTCATTAACCCGCGTGTGTTCCCTGAACCACTCTTCCTGCTTCCGGTCTCATAAAGGAGTATAGACACCTAATTTTGGTGGCTTTTTTTCTTTTCTTCAATGATGCAGAAGACGCTACTAAGCATTAATCACCATGTGATGTTTGCCTACGACCGCTAAGTAATTTATAATTGCTTTTTCTCTGTCATGCTGTTTCAGTTTCGGAACAGCCGAACGATGGCTCTGAAGTCAAAGAGGGCTGTTCCTTCACGTGAGCCATGAAAAAATGTCCATAGAATCGCTGCTTCATTGTTATAATTTACTGCCGTGTTGAAATCAGCCTTCCTCAATTGCTGGAATGAAAACAAATGTGCAAGCAGGTAATATACTGCTGTTTTTTCATGTCTCGTGACGTGTAAGCACACATTGACGTCACTGTCCTTGTTCAAGTGTTCAAGCCGAAACTGGACGAAAAAGAAATGCTATTATAAATTATTAAGCGGTCGTAAGAGATTTCTAGCTGCTACTCCATGTAAAATAATGCCTTATGCATCATTACAATCAAGAAAACACGCACCCAAACGGTAGGTGTTATACTACTTTAACATTACGCCTATTATTTTTCTTTCCGTGGCTCGCTGCGTTGTCCTCTACCTAAGCTGAACCCTTTTTGTTAGCCTCTACGTTTCTGCCCCATAGGTGGGTACTGGTAAGATACAGCTGTTGTACACATTTCTCTTGAGGGATATTGGTAAACTGCCATTCATGACCTGAGAGACCCTGCCATATGCGCTCCATCACAATCTTATCCTTCTAGTTATTCCCTCATGATCCGGACCAGTTGTCACTATTGATACCTGCCTTAAATAGACGTTTTCCTTTACCACTTCCCTTACCTCGCTACCAATTTTGAACTGCTGTTCTCTTGCTAGACTGTTGAGAATACTCCTTTAAAGCTAGTTGGTGCATTACAGAATGTGACTCACCAGTGTTACCAGTCAAACCCTTTAACATCATATTTTGATCTGTTGATTGAAGTCAAGTTTTTTGTGTTCTAGGTAATGGCATTTCATAATTTCTTTGCTCCTTAATTGGACAAATTATTTCTCGGGACTCTGACCAGGCTCAAGAAGTGTAATGTGATATTAAACTGAATATGTTTGCCAATCCTCCGAAGTTGCGCTTTAATTTACCTTGTACATTAGTCTTTTGTAGCAAATGTGAACACTTTTCATACTTTGCAGTCTTCCACTAGCATGGATCCTACTGCACCACAGAACCCGGATATCTCGCTGAGGTCAGCAGCCAGGTATGAAGGTGTCGCATATTTAGAATGTAAGACAAGTGGGCTTTGATGCCCCATTGGCCACTGCTGATAAAGGAGAAAAACACAGACGGAAGACGAGGCTGACAAAGTTCAGTTTGGTGCTCAGGAACGCTTGGCTACCGGGGTGCGCCGTGCGAACAAAGATTGTGGCCGTCCACACTTCTTGTTTGATTTTCCTCTTTACACTTGTGGAGGGGCTTAGTGTGCCGTGCTAACAAGAAGTGTCGACGGCCACAACCTTTGCTAGTACAGCGCACCTCGGTAGCCAAGCGTTCCTGTGTGCCAAACTGAACTTTGCCCAGCCTCGTCTTCCGCGTGTGTTTTGATCCTTCTTCAGCACGGGGCGCTGGGGCATCAAAGCCCAATTGTCGATCTTACAAGAATGATTTTGTAAGCTTGAAATGCTTTTAGCTCTCATCCTTGATAAATGCAGGCTAACAATCTAGAAACTGGAAACATGGGGATGAGCATCACTGCACACCCCTCGGAAATGGGAAATTTTCTGTCCGAATGATATGTAGCAGAAAAAAAATTAACTGCAGAGCAGCTCTAGGCACAATTTTAACCTGTGACAGCACAGAACAGCTTTGCTTAGCGATGGCTTTGTTTTGCAGTTTTTGTTTGTGTTCTAGTTGTTGACGTTTCATTATTTTGCAGAATTATTTCTTGCAACTGAGACAAGGTTCAAAAAGTGTAATGTGATAGTAAACTCAAAGTGCTTTAAGATACCCTGGAGATGCCAATTAAAGGAACACTGAGGAGAAATTGAAGTTGGCTGGTATCGATAGAATATAAGCTCCTGATCACAAAAACGCCACTTACTGAAAAACAAAGCTCTTGTAAAGTAGAAAATAGCAAGAACCAAAATGCAGGCATCGCCGCCACAGGGCAATCTCGCAAGTACAAGCGTGATGACGTCATTGGAGAAGAAACGCCACCTTGGAGGAATTTTTCTTCCTACATGAAGCTGCGAATCTCTGAGGCTGACAAAGGAAGGTTGCGCGGTTCAATATTGAAGTAAGTTTTGTTTTAAAACCGAGAGTGCACTTTTATTACACAAGGAAGACAGACAAAAGACAATCTGAATGTTGGAAGCAAAGAAAGCCGATGCTTGGCGGCGCCACTGGCGGCCAGGAGAGTTTCGACTTGTTATGGGGCTTCGCGTCTATGAGCTTTGTCTGCCTCATGGTTTTGTTTTTGACGCGTCTCGATTTACAAGCGCCCAACAGCCGAGGAACTCAAAGTGCCGCGTCAAGTGCTAGTTAACCTTTGAAGGAGCCTGTTAAGGCTGGTCAGATGATTGCCGCGGTCGATGAAAAACCATGATGGCACAATGGTCGGTGATCGTACAAGGCAGTGCGCACTACAAAGATCACTTGTGTCTTCGCACGCTCACCCAACGAAACATTCCTGGCTGTGCCAGTCAACTTCAAACTACTTAACGAAAAATTTTTGTTAGAGACGGGAGACAGGGTACAAGGCAGTTAAGAAAAATATGCTGATGGCCTAGCTCTGTTTGGCCAGCATATACGTAGCGAAAGCGCGGAGACTTCTGCATCGGAAGAGTGCATTCACTAGATGCTCCTTTATTCATGGTTAAATCTTGAGCCGTCGTGGCGGAGTGGTAGAGTCCTCCTCAAACTACAATGGCCCTGGTTCGATTCCGAGCCTCGGCACAGGTTTTTTTATTTTATTCAGTGAGTGGGCGGGGGGTTTCAGTGGCGCGCATAGATGCCGCCACCGAATATGTTGGTTAGTGGATAAACGCAGGCTCTGTTAAAGGGGCAGTTAGGAGAACACTATCAAATTATTTTGGTTAGCAAAATCTGATAGTTCGGCATTTAAAGGCTTTGTTGCCGCCTGTCTGGGAGTGAAAGATGCATTTATTTCAAAAAAATTTGGATTCAAAGTTGAAAAAGTTTTTCCCGCCACTCAGATTCAAACTCGGGAATTTTATGACATCAGTTGCACTCTTATGACGTTAAAGGACGCAGTGACGTGAAACGTGACGTAAGTGCAGTTGTGATTTCTCGCTGCTAGCGGTGTGGTCTAGCAGCCGAAATGAAAGCTACTGCTGCCGCGCGTTGAAGGCATCTATCGTGGGTTGCTACCGTCGCTTCGTTTACGTTTGCACCGGCGTCTTGCCTGCGTTATGATCGATCCCGTTCCCGAACCTGACGACGAAGTTCTCGCAAAAACTCCGGCCTGCATTCCAGCGACCTCAGCCCCACAGAGCGTGCGATGCTTTTGAGGGAGCACGGATAGGTTAAGCGCCGGCGGGTTGTTTCCCCCTTCCGCCAAGAGCAGCCATTGCAAATTAAATATCATAACCCTAGTGCGGGGAGTCACAAGGGGCCAGGACAAGGTCGATGAGTCGCGCCCATTGGATGCTGGCCGGGGCTTAGGGGCGAACGGATTGCGATTCCTTGAACGGCGCGGTTGCACGATGCAGCAGGCGGCATCGAGGTCTCCCACGGTTGCAAGGGCCAGGTTATTTATTTTATTTTTTGCCAGAAAAACGTATGGTTACTCAAGGACGCTTGCGTTTAAAGTTGGTGGCTTGAAAGTAAAGCCCACGCTTCAACGGCTTTCGCGCGTTTCCTGCAGTACGGGGTCTACTGGATTGGGCTCTCTCGCCCACTTGCATGTACCTTCAGATGTGTAATGTGAATGGAATAAATTAGCCGAGAGCTCGAAAAGAACAGCTGCGTCCAACTGCCGAAGCTATTGAATGACGTCACAACACGGACCTCGCCGCAGAGCTGAATCGGTCTGGCCGGGCCGGCGGCAGTTGGCGCACCCTTCTCAAAATAGAGACATGCTTGAATTCTCCACCAGTGCGGTCAGAGTGCGCCGAAACCGCCGAACGCGTCGGCGGTCAAGCACAGTTGAAGCATAGAGAGTCTCGGTTTGGCCGACGTGACGTCGCCATGCAGCGCGTGCGCACATTACTCCGGAGTGTAAACGTACCTTAACAGAGCCTGCGCTTAACCGCTAACCAACGTATTCAGTGGCGGCACATATGGTAGCCACTGAAACCCTCCGCCCACTCACTGAATAAAAAAAACCTGTGCCGAGGCTCGGAGTCTAACCAGGGCCTTTGTAGTTTGAGGCGGAGACTGTGCCACGACGGCTCAATGTTTAACCATGAATAAAGGCGCATCTAGTGAATGCACTCTTCCGATGCAGAAGTCTCCGCGCTTTCGCTACGTATATCCTGGCCTAACACAACTAGGCCATCAACAATTTTTTTAACTGCCTTGTACCTTGTCTCCCGTCCCTAATAAACGATTTCCGTTAGGTAGTTTGAAGTTGACTGGCACAGCCAAGAATGTTTCGCCGGGCGAGCGTGTGAAGACACAAGTTCTCTTTATACTGCGAACTGCCTTGTACGATCACCGATCATTGTGCCATCAATAGTTTTTCATCGACCGTGGCGATCATTTGACCAGCCTTAACAGGCTCCTTCAATGGTTAACTAGCACTTGAAGCGGCACTTGGAGTTCCTCTGCTGTTAGGTACTTGTAAATCCAGGTGCGTCAAAAACAAAACCACGGGGCACGTAAAGCTCATAGACGCGAAGCGCCATATCACATCGAAACTCTCCTGGCTGTCTGTGGCGCCGCCAAGCATTGGCTTTCTTTGCTTCCAACATTCTGGTTGTCTTTTGTCTGTCTTTCTGGTGTGATAAAAGTGCGCTATCGGTTTTAAAACAAAACTTACTTCAATATTAAACCACGCAACCCTCTTTTGTCAGCATCAGAGATTCGCAGCTTCCATGCAAAAAGGAACATTCTTCCAAGGTGGAGTCTCTTGTCCTATGACGTCATCACGCTTGTACTTGCGATATTGCCCTGTGGCGGCGATACCTGTATTTTGGTCCTTGCTATTTTCTACCTTACAAGAGCTTTGTTTTAAGTAAGAGTGGCGTTTTTGTGATCAGGAGCTTGTATTCTATCGATAGAAGGCGACCTCAATTTCTCCTCAGTGTCCCTTTAATGCACGTTTATAGCCTGGCGTAACGCGCGCGCGCACTGCACAGAAACGTCACGTCGGCCAAAGCGAGACCCTCTATACGCCAACTGCGCTTGACCGGTGACCCGTTCGGCGGCTTAGGCGCACTCTGACCACACTGGCGGAGACTTCGAGCATGTCTCTATTTCGCGACGAGTGCGCCAGCTGTGCCAGCCAGACCAGACTGATTCGGTCCACGGTGAGGTGCGCGTTGTGACATCATTCAATAGCTTCGGTCGTTGGGCGGTGCTGTTCTTTTCGAGCTCTCGGGTAATTTAATCCATTCACAGTACACATCTGAAGGTACATCCAAGTGGGCGAGAGAGCCCGATCCAATGGACCCTGTACCTCTGGAAACGCGCAGAAGCCGTTGAAGCGTCGGCTTTACTTTCAAGCCGCCCACTTTAAATGCGAGCGGCCTTGAGTACCCGTCCTTTTTTGTGGCAAAAAAAAATAAATAAATAACTTTGCCCTTCCAACTGTGGGAGACCTCGACGCCGTCTTCTGCACCGTGCAACCGCGCCGTTCAAGGAATAACAATCTGTTGACCCCAAAGCGCCGGCCAGCCTCCGATGGGCGCGACGCACTCACCTTGACCTGGCCCCTCGCGACTCCCCGCACTGCGGTTATGATATTTAATTTGCAACGGCTGTTCATGGCGGAAGGGGGAAACGACCCGCCGGCGCCTAACTGAACCGTGCTTCCTCAAAAGCATCGCACGCTCTGTGGGGCTGAGGTCGCTGAAATGCAGGCCGGAGTTTTTGCGAGAACTTTTTCATCGGGCTCGGGAACGGGATCCATCGCAACGCCGGCAAGACGCTGGTGCAAACGTAAACGAAGCCATGGTAGCGACCCCCGATATATGCCTTCAACGTGTGGCGGCGGTAGCTTTCATTTTGGCTGCTGATAGACCGCACCGCTAGCCGTGAGAAATCACGGAGTCTGCGTTTACGTCATGTTTCACGTCACTGCGTCTTGTAACGTCACAAGAGTGCGCCGTGATGTCATAAGAGTTCCTGAGTTTGAATCGGAGTGACGGGAAAAACTTTTTCAACTTCTAATCCAAATTTCTTTGAAATAAATGCATCTTTCGCTCTCGGACAAGCGGCAACAGAGCCATGAAATGCTGAACTATCAGATTTTGCTTACAAAAGAAATATCATTGAGTTCTCCCACTGCCCTTTAATGTACCATGTACAGTCTTCGTCAAAAGTGTTTAGGCTACAGCATTCAGCTGCAGTGAAATCAATGTTCCTAGAATAATTCTTGTAGCGGATCATTCAAAACTGTAGTCAAGCAGGAAGCTTCTTTATCGCAAGAAGAAACCTGCTAGCATTTCAAGGTCACTTGGTCTTTAATATTGCTGTAATGGCTCTGCTATACGGCTGAAGCGAAAAGCCTTTGGCCTTAAGACTTCACCGACACTGTACATTACTCTTGTTGCAAATGCGAACACTGCATACTTTCCAGGCTTCCACTACCATGGGTACTGCTGCACCACGGAATCGAGGTGTTCTTGCTGAGGTCAATGGCCAGGTACGACGGCTTCTAATATTTAGAACTAGTTTGTAAGGTTGAAATGCTTTTAGCTCTTGTTCTTGGTAACTGCAGGCAAACAATCTAGAAACTGTGGAGACGTATAGGGCTGATGATCAGTGCACACCTCTCGGACACGTGAAATTTTCCATCCAAATGGCATGGAGCGGAAAAAATAAGCCTGCACAGGAGCCCCAGGCACAATTTGAACCTGTGACAGCTCAGGGCAACTTTGCCTAATGAACTCTTAGATCATTAGACCATGACCACAACCTTTCACCTTTCATGTTCTAATTAGCACAGCCTCTTGTGCTAACATTTAATTGCTGTGTTTTAAATATTCATAATATTTCATCTGTTAGTTCTGTGCTTCCGAATATTTGGCAGCATTGCTGTTGCCAGGGTGCAGTGGAGCCTGAAGTAGAGATAAAAAGGCTCATCTATGTTGTCAAAGGCAGCTTGATATGATAGCACACAAACGTGACCTGGCGGCCCATCGCGCTGCTCACTCCAAAAAAGAGAGCGATGTGTCATGTTTTATCATTAGTAGCGTTTGCAAGGAAAACAGCCATTTTCGTAATGTTACATATAGGTAATGTTACATATAATGTTACATATATAGGAATAGGATTTTAGCAGTTTTAATGTGGCAAATAATAACTCTCTCCCCAATCTGTTATAGGGCTTTGTACAAAGCATATGTGCAGCTGTTTTATTGCAGGTCCACCTCAGGAGCGGAAATTATCAGTGCAGAGCGGTGGCGCTGGCTTTTTTCCCGAGGTCGAGACTTCTTGTTTTGCAAGGACGCCACAAAACTTTTGTGGGGTTCCCCACAAAAGAGACGCTCCTTCCTGGTGGTGCTTCTTCGCCAAAGAGCCTTAGGGGAAAGAGTGTTCAGGGAAGGAGCATCGCCGGCTCAGTATGCCGGCAATTCCTTAAGGCTGGTGCCATGCAGAAGCCTCGGATGAGCTCAGAAAAACTAGCAGCTGTGGGCAGTAAGCCTCTTTTATTTAGGTACATTTACTGTCTGACAAAGGCATTCATTTATTTAAGTGTGCATGACATAAATACCTTTTTTTACAGCACCTGCACGTCTTCAATTTTGTCATGATTAAAACTCTTTCAGATGCATTTGATGCATACATCAAAGCTGCACGAGCTGCCGAGGAGGAGAAAATGTGCAGGGCAGTTGAATTGCTACCTGGCGGACATGCTGAAGGACATCAAGTAATCATCGCCTGCATCTGCCCCTGTAGTCAATGACTGTAGTCAGATAAAAATGATAAAATAAAGGCAGCAAGAAAAATGATTTCATTGACTGCAGCCTGGTATTTAGTGCTGGGATGCAGCATTTGCTGCACTGAAGGGTTGCAAGTTCATTCAGGTAGCCTACATATTCAGAGCTATTAACTGTACACCAGAGTACGTGTTGCAAGGCCATTGTATCCCCAAATCGAGGCCCTCGTATCTGTACGAAGGTTACGTGGCCCTCGTATATACGATATTAAAGAATTAAGTTCGGCTAGTAGGTGCTTTTGATTCACAGACGGCGACATATTACTAGCGTTAATAAACACAAAGGACAGAGAGCAGAAACAAACAGGACAGACGTATATACCAGGGCCGGGAGTGACACATATCGAATAGCGTATATATGAGGCACATATCACACGTATATATGTGTTTCGCCATACGTGAAGAGGAACGCGTATGCTATACGAGCACGCATACATACGAGCATATATGTGGGCACATATCCAAGAATTGCGTAATATGAGAACCATTTAACACATATATACGAGATTTTTCAATAGGGCTGCTAAATGTGAACTGAACGCCTCATTCCTTGGAACCGAAACGAACGCTTATACAGTGCAATGGCTCGATCGGATCAACTCGGCAAAGCCGCTCTCAGATACATAGAGATTACCCATAAGTGCGCTAGGTCGTAGGATGTTTACAGAGAGGCGCAAAGTCCGTCGATGCAAAAAGTAGCCAGAGCCTTTAGTGGTGTATTTTTGTTTAACTTGCTTTACAGTGCTTTGTTCTATAATACATTAAAAAGTTGGTTTTGTTAATGTATTATAGAACACAAGAACTTGTCAAAACGTAGCTCTAGTTATTAACACAATTTGCAGTATATTTACTCTTTGTCCAATCATAAAGCTCACCCTCCGTCATGTCATATCCGATGCTAAAACCGCCACTTTATGGTGACACCGTCAGCGCCATGAATTTGTTGTTGCGATCTAATTAAAATGTTAAAAACAAGAGTATACGTGGTACGACCGATGCTAATAGCATCACTATAACTCCTTCTATGCAACTAACGGGCAAAACAATGCACTGAAAATGTGTTTCGGGGCCTCTTTAAATGTCCCCACGCGGTAGAAAATATTCAGTAGCCCTCCACTACGGCACATCTCTCTTCCTTTCTTCTTTCACTACCTCCTTTATCCATTTCCTTACGGCGAGGTTCAGGTGAACAACGATATATGAGACAAATACTGCGCCATTTACTTTCCCCAAAAATCAATTAATATTATTAGTCTCTGGAGGAAGAAGGAAGGCTGGAGTGAAAGCAAGAGGAAAAGTGGTGCCGTGGTGGAAGGCGCCGGAATACATTCGACCACCTGCGGATCTATAATGAGTAGTGACATTACTCTCTTACAATTATAAGAATATATGCTTACAAATGTAAACAAAATATGCAGGCCAAAAAATAGTGCCCACAAATCTAAGCGCATATTGCCATTATAATTAATCCACAATCGCGGGGGTGTAGCTCAGAGGTAGAGCGCTCGCTTTGCATGCGAGAAGTCCCGGGTTCGACCCTCGGCTCCTCCACTGTTGCATATTTTTATTCAGGATTCATTTTTTGTAATATTATTGCTGCAAATGTGGGGAAGTTGGTGGGCTAGGGATGGCAGACAAGCAAAATTTACTATAAATGACCCACTTTGCTAGATATGCACGAAACCTGCCAGTCTGACGCGGCGTTAGAACGCTTGAAATTCGTGTTCATGAATAGCTGCTCACACATTGTTCCACAATGTGAAGAGAGGAATTTAAATTTCATTTCGGTAATCTCCTTCAAAATCTTCAGCCACTACATGCTCAGCCAGCGCGCGCATTGTCACGAAAACGACATTGAGCGGTAATTTCCGCCGACATTGAGTGTCTGACCATAACGACGTTCACTGGTTTTCGTCAACCGCAGCTGAGTTCAATGCTTACACTGTATTTATCGCTGCTGTCTGTCATCTTGTATTGCGGGCCAACTTTCATGTTGAAAGTCGCTACTTACAAGACCCGCCTGCCCTTGTGCATATATGCAGTCATGATGACGATGTAGCGGAAAGCTTTTGGGGAAACGTTGATTTGGCAATGAGTGAAGTAAAAGCGCACATAAAGGTAATCATTGGGGATTTCAATGCCAAGGAAGTCAATAAGTTGCGGGAGACCAGGCCGTGGCTTGAATATGGTAGAGGTTCTAAGAACGGGGTAGGGGGGAGTTATTAGCTGACTTCGCCTAAAGAAAAAGTTTAACGATGAGGAAAGCTTCCTGCGCAGGGCAGACCCGGAGACCGGAGGTGGGCTTGGAAACGCCCGTATGATCAGCATAAAGATACACTACTTACGCAAGTAAGGATGAATTGACTTAGTATTGTCATGGTCTAACGGAACCGTGCATGCAGCTGTTGAGGTGTAGCGGGTAATGATATTTAAATAGTGGAGTCCAGTCCGAGCGCTTCTCACGCGCCGCCGTCCGCTTCGTCGTGCTTATGCCCTAAAGCGGATGACCAGCGGGGCTTGGCACGTGGCATTACTCCTACAGTGCCAAAGCTTAGAAAATGACTGGCGTTTAGCATTGAAAAGCACGAAATACGCTGCCGAAGAATGGTTCTCTTTGAAGGACAGCACCACCACCACGGTCTTTGTAAAAATTTACAGGATTGCACTTGTCTGCTTATGAGCGCTACTGCGAAAGCCTGTCCCTGTCCTCTTTCTCCCTCAATTTTTCATTGTTTTCTGCCATTTTGCGTTTCTTTGAACTTATTAAATTTTTATTCTTTTTATTTTTTATTTTCATACACTACAAGCGAATGCTGTATTCGACTTATTCGACTACACGCGAACGCATTTACTTTCCTCAGAAACAAATTTTCAATTCATTCCACTTGAACTGCACGCTGTGGGCCCGAATACTTTTCACGGCGGGATGTATGTACCTCAAGGCGCGATTGGTGTGTCTACTCACCCAGGGAACCAGTTATACGCCTTTTATTTCCTCGAAATCATCGCAGACTAAACCTCTCGCTCGTTTTGAGGAATGGAAATGTTCAGCGGTAAGGTTTCTCGGCTGCCTAAGTGGAGGTCCCGTGTTCGAACGCGAGACGCGGTAGTCGCGTTTCGAATGAGGCGAAACGGCATGGCGCCCGTGGGTTGTGCGATATTAGTCCACGTTAAAGATCTCCAAGTGACAGAAAGTATTCTGGAACCCGCTGTAGTGGTAGCCGTTCTATTAATGTGAATTGGAAATCGTTCTCGGGGAAAGGAAATGGTGCCGTGTCCATCTCACATCTCGGCAGACAGCTGAACCGCGCCATAAGGAATGGGATAAAGGAGGGACTGAGAGAAGTAAAAAAGAGGTGCTGTAGTGGAGGGCTCTAGAATAATTTCGACCACCTAGTGATCTTTAATATTTACTGACATTGCACAGCTCACGGGGACCTTTGCGTTTCGCCCACATCGAAACGTTTTCGCCGCGATCGGGTTCGCACTAGGGTACTTCGGATCAGTATCCAGGTTCGAAACCAACCGCCACGGCAACGTTTCGATGGAGGCGAAACGCAAAGGCACCCGTGTGCAGTGCGATGACAGTACACTTTAAAGACCTCGATTAGCTCAGCTAATAATAATAATAATAATAATAATAATTGGTTTTGCGGAAAAGGAAATGGCGCAGTATCTGTCTCATATATCGTTGGACACCTGAACCGCGCCGTAAGGGAAGGGATAAAGGAGGAAGTGAAAGAAGAAAGGTAGAAGAGGTGCTGTAGTGGAAGGCTCCGGAATAATTTCGACCACCTGGGCATCTTTAACGGCAGACAGCTGAACCGCGTCATAAGGAATGGAATAAAGGAGGGACTGAAAGAAGTAAAAAAGAGGTGCCGTAGTAGAGGGCTCTAGAATAATTTCGACCACCTAGTGATCTTTAACATTTACTGACATTGCACAGCACACCAGGACCTTTGCGTTTCGCCCACATCGAAACGCTGTCGCCGCGGACGGGTTCGCACTAGGGTACTTCGGATCAGTAGCAGAGTTCGAAACCGACCGCCACGGCTACATTTCGATGGAGGCGAAACGTAAAGGCGCCCATGTGCTGTGGGATGACAGTGCAATTTATAGGCACTGATTAGCTCCGCTAATGGAGGATATACAAAACGAAAGCTGTCGACGTTCATTGCGTTCATTAGCGTTGGCGCTGATACCGTTCTAGACGCCGATGATTTTGAGGAAAGGAATTGGTTTTTGGGGAAAGGAAATGGCGCAGTATCTCTCCCATATATAGTTGGACACCTGAACCGCGCCGTAAGGAAAGGAATAAATGAGGAAGTGAAAGAAGAAAGGAAGAAAGAGGTGCCGTAGTGGAGGGCTCCTGAATAATTTCGACCACCTGGGCATCTTTAACGTGCGCTGACATCGCACAGCTCTCGGGCGCACAAATGCTCCCTGGGTCAGTGGATCTCAATCGCGAGGTGTGTGGAGGTGATGACAGAGAGGGAGAGATCTGGGGCTGCATGCATTAGCGCTGACAACGTTGTGGTAGACACGCGCCACTTCACCAATAGGCTGCAGCATTCAATGGGTGACCAACCTCATCTTCACCCTGGAAGATGTGATGATTTGATTATATGTAGAAAGGGCCGATGTGGACTCTTGCGCGGACTTGGGTGCCTGATGATCCAGGTTCGGGGAGGAGACCTCTCGGGCCAGCGCATGAACGCGCTAATTACTGGGCATCGAGGCAAGAGCACGGATCCACGACAGAGTAACCTTTCGTTCGAGAGAGGCGGCTGTCGCAAGAATATGATGTGTGGCCGGCGTCGCCTCGCCCTTTACGTAGTGGCGGTATGCGGCCTCAGAATCTGTGCAAGTTTCGTTTATGTAACAGGCAGTACCTCCCATCCTCAATCCCACTCATTCTTTCTGGAAGACTGCTTTAAAGACCGCTCAGCCCGCCGGCCAGAAATGGCTGGTAGATCGGGCTTTATGTGTAGCATAAGCCCGTGCACTCCTGGACCAGCAGGCGACCACCCCGGAAGATTTTTTTCTTTCATCTAATAAAAGTTGTTTCCATCCATCTATCCTCTCGCGATCAACCATTAAATGCCACCTGCTAGGGTGACAGGTTGGGCGCGCTGCCTATCCAGTCTGCAGAACGCAAAAAAATTGGTAGAGTGCAAGTAAATGGCGCGGTATCAGTCTCACATATTGGCGTAGACCTCAACCGCGCCGTAAGAATAGAATAGAAGAGAATAGAACTTTATTTACACAAATAGACATGATAAGGGAAGGGATAAAGGAGCAACCAAGAGAAGAAAAGACGAAAATGCCGGTGGTTTAGCTCTGAATAATCCTGGCCGAAAGGGAAAAGCTGCATATTCGTGGCTACGTTTGGGGTTGACCGACTGGCGGTTTCTATAGATAGCCATACTGACACAAATAATGTAGTGAGCTTTTTTATTTGTTAAACATCTTGATTTCTTTAAAACTACATTAAAGGCGCTCACACGAGACAGTATGTATATTGCCACACTGCTCACATTCTGCGAGCGCCGCCATACGGCCGAGCGGCATTACTGGGCTCGTGTGGGAGCGAAGAAGAGGACGTTCCCGTTCGAACGCGCGCTGCTGGGTTTCTGGCCTTCGGATTAAAAAAGCCCCTTTTTTCGTGCCGCCCTACGTTTGTCGGCGACAATTTTGGTGGAGCCGCTGGGTATCGTTCCATGAACGCTCACCCCGAGGGCAACTCTGACGCTGATCAGCGACGCTTGGACACAACACCCGTCCACAAAGCGAGCCGCCGCCTGCGAGGCCTGCAACCTGAGTGTCAGCCACTGACGAGGCCGGTGCGTACCTTGACGTCTACTACAGGCAGTCAGACAGGCCAGCCTTCCGGCACTGTCCCGCCCGTTGTAGTTCTCACCCCTCGCTCACCACCATCCTTCCACGGCGATCGGTTTGAGGACGTCGAGGAGTGTTGTCCAGCTTTGACCGTGTGGCCACTTTTAAGCAGTGGGACGACGACCTAAAACTACGAAACGTCTATTTTTCGTTCCAAGACTCTGCGAAGACATGGTTCGAGAACCATGAGGCATCCTTTACGAACTGGGAAGCGTTCCGCCGTCAGTTGCTCGCTACCTTCAGCACAAACGCACGCAAGGAAAATGCCGAACTCGCCCTTCGCACCAGGTCACAGCCGGCGAACGAAAGCGTCACTGTTTATTGAAGACATGGCACGTCTTTTCAATCGGGCTGACCCTGCCATGCCAGAGGCTACCAAGGTGCGCCACCTCATGCGTGGTGTGAAGGAGCAGCTCTTCGCTGGCCTCATACGCGACCCACCAAGAACCGTCGCTGACTTCGCTAAAGAAGCCGCAGGCATGGAACGTTCCTTACAGGAACGCAGTGCGCAGTACGGTCGTCCGGGAGGTGTTGCGGCCAGCAACTATTGTGCGTCCCTGCCAGTCGCCGGGGACGAGGCTCTTCGGGAGCTTGTGCGGAGTGTAGTTCGCGAAGAACTGCGCAAACTCCGCTTAGATGCTCCACCTGCCAGTGTTGCAGCTGTAGCCGATACCGTCCGCGAGGAAATTCGGCGAGCAGTGCAGCCACCACCGGTACCACAGCCGGAGCCGTACGCCAGCAGCTACAACGAAGCCCTACGGACACCGCAGCCGGAGCCGTACATCATGAGCTACAGTGAAGCTCTGCGGAGACCTGCGCCAGTTAATGCGTTCCGCCCTGCTGCCGAACAAACGCAGGGGTACTTTCCCTCCGCCGAGCTGCGTGACCCGCGCCCTGTTCTAAAAGCTGACGTGTGGCGCACACCCAACAACCGGCCACTATGCTACCACTGCGGGGAGCCCGGTCATCTCCTCCGAAACTGCCCCTACCGGCGGATGGGATTAAGAGGATTTCCACCGAGCGCACCTCGACCGCGCTATGGTGAGAGACCGCGAGACATTGAGCAGTACCTGGCCGATAATGTGCTGCCCTCAACTCGTCTCCAAGACGAGTTCCTCCACCCAGTCATGCACCATCATCTGGCCAATTCAGAGGCACGTCTCCCCGCCGGGAAAACTGAAGATGGCGTCCTCTGGGGATAGGACCGCCGCTGGCGCAGGCAGTGAACAGCTTCCATCCGACGATTTTATGCGACGACCCCACCCGCCGAACTTAAAGACGATCCCACCGCCTACCTCACCGACGACCTCAGCGAGAACCCCATCGACGACGGCACCAAAAACCTCGCCGACAAATTGTCAAACAATTGTTTCCGCCGCCGAAATTCTTGTTGCCGCCGATGGCTATGACGTATCTGCACTCGTCGATACCGGAGCCGACTTTTCTGTCATGAGTAGTAACCTAGCCGCAACCCTCAGAAAGGTTCTAACACCTTGGAATGGGCTGCAGATACGCACAGCTGGTTGCCATGTGGTAACGCCGGTTGGCGTCTGCACCAGCCGTATAAAGATCCGCGGTGCAACTTTCACTGGCTCCTTCGCCGTGCTACGAGAGTGCTCTAAAGAACTGATTCTCGGCATGGACTTCCTTAAAGAGTATGGGGCGGTCATCAACCTGCACGAGCAATTTGTATCTTTTTCGACACAGCGAGCCGTTGATACCGACCCCGAGCCGCAGAGAGCACCATTACGCATCTCTGATGACCACACAACGATACCGCCGAGAGCAAGCAAGTTTTTCACAATCCAGTGTGATACCAGCTCCGGTACTCGGGGCATTGCCGAAGCGAATATGTCGCTGCTACTGTCTCGGCAAGTTTGCGTTGCTCGCGCCCTTGTCGACCTTGTTCACGCGCGTACCACGCACTTAGTGACCAACTTTAGTTGTGAACCCCAACATTTGACGAAAAACACGGTGATTGCCCATTTTGAAGAAATTGGCGAGCATGCCGGCCAATGTGCCTTATCAACAACCGCCCCCGAAATAGCTGAACAGGACACTGCAACAGCCATTAGGACCGACGTGAACCCTGACCTTCTGACCAATCAGAAACGCCGCGTGGAAAGCCTTATTGACTCTTTCCGCGACTGTTTTGCATCAACAGCCAAGGTTCGCCAGACGCCAATAACTAAGCACCGTATTATCGTCTACAGTGACCAGAGACCGCTATGTCGAAGGTGCGCGATGCTATCCGCCGCCAAGTTGCCGAAATGCTCCACGACGACATCATACAGCCATCGACGAGCCCCTGGGCGTCACCTGTTGTTCTCGTCGCAAAAAGGAACGGCAGCCTACGGTTCTGTGTAGATTATAGACGTCTCAATAACGTTACCAAAAAAGATGTCTATCCACTGCCGCGCATTGATGACTCATTAGACCGCCTCCGCCATGCTACCTACTTTTCGTCACTCGACGTTCGTAGCGGTTATTGGCAAATCGAGGTCGACGAACGTGACCGAGAAAAGACCGCCTTCGTTACTCCTGACGGACTGTACGAATTTAAGGTGGTTCCTTTCGGCTTGTGTTCAGCCCCTGCGACGTTCCAACGTATGATGGACACCGTACTAACTGACCTGAAGTGGCACTCTTGCCTTGTCTATCTCGACGACGTCGTGATTTTCTCCGACACGTTCGAGGAGCACCTGAAACGTTTGCGTGCCGTCTTCGAAGCAATTCGTTCTGCGGGTCTGTCTCTCAAGCCTGAAAAGTGCCACTTCGCACTTCGGGAGCTCAAGTTTCTTGGCCACATTGTGAGCGCTCAGGGCGTTAGCCCCGACCCAGAAAAGACCGCCGCCGTTGCTGCATTTCCCCAGCAAACAGATAAACGAAGCTTGCGGCGTTTCCTGGGGCTTTGCGTCTATTATCGGAGGTTCGTTCAAAACTTCTCCAAGCTCGCAGAGCCGCTGACTCGCCTGACAAAAGACTCCGAACCCTTTTTCTGGGGTCAAGATTAAGAAAAAGCTTTCATAGAGCTTAAGACCCGCCTCCAATCTACGCCTATCCTTGCCCACTTCGACGAGCAGGCCGACACAGAACTGCACACAGATGCCAGCAATGTGGGCCTCGGTGCGGTGATTGTGCAGTGGCAAGATGGTGTGGAATGCGTGACCGCATACGCAAGTCGCACTTTGTCCCGTTCCGAAGTGAATTATTCCACAACGGAAAAGGAGTGTCTCGCTGTTGTGTGGGCAATCACAGAATTTCGTCCATACCTGCACGGCCGCCCGTTTCGAGTCGTCAGCGATCATCACTCCTTGTGCTGGCTTCCGAACCTCAAAGATCCATCGGGGCGACTTGCACGGGGGAGCCTTCGGTTGCAAGAGTTCGACGTCACCATCGTGTATAAGTCGGGTCGGCAACATAGCGATGCAGACTGTCTCTCGCGAGCTCCTCTTCCGTGCCGACCAGATGAGTCCGACGACGATTCTGCTTTCCTCGGCGCTGTCACCACATCCGACCTTGCCCACCACCAGAGGGCCGACTGCGAACTGCTGCCTCTAATCGAGTACCACGAAGGAACCGCTCCGTCTCCACCCAGACTCTTCTCGCGCGGACTTTCGTCGTTTTGCTTAATAGATGGAGTCCTCTACAAGAAAAACTACGGTCCGACCGACACTGCGTATCTCCTCGTTGTCCCAACCGTGCTTCGTAAGGAAGGTCTCGCTGCATGCCACGACGACCTTTCTTCTGGCCACCTCGGTTTTTCTAGAACATTGGGACGCCTCCGCCGCAAGTACTACTGGCCACGGCTTGCTGCGGTCATCCAACGCTACGCTCGAACCTGCTGTGAGTGTCAACGACGGAAGGTACCACCGACAAAACCGGCCGGCCTTCTGAAGCCAATTGATTCACCGCAAATCCCATTCCAACAAGTCGGCATGGACATACTGGGCCCATTCCAGGTGTCCTCCATGGGAAACCGGCATATTGTTGTTGCCACGGACTACCTAATCCGCTATTGTGAAACCAAGGCTCTTCCCCGTGGCACCGCGGCTTAAATTGCACACGGCGCCCCCGTGGTTGTATTACCTGACCGGGGAACCGCGTTTACGTCGGCTCTTACACACGAAGTCCTCCGTCTTAGTGGCACCAGTCATAGAAAAACGACTGCTTACCATCCTCAAACGAATGGACTTACTGAGAGGCTGAAGAAGACCATCACAGATATGATGTCTATGTATGTCGACGCTGACCATCGCAACTGGGACGAAATACTTCCCTACATCACGTTTGCGTACAACACCGCCCTCCAAGAAACGACGCGCTTCAACCCCTTTCGTTTGGTGTATGGCCGAGATGCCCTGACAATGTTTGACGCCATGCTGCTCCCAGATTGTACCCCCTCGTCTGTCCCAGGCGCTGACCAATTCGTTCGCGATGCAGAAGCCGCTCGCCACCTTGCTCGACAGCGCATTCGCCACCAGTAGACAACTGACGCCCGGCGTTACAACCTCCGCCACAGGGAGGTGATTTACCAACCCGGCGAGCACGTCTGGGTATGGAGCCCTATATGTGTGCGCGGTCGCTCTGAAAAGCTTCTGCGGCGCTACTTCGGCCCCTAAGAGGTGCTACGTCAACTCAGCGATGTGAACTATGAAGTGTACCCGCAAGGAGTTGTCCGGTCTTCTCGCCCTCCCAAGTCTGAAGTCGTCCACGTGTTCCGCATGAAACCGTATAACGCCCGTTAGCCCCTCCCGGAGTTCACATTCAGTGCTGCCACCACACGCCATCGCACTTTCGGTGTCTCCACACTCTTTATCCCCCTTGCCGGAGGCATCGAGGCGATGCCTCTTGAAAGGAGGGGGGCAATGCCACACTGCTCACATTCTGCGAGCGCTGTCATGCGGCCGAGCGGCATTACTGGGCTCGTTTGGAAGCGAGGAAGAGGACGTTCCCGTTCGAACGCGCGCTTCTGGGTTTCTGGCCTTCGGATTAAAAAAGCCCCTTTTTTCGTGCCGCCCTAGGTTTGTCGGCGACAATATATAATATAGCTTCGGTGATATTTTCAACTGTTTTATTGTTCGTTTTATGCGGAGATATGAAACCAAATTCGAATTCAAATGAGTCGCAAATATTGCATATAATTTAAGGAAGCCAAATTGGCTAGTGATCTGGAGTTCCCGGGTACGAACCAGACCACGGCGCCTGCGTTTCAATGGAGCCGAAAGACTAAGGTGCCCATGTGCTGTTCGATCTCATTATAATAATATTAATAATAATAATAATAATAATAATAATAATAATAATAATAATTGGTTTTGGGGGAACGGAAATGGCGCAGTATCTGCCTCATATATCGTTGGACACCTGAACCGCGCCGTAAGGGAAGGGATAAGGGAGAAAATGAAACAAGAAAGGTAGAGAGAGGTGCCGTAGTGGAGGGCTCTGGAATAATTTCGACCACGTGGGGATCTTTAACGTACACTGATATTACAACCTTGGCCGGATCACAAACTCCACCGTACCCACTCGCATTGGAACAGGTGTCACCCGTGACACCACAACCGATCTCACATGGGCCAAACCGAGCATAATCGTTAAATCTCAGACGGTGCTACAAGACAGGCTTGAGAGAGACCACTTTCTGTCTCCAGTACTCTTGCTTACGATTCCAAGATTTTCAACCATCGTTCACAGCTCCTCACTAAATGGGATAAATTGCGCTCATACTTGGCAGCTGATTCTAGCGAACCCCTTACTGTCACCTACTGGACAGACCGTCTGGCGGAGGCTATCCAGTCGAACAGCAAACGCATTAAACACACCCTTATGACGCCGCAGATTAGTCCACATCTGCCTCATCTATGGGAGACCCGACAGGGACTTCTGAAGCGCTGGCATCACCAGCAACACGATCGTAAATTGAGACCCCACATTGCCGCTCTCAGACGCGACGCAGAAAAATGAGCGAACACGCTAGCCCGCGCAAACTGGGCAACCTTTTGTAACGACCTCAAGGGTACATTAGGCACTAAACGCACGTGGTCCCTCCTGCGCGCTCTCTTAAATCCAAATACCTCTAAATCTCAGATACAAGTAAACGCACAACGTCTAATACATCTAGATCTCCAGAAGGACACAGACGTAATTGGCCAACTACGGGACACTTATATACACACCTCGCTTCAGTCAGCCGATCCACCCAATCTACCTCCACCTAACCCGAAAATTGATGCCGAGATTACCTTAAGCGAAGTTCGCTGAGCACTCTTTAGCATTCACCGCTCTACGTCGCAGGGGCCGGATGGCATACCGTACACGGCACTACTCAATCTGGACGGTCTCCCTCCAGGAACTCACAGAGCTCTTTAATAACCACTGGCACGCTGGGGCGCTCCCATCAACCTGGACCCATGCCAGCACGCGATTTATACCCAAACCGGGCAAACCCCTCACTATTCAAAATTTGCGCCCCATCTTCTTAACGAGCTGTGTCGGCAAGCACTTCGATCATGTAATTCTAAATCGTCTGGAACTGTTCCTAGAAACAACAGTCTTTCTCTCCAACGTTCAATTTGGCTACAGTTTAAACAACTCGGAGCAAGTCGTAATTCTCTTCCTTGAAGAGTCTCTCTTTTACACTAAGCGCCGTGCAGCCGCCGCGCGAGCCATATTGGCCCTGGATATTCATAAGGCTTTCGACGCAATGAGTCATGACCATATCCTCAAGACCTTAGCCACCATGGGCTGCGGCACCCGCAATATGTTCGGGCCTTCCTGCAGGGCCGCACGGCAGAACTCCACCTTGGGGGTGTTGCCTCCCAGCCTTTCCCCCGGCCTAAACAGGGAAACCCAGAAGGGGTGGTCCTATCAGCGTTACTTTTTAACATTGCCGCATTTCCGTAGCGCCACTGGCAAAGGCCTTTGCTCCTATCCCAGGAATCCACACAGCCATACACGCAGATGATGTAACCCTGTGGACAACAGTAGGATCCATTGGAACAGAACAGAATATCCTGCAATCTGCCATAGATATCACCACCACCCAAACAGCAAACACAGGTCTCCGTTGTTCTTTAAATAAATCGGAACTCTTGCACCTGAAACTCCTCCCCAGTCACCCCCCCCCCCCCATTGAACTGCACATGTATGGGAATCCGGAGCCCATTGTGTCTGAGGGGAAGATTCTCGGCCTTCTCATTAACAACACGCTCGCTGCAACCGTCACCCTTCAGCTCTTGCAAAGACAGGCCAAACAGGTGGCTGCACTGATCGCGAGACCAATATGACCACTCCATTAATCATTAGCCGCATTACATACCACTTCCCATACTACATTCTCACTCAGCGCCAAACACGACAGGCAGACATCCTAATACGCACGGCTGTCAACTCCGCCCTACGTCTTCCACGGACGGTTAGCATGAAACGTCTCCCGGCCTCTGGTATTCACAAAACCATGATCGCATTAATAGCGACTTAGCGCACGAACCAATTAGTCTGTCTGAGTCGCACGGAAACAGGACAATGCTTCCTGCGACAGGTGTCTCAATCCATCCATTCCCACGCCAACATGTCCTACACCTTACATGATTTCTATGCGCACGCAGGATCACAGATATCAGAAGCCCCTACCACGCATTATGAGCGCTAGCCTCCATCAGGGTAGGCGGCAGGCTCGAGTGTGCTATTACACCAAAACATACAGCAACCGCTCCGACGTACTTTATGTCGACGCGGCCAAAAATTCTAAAGCAGTATTCT
Source organism: Amblyomma americanum (assembly GCA_030143305.2). NCBI lineage: Eukaryota > Metazoa > Arthropoda > Arachnida > Ixodida > Ixodidae > Amblyomma > Amblyomma americanum. Next base: position 22,670 of record JARKHS020029234.1, on the reverse strand, counting down.
TCACGGCAGGCGCAGCCTATGAAGACGGCACTGTCGGGGCCGTCGCCACTATCCGAACTAGTTCATCTGCAGAGGCGGAAGGAGCCGCCATCGCACTTGCGCTGGCCCACTGTAGCATTGACAAAAAACATAACCGAAATTTGCACAGATTCCCAGGCCGCGTGCCGCCACTAGCTAAAGGGCGTGGCGACGCCGGCCACACACCGTATTCCTGCCACATCAACCTCTCTCGACCGAACGGTTACTCTGTCGTGGATCTCTGGGCATGCCTCGGTCCCCGGTAATGAGCGCGTTCATGCGCTGGAACGAGAAATCTCTCCCGGACCCTGGACAATCAGGCATCCAACCCTGCGCAAGAGGCCTCAACGGCCATTTATACATCTCATAAAATCACCACATTCTACAAAATCAGCCGCATGACATTACCGCCACCCCACAATACTGTCGCCCTTTTCCAGGGCCACATGGCAACAATTACAGACGGCCTGCTTCATTTAACCCTACCGTCTCTAAAGCTTTCACCCCAGCTTTCCTCCTCATAGTAACACATGTGGCGTGCCGAGATCCATACTTTTCCACTACCTTTGGGAATGTCCTTCCCAACTGACAGTACGCCCCATCCCCAATCCCACTCATTCTTTCCGGGAGGCTGCTTTACGGGCCGCTGAGCCCGCCGGCCAGAAATGGCTGGTGGACCAGGCTTTATGTGAAGCTCAAGCCCGTGGAATCCTGGACCAGTATAGGACCACATTCGCAGATTTCTTTTTCGCCTAAGAAAAGTTGCTTCTAACCAGGGTACTCCGGATCAGTAGCCAAGCACCCCAAACACTGAGGCACCACGGCGGGTCAAGGCGCAATCAAAGCAGGTTTTTGCGTTTGGACACCAAAGCCACCTATATGAAAGCGAGATTGAGGTGTCCACTGACGCAGACAGCCAGTTGTGCGCCTTTCCTTTCGTAAAAATCAACGGCCTCTACAAAGTTGTCAACGCCAATTAACGTCGGCGGCTAATTTGTTTACTCTGGTTTTGAGGAAATGAATTGGCGCAGTAACTTCTATATCTTGATAGACACCTGAATCGCGCCGTAAGAGAATGATAAAAGTGGGAGCGAAAACGAAAGGAACACGGAGAAAATTGAAGTGTATGTGTAAGTGGTTTTTATTAAAATTATAATAAAAAGGAAGGAAAAGATTTTTGCTAGGCCCTGCATCTGCCATCGATACTGAAGCACCTGAGCAGGAGAGCGGAAATAAAGAATAGCAGGCAGAGTGGAAAAATGAAATCAAAGAGGAGAGGAGACAGTTTACGCAGTAAGAACTGTGTAAACTGCGTTTACGCAGTAACTATTTACACAATAAGAAATGGTTCCAGGTTGTTCTCGTGATTAGTATAAAATTGAAGATCGAAAACTGGTTTTGACCGAAGGAAATGGCGCAGTATCTGTCTCACATCTCAGTGGACAACTGAACCGCGCCATAAGGGATCCTTGGTTGGGCTGAAGGTCGTTCAAGCTGGTCGTGCTGCCTACCCGAAGACTGCTTTACATAGCGTAGCGAAGCTTTTCGGTTCAGAATGCGCCGTCGCGGTGGTTCAGTGGTTAAGGCGCTCGTCTACAGAGCCGGAATACCGGGGTGCGAACCCAACTGCGGCCGCCGCGCTTCGATTGAGGAGAAAGGCAAAGGGCCTATTATGTGCGGCGCGAAGGACCGCCAGGTGTCTGCCGGAGCGCACGGACGCGTCTCACGTCGGCTGCGATTTTTTCGACTCCATAAATTAAGGCTATATACAATTTGTCTTCAACTTCATATTAAGAGAGTGCGTTGTTGGGCGAGTTGGTAATATTTTAACAAAGGGTGCTGCGCACACACAGACAAGGCCGAGAAGTTTAACACAGCAGGAACTCTTCAAGTGCACTCTTGTTAATGTCTTGAGTCAAGAACTAGCGCTGACAGAGAAGAGAAGTCATTCCGCAGAGTGACTTCGGGTACTGCAGTGAGGATGGAGAATTTAGTTACTTGGAATTAGTCTCCACGCATTCAGATCTCTGGAAAGATCTCAAAGTATAGCGCGGTTACCGCCAAGGAACAGTTATCGTACGTTGTGTGACATGGGCGTCAACAGTTTCTCTTAACTTTCGAAACATTTTTACGCAATGAACTTTGTTAGTTTATCAAGGCGCATGCTATGTGGTAATTATAGGATGTTTTAATAACGTTTGCTTGAAATTTATGAATACACCGTGGCTCATACAGGCAGCATTAGCTATGGTTTTAAGAGCTGCTTTTACTAGGTTGACAATTTTTGCTCAAAACCACACCAACATAGTTTTGGGCGTTTTTCTCGGTTTCCTAGCTCTCGGCAAGCTATTCCGACGGCAGTATAGAGATTGTCCGGTATGGCATGCCAGCCATTACAAAATCTTCGGATTCTCTAGTGGCAGGACGTAGGGGGCCTACAGGCATTCGCTGCCATGTCGTAGGCGTTGTTAAACAATACTGCAGTAACAACATACGACTCTACTTTTTACTCCATTTGGTGGCCACGAAATCTGTGCTATCGACTCGAAATTGAAGGCGTATGTGCCGCCTGTAGATACCGATTCCCCATTGTCGCTATGTCAGGACTACAAAAAATAGAAAACTGCGCCCAACAGTGAACATCACATACATATAAAGAAATGAGGAAAACTGGCTTGTTTAAAATGGATCAGTTCCACTAGCATTAACAAAAGAATCTAGCTCTTTAAAAAAAATCTGCCAAAGACCATTCGAAAGTGTAACTAAACAGCACGAAAACTAAAGCAGAATGATCGAAATGCAATGTTTTGTACTCTAGGCCTAGTAACCAGAAACGCGATTGGCATCATAAAAAGAAAACAAATATTGAGATACTGGATAAAAAATGTAATCCTGGCGGCCAGAAATTGAATTCAGTTCGTAATTGCCACCTGAAATAGTGCTTCGTAAGTTGTGGATTGGTTTAGTTTGGTTTGGTTTATCTATGATGTAGTCTGTAGTGAAAGGCTCTGGAAATTTTTACCATCGTTCACGTGTCCTGACATTGCACAGTAGACAGGCCTCTCGAATTTCCCCTCCATCAAACTTCCCCAGCCACAGCCGCGATCAAATGCGCTCATTTCGGCTCAGTATGTAAATAAGGAAGTTGGACGTTCCGGCGCAGTGAATGGGCACTGACCTATTGAAGGACTCCGGATTAATCAGACCACCTATAATTTCTTAACGTGCGCTGACATCGCACAGCACACAGGCTTTTTTTCTTCATGTCACCTCAGTCGAAATACCGCCACATCGGTTAGGATCGAGACGACGACCTAGGGTTCAGGAGACTAGCTCTCAAGCAACCACGGCTCATAGAAAGTGCTTTGAACCCACGCGGGTTCAATGTGCTTAATGTCAGTCATACATTTAACGACAGCGACAGTTCCCATCCTTGAAACGTGCGCGGTGACGTGCAGAAGCAAGAGAAGAAGCGTGTTGCGTGTAGAGAGTGATGAGCAAGGCCTTAAATGTACCAAACGTAATAGTCGTAGATGTAGGAGGTTGTCTTGAAAACCTGGTGAAGCTGTTCCTTGAAACGTTGTATAGGCAACAGAATGGGCGAGGCGGCGGCGTTTAAACGGCGTCGTGAGAACAATCTCCATAGTGCTCTGCAGTCTATCTCAGTACATGCAGATAATAGGTTGCTGTACAACGTTGTTCAGCATCCTTCGCGTGAAAGATTAGATGTCGGCGCTGATAACACTAATACATCCTCCCTGCCTTGGCACCGCACGTCGGTTTCTAGCCATTTCTTTATTTTCAATCCGAATAGTGCAACACTTCAACATCGCATATATATACCGGCGCCCAAAAATATAACACGAGCGCCCGAGTGCGTTACTTAGATTGACTTTACATCCGCTGAGTGGTGGCTGCGCTAGGCTAGCTGAAGCCCAATCGCTATCGCCAGCCCCTGCACCGTGCAATATTGTCTCGGACAGAAATGAGAGCGTCAGATACGTGTCATTCCAGGCGACGCGCTCGAGGGATCGTGGTACGTTTGCGGGCAGTGGTACATGATTCGAAGTGGCGTGGTGCTGAGGCGTCCAAGCTGCGTACTCTCGCCACGTGCGCCAGTAGCTGGAATGTATCGCCTGCGCATACTTGCATGACCCGGAAACTCACAGACTATACGTTAGCCCACTCGAATAATCAATCCATTTTTGCGAGTGGCACGCGTGGAGCGAGCACGTGCTTCACAGAGCAATTGTGTACACACTATCAGAGAGCAGTATCTATTAGCACACCCAGTGCCACCGGCTAGAATACCCAGCCAGCTCTTCTCATAGCCACCAACATGAGCTCCAGCCGCCCAATATATGACCAACATGTAACCAACAAGCCCAGCCTTGCCACCATCGTTACCAACATGAGCTCCCACTGCCTCCACCGAATCTGCCATGTGCCCAGCAATCTCTCCAGTAACGTCGTCATGAAATCTATCCGCCACCACCGTACCCAACATCTTTCAACAATCACAGTATTATTTCCATTGTGACCAATATGCTTCCAACACACCCTTCGTGGTTTCCAATGTATGCATCAAGATTTCCAGGAGAAATCATGATGGAATTTTACCAAGCGCTTGAGCTGCAGAAATTTTGAAGTTTTACAAATGTATATTAGAATAATGGTTACAATCGCCCTAAGGTCGGTTTTGCGAGTGGCTGCCCGGCAATGAGTTTTTAGATGCCAATGCCAAAGGAGCAAACACGAGCAAAAAAACCAACAACAGCACAGTCGCCACCTTGTGACGCAGCGGCGAACCCTCCTTATTGTTAACCCCGGCTTGCGTCGTCTGCCGGCCATGAGTGTTTTGCTAGTGCGCATGGCCCACATTTCTGGTGACTGTTGTTTTCTTCGTCTATTCAGTGCCCTGGTTGTCTGCCTTGTCTGCCTCTCACAAAAAGAATCCGAGCACATCCGACTCTTTTATCATTATATGCGCTTCACCGGGACGCCTAACTTCACTAATATCTATGATCTCATATTTATTATTCGATTGGTTCTCGAACAAAGCCACTTATGTAGTCTCACTTGATAATGTCCTTGAGTCGAGCTCTAGTGTACACTGTAAAAACAAACCGTCATTTTGACGGCCACTTTTTTATCTATTTTGACGAGCCGCCGGCGTCAAACGGGAAAGACGGAGACTTCGCCGTGAACGAGCGGGCGAGGAGAAAGAGACGGAGAGCGCAACACAAAACGAGAAACTCTATTGGCTGGCGCGTAGGGGTACGTCATGTGAGACGTCGCTCAACGCGCGCTTCCGGCCCCCGCTGTCAAGGAAGGAGTCCGGTTGTCGTGGTTCCCTCTCGCTTTTCTTTGTGCGCGCTGCTTCTGCCCGGGTGTGCGTTCTGATTTTGCGCCATTTTGCCTTTTTGTGTGCGACGCGTTGGAAGGCCGCGAAGACGCAATCAAGGAACGTATGGGCTGCAGCCGAAAATCATCTGCAGCGGGTAGAGGTAAGTGTTCTGCTTATATGCTTCGTTCGTGCAGTACGCGTTCTGTGAGGCACATAGCTACGAGGAGCACGCTAGTTCTCACGCGTAATGTATACACGCACCGATGGCCGTGGGCCCGAGATTGCCGTTCAGAGACGTGCTTCTACGTAAAGCGTGAATCGCGGCCTCATGGTTCAGCCACGTGCAGCGATTTTCAGGGGCTGCGTGCGGCCCACGTGTAAAAAAAAAACTTCCTGTGAGGAACACTGAAGCGTACGAAGAGCATTGGCGCACGTTAATTGAAGAAAGTCGAAGAAAGTCGTTTATAGTATCTCTATCATGCGGGCACATACAATCGCGATCGAGCCTGACTTTCGGTTACGATTACTGCTACGCGGGCCAAGGATCGAAATCGAGTTGGTCGAGCTCTAGCGCGCCATGCGCCTCTGTTTAAATGCAGAACACCTTATGAATGGGCTTAATGGGCAGTAAAAATAGTCGTAAAAACCATTTTTTACATTTTCAGTTGTAATTCAGGCCAAGACATGTGCTATGACTACCATGCTGGCCATCTGCAGCTCCCTTGAATTCATGGTGTCGGCACTACTGTCGTAGGTTCGTAAAAGTATTCGTCAATAAAAAGCAGACTACTTTTCGTGCACTGATCAGCTTTTTTCTGTTTTATTTCTTACGCTCTCTCTTTTTTGTTGTTCCTCGCTTCCTGGCACACCGAGCCCCATACGTCGGTGTCCGGTGGCGATGGGGCAGCTCAGTGTTTAGTTCGTGTACTGATAGTGTGCAGTTTCATTCTTGTATAGCATTAAGATATGGGCCCAATTATTTCAGCAATAGTTATTTCCAAATAAATTCTATTCATTTTTATAGCTTATTGCCTATAAGCCTCAAACAAGGGCCAAAAATTTCTTGCGACTGGCGTATCCATTAGCTGGGAATTATTGAATCAAGTAAATTTGTAGTCTTGTAATTTTATACCGCATTTTCATCCATTTCTGCTGAAATGATACTGTACCCGAGGTGTAGAAAGTGCCTTGATGACAGCAGGATCGTTGGAAGTATGGTTATGATTTATTATTGAGATGCATGTATCTGATCACTGATGTTTTCTCTGGAGTCTAATAACATGTGGCTTGTGAATTCCCAGCATGCAGCTGAAGGGGGGCTGGAAGGACTGCCAACAACTCCGCACCTTGCTGTGATTGGTATGTATTTGTCATTTATAGAACTTTGGCTCAAAACATGGCTTGTACAGTGTATTTTATTATTCTACGATGTAACCTGATTTTGTGTAACTTCACTCTACTTAGTAGGACATATTCAAAACTTAGGAATGAGGCTAGCCCTGGATGAAAGGCTTAATTGCTGCTTCATCTTATGTATGTACAGTATGTTTAATAATTAAACATGATAACAGTGTGCAAGTTTGGCCAGTAGTTTTCCATTCTTATTAGAGTGTACAAAAAATTTGGAACTCAGTAGCAGTACTGTTGATAAGTGGGGAGGGTGGGGCAATCTCCGCATTATATAAGGTGATATGCCAGAGTTCATCGAGACTAATGTGCGGCCTTTTGACTTGCCAAAAGCATGACGTTCTGCTAGAAAGCATGAACGAAGCTGAGCTTGGCTTTTCTCATCAATGTCATGGCAGGCTAGGTACAAAATGGAGGGCCTTTGAAAAGTTGCCTCGGTGCTTGCCCAAGTTTCGTTACCTCATCACTATTCCCCATTATTTAAAAAAAAAACGAAGTATTCTGTCGACAAAGTTAATTCTTTTTTGTCGTGCAATATTTGTAAAGCTTTTGCCATAAACAAGTTCTATGTAGTATGTTTACATGAAACAAGCATCTTCAACAGATATAATTAGTGGCGTGTAAAGAACTGATAAGGGAGGGCATGTTGCATGTGTCTGTCTACTGCCAGGGTACCATAAGGCCTAGCAACAAGACCCAGTATGGCTTTTTACGAGTACATTTGAATTCGGCTTCTCTCAGTGGACACATCGAAGGCCATAGAGTTACTCGAATTATTAGATCACCCCTTTAGTGGGTAGCGTTTGCGTGTGACTAATTTTTTTTCCTTGCAGGATCAAGCATGGGGGACATAAAGAAGATCATCGTTGCAGTGGATTCTACAAGAAGTCTTGAGAAGGCCATGGGCCTCCTCCTTGGTGCCTTCTTTGTGTTCAACGGTGCGTACCCTCCCGACTGCCCCCTCACCATGGAGCTTTTGCAGAGGTAAATGAGTGAATGTGGATGATGCGTTTGATAAGCAATCGGAATCCGAGGCAATAGTGTGAGCAGCAGGCTTCTTTTTCCTGAGGAAAGGCACTCGCCCTCCTTAGCCAGTGCCTGCAAATGATCAGTTCTGCCCTGTTCCCCTGAAATTCTGATGTGGTCACATACATTCCTCTCGTGCATTTCTTCGTTCTCTGGCACAGCACCGTGTTGCTTTTTTGGCACACCTGTATGGTGATTTGCCAGTCACAGGCGTCTTTAGAAAGTAGAATGGTAAGATTATTGACATAGTACTGCTTGCCAGCAGTACATGCTAACAAGCCTTGCACATTGGCTAGCTCTGGCAATTGCGAGATGAAGGCCGGACTTTTAATTTTAAATTGCACCCAGTTCTGGTATTCTGACACTTGCAGAATTGCGGATTTGATCATTGTCATGTGATGAATGCACCAGCCTGGCAGTTTGCATTGCCTAAACTTGGTCACGTGTCCTGTGAGTGCATCTAGATAACACTTTTCAGTGTTTTGCTTATTTTTTTGGTTGGCTACTGCAAGAAAGGGGCTAGAACGAAGAACCAGATAGGACGGGCGACTGTCAATTATTGCTAAATGTAATGTGTGCAGCACTTTTATAAGTACCGACGTCAGGAAAAATAGGAGCGAGGATTAAGTGTAAATGCAGTTATTTTAAGTCGCTCTACTATGTATCGTGTCCACTGGCTAATGTCCTAGTGCAACATTACAGTGTGTCTGACTATGGGTTGCGTCCACACATGTGGCAAGTTGCCGGATGCCTCTCTGCACTTTTACAGGCCTCAGGTTCCCTTGTTACCATTGATGCAGTGCTCGCTGTAGCCTGTGTACAATCAGCCCCGAGAAAGTAGAGCTCTCTACCTCACCTTCTGGGCACTCAACAAACCTTTTGCAATGATGAATGTCAGATTTCATTTTGCATTGAAACGGGAGACGTGACACATAGGCAGGACAGCTTCACAGGTACTGTCACAACCATTACATGGCACTTTCCCCTTTCACCTGGTGATCTTTTAGGGGCTGGCAGGGTTATTAGCCCCTTTCAAAAAAAATTATGCTGTGATCCCATATTTGTCCAGAATTGCTCAGTACTTGAAATGGACAGGTGAAAGAGCCATCGTGAAGTCTGCTATGTTGGCACCTGAGAAGTTTGCCGCCCTTTGTGTCAACAGTTGCAGTGTAAAAGAAAAAAAATTAAGACATTCATCATCGTGACAGGTTTGTTGATTGCTCAGAAGATTTCAGGTGTGAAATTCCGCTTATTTGTGGTCAAGGGCACAGAAATTAGAATGAGCATTGTGCAAATGGTAAGATGATGAGGCATGATAATGAGGTTTTTAAATGTATGCATGGTTGCCACATGTGCAATTGCAGCCTATACCTGGACATCAGGGTGTTACATCAATACTGACCTATGTTTGTGGCTGATAGCTGAAAACACTGAAATGCAGCAAAATGCTCTTGCATAGTTATGGTTTCTAGACTCTGTGTATGGTTCCTGTACATGATGAGCACCTATTGTTACTAGAAATACTATACGGTGTGTATGTGCAATTGTGGGCTGTTTTTACGAGTTATAATAATGGTTACATTTAGGTACATCATCTATTGTTAGTGCATGTATATGTAGCTATTTAAGCGCACTACTAGTGTACTCACATTTGTTGCTACCTGATTTTAATCTCGTCTTTGAATTTCGTAATACTGTGTGTTGCAGAAGGTAGTGCAGTTCACACATTCATGGCATTTCACGCGTGTAGGCAGAGTATGTGATTGGCACAGTTTATGGAGCATGGATTTATTCTATCCTCGTTTTGTTTCCAGGTACCTTGGGCAGAGCAACCCAACGAAAGGGCGCGGCAAAGGCAGGGCCTGCGGAATCGCACCAAAGTTGCTGAGCCTGCTGAATGCACTTTAATTTATGAATAAATGTGCAAGTAGAAATGTAAATTTGTTTTTGTTGCATGGTTTATGAGGTACTGCCCACTGCAAGTGACTTTCATGTGGTCAGGTTCACCACACTATATATTGACACAGAATTATGTTGAGACTTGTCGTGTTGGGCCATCATACTGACAACACAGTTGCATTTCATGTTGACAAGCCAAATTTTGGAATGGTTAAAAGCATAGTCATTTCGAAATTACAGCCTGCTATTACCTTGATGGCCAAATGCTGTACTGACAGTTATAGATAATTTCAAATTTGCAAAAAGTCTTGAAGTCATAAAAACAGTTTTAAAATTGACAGCTTGCCATCGCAGACAATCAGTGGTATAATTACAGTTTGGCTATATTTTCAAATCGATAAAAATGACATCGAAGTCAGGAAAAAACATTGTCATTTAGAAATGACATCTTGCTGTAACTGCTACGGTCAAATGCTATCAAATTGACAGTTTGACTGTATTTCACATTGACAAGAAAAACATCAAAATGATGGAAAAACTGTCATTTAGAAATGATGTTCTGCTGTCACTTTGATGGTCAAATGTCGTCAAATTGACGGTTCAGTTGTATTTCAGATTGACAAAAAAGACGTCAAAATGATGGAAAAACTGTCATTTAGAAATGATGTTCTGCCGTCACTTTGATGGTCAAATGTCATCAAATTGACGGTTCAGTTGTATTTCAGATTGACAAGAAAGACGTCAAAATGATGGAAAAACTGTCATTTAGAAATGATGTTCTGCCGTCATTTTGATGGTCGAATGTCATCAAAATGACGGTTCGGTTGTATTTCAGATTGACAAGAAAAACATCAAAATGATGAAAAAACACCGTCATTTTAAAATGACTAGGTGCCGTCATTTTAACGGTCAAATGCTTGGAAATAGAGCTGCCAAGGTATTTCCCGTCATTTTGACGGATTTTTTTTTACAGTGTAGTTAAAAGAGGATTTACAGCCACATGAGCAAGCACCCCTTGCGGCTAGCGACTCAGAGAGGACTGAGAGAAAGCAATGTGACTCAATAAACCGTAAAACAGAAAGAAGTATTCAGAGTGACTTGGAAGTCGCAGAGGGCAATCGGAGAAAAAACGAGTTGCTTAAACCAAACGCTTTCGAAGTTCGATCCGCCAACTGGGTGGAGCTGATCCTTAACGGTGGGCACAAAGAGATGCTTGGCACTTTTATTTATGTCGTATAATGCATAATTGTTTTTCCAAGTAGGGTGGGTTGTAGCAGCCAAGGCGTTTTTATAAATCAAGAAAGAAGCTTCCTCAGATTGCTTGTCTAAAATAAGAGAAAGAGGTTTTGGGACTGGAAACGTAGCGCATAATTTCAACAAAGCAGAAGAAAGAGTACACTGTGTGTAAAGCATGAAATGCTAGTGTCTGGTGCTAGACAAGCTGGCAGCTACTACTTTGCTGATACATTTGCTGTGGGGCTAAAACGTAAGAATTACAGCAGCGCGCATCAAGAAACCGCAGACGGTGTTACCCGTCACGTGATTCATGCAGGTTGTTCATATTTTAGCTACAGTTGTTCTTTTAATGTTCCCTCTAAGCAAAACACTAATCTGAAGCTTCTGAACTGTTCCCGGAGTAAGAGAAGAGTCCAACACTGCTCTGCAGCGGAACGCAAAAGCAAATCAAAGTACAATGCACTGCCCTGAGAGTTCGCGAAGTGGTACATAAGATAAAATAATTTTAAACCTAGGCTATCGTGACAGACCTTGTTTTTAGCCAGTTCTTATGCACGCAATCTTTCACTCATGACTTAGAATGCAGCTTTCCGTGGATTTTGGTGTTTTATTGACAGCAGCTTGGAGAGGAATTGGCAGAGCATGACTCTAAACGCCGTGATAAACGCCAAACAGTGAATTCCATCGCGGCTCATTCTCGAGTAATGGTATCATGCTGTGTATCTTAAGCCAATGCTTTTGAAGTAGGCAATCGAGGAGCACAAGTACTAGAAGAGTCAAGAACAGATCAACTTTGTCAGGGTTCTTCGCCGCTGCAAACTCGTATAAAGTAGAAAGAGGCGTTCCGGAAAGGTATGATTGCAAAAAGTTATTGATGGAGAACACACCGCGCCGCATGGCAACATTGCAGTGATCATTATTTTAATGTCCTTGTTCTGTTCACAGTTAGAGATTAGAGTGTGAGAAGTAGTCGGAAAGATGCAGCATAGTTTGTATTACAATTGGTTTCGTTCAGTCTTCCTTCTCTTAGCGGATTACCGACATCCAACAAAAGTTATACGCCGAACTTTGTTCATCTTACAAGCCTTTCGTTAATGCAAAAAATTGTTATCGTTCCTTACTAACAATGTAGCAGCATCTGTGCTGAGACGCGCTAGCCAGGCTTAATGTTCGGTAAAAAATTAGCATAGCAATTTAAGCCTTACGAAAGGTACGATAACAAGAAGCAAAGAGTTTTTGCACAATTAGTTACTGCGTGTTCTTCAAAGTCAGTGCTTGTACAATAACTTGAAGTAAAATAAAACAAACTTGTCGCATATTTCCCTGAGCGTGCTTGCGTGCCGCCGTAGCCGACAAATTTTATGCGAGTTTAGCGAGAGCTTTAAGCAATGCTGTGTGATACAAACACGTAATTGAAGTGATATGTGACTTTTATACCATCGGAAAGACTATTCTTAGTAGTAGATGCTTAGTGAAAACAGTGCACACACGAAATCAAATAAGCGCTGTCCTGAAGGCCAGACAAGTAGCGTCTCGGTCATTGAGCACGCGGAACTAGGCTGCTAGCGGCTCGCTTCACTGTGGCCACCGAGGTGTCGGCGCTGACGCTAGCCGCCGGGAAGCGGCTGCCGATGACGGCGCTCCGTTCGGGACGCGGCGCGGGTGCGAACACGCGGTGGTGGTCGCGGTGGGCTCCGTGGTCGTAGGGCGTGTACAGCGGCTGGCCGTTCTTCACCTTGCGTAGATGGTGGCAGTAGAACTTGCACAGCACGATCAGCACGAGCGCCTGCACAGTGTCAGTATTCACCACATGCTTACTGTTTGGACGTGTGGCAGTGTACATGGCATATACACAGAACATTTGTAGTTGGGAAGGACCTGCATTGTAGCAAAGGGAAAGCGATATTTGTGATGCGACTGTCCGGTGCAGGGAACAGCTTTTGAATGTTCTAGGCACTGGGACTTCAAGCACAGGTATATGCGCCGCAGAAGTTCGTTCACTATTATGACAAAAAATAAAGCCCCAAATAAACTATGACGTCCATAACCAACAACAGGAAGCGTGGATCCTAGCTATAGAGCTGGACACAAATAATGTTCCATACTTGCGAACTACTATCATTTAAGTGGCCTTTTTAACTAAATGTGAAGCAACTACACCAGCAAGCCCTTTGCCGTGAAGTTAATGCCGTGTTTCCAGTATTAAACCTGCTCTGTCAGTTTTCCGGTAACGACACTCCAATTAGAAGTCAATTTTTTATCCAAGATATCAAGTATTTCAACTTGGGTTTCTTGCCATTCCTTTCAGTGTCCAAAATATTCTAATCGAAAAATCTCTCCGAATATAATGTTAACACCGCATTCAAAGACTGGCGGAGCGATAAGTCCTTCTACCCGCACTGAACAAGCAGACATTTTCGTATTTGAATTCAGCAGATATATTGCGGCCTTGCAAATGGTGCATGTCTCGACGCTGCGGATTAGTTCACATTTTTATCTTTGTCAGAGAGCAGCAAACCTACTGTCCGCATTCAGAGAGATATTGCATACAGATCTGAAACACATAAAGCGGTGCGCTGTCTCATAACAAATAATGCGGTGCAGCTCCAGCAGTTCAAGATCGCGTTTGTAGTGAAGCCCTATATCTATCAGCCTTCAAGGAACGAGAGTAGCCAGAAAGGTGAAGGCAGACAAGACGCTTCACGGTCCTTTGCATGTGAAGAGCAAAAATAGCCCGCTGGTCAATGCGCACAACTCACAGAAGGCGACCCCTGGTTCCTGCAAGTGTCACACGCTGACTGTAAAAGTGATGATGATAATGAATGATTATAAGGAAGCAGTGCCACATAAATCGAATGGCAGCAGGTATTTCCGATGCACGATTCTCTCCGTTTAAAAGGGCGTACGTACCAAGCAGGTTCCAGGAGTAACACGGACTTTTGTTGTACTTTAAAGTTTAGGAAAGACTTCACATGTGAAGTCCCTAATCTCCTGCAGAAATGGCAGGCTGGTGTTTTTTACGGAGAAAGAAGGCGGAAAATCCAGAGGGATATTGAAAGACACAACGCACAAAAAGTTCATATGACGACGAGAAGTGCCCGGGCGCGGAATATGCTTAAAGATAGGTTACTACTTAAGGTCGGATACAACTCAAGACGAAGACAGCTTTTCCCTGTCAAAGAACCCCCTTTTGGTTAATGCCTTCGGCCAATTCTCACGACCCTGCAAACGTGAAAATACCGGGAGCGGCGCCACAATGTAAACAGGAGTCTATCGACGGCCAAAAAGGGGAGTGATTATCACCTTTCATCAACCACCTCCTGCTTTGTCACACTAGCAGGGTCATGAGAATCGGCCGACGCCATTGGCTGGAAGGGGTCCTTCGACGGGCAAAAGCCGCTGTGTTTTTAAGTTTTTTCCGACTATAGTGGGGATGTGCTGCCAAGCATTGTACTACAATGGTAGTAAGTACAAAGTAGGCGCTCTTAGTCAAGTGTAATGTTCGCCTGATATCATATTGTGCGGTTCAATAATAACATGTTAAAGGAAGAGGTGCTCCTGTTCGATCGCTGTTCTGCTGCGCTCCGTCAAGTTTTTTTTTGCATTTTGTGTCTACCGCCATTTCGTGTGCCCACTGGTCCTCGTGTGCAATTTTGGTATGTCCAGTGCATCGTACGAAGTTCGCTGTGTTTGATTTCGCCCGTCCGCAGCCACCGCGGTGGTTGGAAACCAACCCCTAAAACACCCAGTCTTCCCACCCTAATGTTTCTATAGGTTTCCCGGGCATGATAGATAAATTCATTCCTGTGTGCAGTAAAGCGCCGGCTGGCTGTCATGTGCTGAATAACATCCTCAAACCACCATTACTGGTGTTAACGGAGTGGGATCTATAACAACGCATCCATCCGCAGAGGATGGATTAGATGACGTGGAGAACAAAAGCCCTCGCCTTCAGGAAAGCACCAGTTATAATTAGAGCACCTTACACGATACGCTGAGTAAGGCGGTGTGTGATGAAGCCCAGTTTACGCTTGTCTCCTATAATAAAAAGCGACAGGAGCGGATTCCTGTAGTGTCCCGCCAGACTGAAGAGGGCCGAAGCTTTTGGCATGTGAATAATGATAATAATAATTGGTTTTGGGGGAAAGGAAATGGCGCAGTATGTCTCATATATCGTCGGACACCCTAACCGCGCCGTAAGAGAAGAGATAAAGGAGTGAGTGAAAGAAGAAAGGAAGAGGTGTCGTAGTGGAGGGCTCCGGAATAATTTCGACCACCAGGGGATCTTTAACGTGCACTGACACCGCACAGCAGACGTGTGCCTTAGCGTTTTGCCTCCATAAAATTGGCAAGCGAATACAAACAGAGCATCGTTAGAAATTGGTTCTGCCGAAAAGGAGAAAGTTACGTCATTCAGAGTAAATAGAGATGACAGGTTCTGTTTGTGTGTTAATTCCTTAACATCAGATAAGAGTCTACTGTTGCTATCAGAAGTGGCTGTATTAGTTGTGAGCCTTTCCATTCCCGAGCCCTACACACGAAACGTTGGGAAAATGGAGCTGAGGAATGAGCAACTAGAATTTCTGAGGGATGCCGGAATAATCTCGGCACGCCGACAGACTATGTACTCGACGTCAAGAGGATGGAGCGGTGGAATCCCACCCCATATATTCAGTGAATCTCACATGCAGGGAAGACCGCCCATTGCAAGAGAGGGTGTTCTTGGACTTCACTAGTTATCCTGGCAAGAGTATTTTAGACCAGCACTCCCCTGCTTCAACTACCGGCGATACGGCTACATGGCAAAGAACTGCCGCGCGAAGCTTCGATGCAAGGTTTATTCGGAGAGCCATTAGCACACCCCGTTCAAATCGCTCCTGAAACAGAAATGGGAGAACTGTGGTTGTAATCATACCGCTTCTTTCTCAGGTTGTCCCCAAAACATAGCTGCTTCAAACCTCTGGTGTCACGAAAAACTTCATGGCAGGTCGCCTCGCAAAAACGCACCTCCTCCAAATCTGGAAGCAGTGCATCTAGTGCGCCAGAATCCAGTGCACCTTGACATACACCAAGCTTTGAAATCTGCATCGTATGCGTCCGCGCTGTACAAGTCAGCTAAAAAAACTCAAGCAATCAAGTGCAGAATTCTGCATCCAATTCTTCAGCTTTGCGGCTTGCTTCCGCACTGAAGAGGCCTACTCGGGAGCGTTCTGAGAGTCATGCGCAATTTCCTATTTTGGATCTCTCAATCACCTCATTTCAGCGTTCTTCTGCTCGGCCAGTGCAAGCGGTACCTGAACAATGCCCAGTTACTGGAGTCAACTTTTCAATCTCAGTGGTGCAGCTTTTTACTGCGGTTCGACCTATTGTGACAGCCATACCGCAAGGAAACAATCTCCCGGAGGTGAAGACTTTGCTGTCGGTGGAGCCTTTACTGGCACAGCTTCCTAGGTCCTGCATTGGGCAAAGTTTTCATGAATAACCGCATACAAATGTCACCGTTATTCAGTGGAATGTAAACAGTTTAAGAGCAAAAAGTGCCGACTTTCCCACACTTTTTGAGCAAAACAATTTTCCTGGATTGTGCATACTTGAAGCCGGTGCAGGTGACGACTACCGTCTCTCGAACTATGTGTCATGCAAATCATCACGCCCCTCTGGTTTGAGCAGGGTGCTGTTGTGTGTGTGGAAGGACCTACCGTGCTACCTGATCCAGTACAGTTATTCTGATGTTCCGGAGTAAAATGTCCTTGGTAAGGTCTGTGTAACTGTTATTAATATCTGCAAGCATCTTGTTGTTGCTGCATTGATGCTGTACTGAATATCATTATTATTGCGGGCTCTCATTTACCTATTTGCTGTGATTTTTACACTCATAAAATTGCTTGGTCTAGTGGCCACTATTACACCCGTGGAAGGGTCGCTGAGTGCACCGCACAGAAATGTAACTTATGTGTTGTGAACGATGGTTCTCCGACCTTTCTACGCGGTTTTCTTTATCCTAGCTTCATAGATCTGATTCTGTGCACTGAAGATCTGGTGTCTGATGTTGAGTGGGCACAGACATTGAGACACGTGATGTGATTACTATCCGGTATTGGTAAATCATGCTAGCTTACGATGTCAGGGTGCCCGACGTAAATCCAAACTTACCATTTGGAAAGGTTGCCGTCTGTTAGTCACAACATAGCTCACAAAGTTTCCATAGACAATAGTATTGACGACTTCGCTTTGCTGGTGCAAGATAGCCTGAGTTATTGCACCAAGCAAGCCCCCATACCTGATGAGTTCACAAGTATAGATGGAGAGCATGAGCGACCTGAGGGCACTTCGATGAAAAGTGGAAAATGTTTACAGAAGATTTAGGCCTTTAGAATCGCATCATGAGGCTCGAAAGATTCATTCGTCCATGCGTAAACGTCTGCAGCAATTAGGAAAGAAAAAATGGCGTGACTACAGCAGAACATCGACCCCTCACACTCCAGTACCGAGGATACGGATGAAGGTCCACTCCTTAACCCATTTGGGACCGCTTTACGTTAACAACAGCAAAATTCTTTTATTTTTAATTGGAAAATGAGTATTTCTTTTTCAGTAGTTTGCAACATCACCATCAAAGGGACAGCCAACACTCCTAAATCAAGCAAGCGAGTTCGCAGCACTCCTAGGTGTATATGTCTATGATCAACTATCGGCCAATTTTATTCCCACCAACCGCTCAGGTAAGCGCCTCGTAAAATTGTTCTCCTGGTTAGAGAATCAATATTTCATGAAACATCTTTTATATAGCTTCAAAAAGAGCGGATGTAAGCACTGAGTGGTGTGAAAGTTACATACCTTTTACGCTTTTTGTGTAATATAAGAGTAAACCTTGCTGGACTATCCATAGTACGCCAGTACTTCGTGTGTGCACAATGGCAGTCGCTCTTCCGAAAAGCTGATACTATGAATCCGGATGTCTGCTTCGGCAAGAAACCGTTCTGTCGGCTCAGCAAACTTTCGAGGCTGCAGCAGATATTTCACAGAATGCTGCAGATGATGTTGATGGGGTCATAATCCCTTGAGAATTATGACCCCATCAACATCATCTTAAAAGGCAAGGTAGAACAACAAAAACCTCAGAAGAAGGCTGGCGCGTCATAACAAAGAAATAGAAGATTACGCCTTTAAGCTGTGTGAACAAAATTGGACTAACAAATGTAGTGACATGGAAAGGAACATGAATCTCCCCCAGACGTGGAATATCCTAAGACATTTATTAGACCCTGACACGTCCAAAACACAAGCACGAGTCAAAATGGCTAAAGTTACACACGCATGCGAAGAACAGGACGACGACATATTCATGAAAAACTCGTCGAGACATACATAAACGACACGGAAATTAGAGACCTACCCGACTACCACGGGATTCCAAATGAGAAGTTAGACGCGCCCATCACGAGAGCTGAAGTAAGGGCGGAGATAGCGAAACTAAAAACCAAGTCGGCTCCAGGGCCAGATGGAGTCACGAATAAGATGCTCAGGAACTTAGATGACACCTCGATAGAGGCCCTTACCAGCCACATGCAGGATTGCTGGAAAAAAAGAGAGATCCCACCGCTGTGGAAAGAGGCTACCGTGATCCTGATTCCAAAACCCGGGAAGCAACCGCAGCTGGAAAGCCTCCGGCCTATATCACTCACGTCATGTGTCGGAAAGTTAATGGAACACATCATTCAGACCAGAATTTCAAATTATATGGAGGAAACAGAGAAATGGCCAGACGAGATGTATGGCTTCAGGCCCCATCTGAGCACACAGGACGTCATGCTGCGGCTGCAGCAAGACATAATTCATTCCAGAACCAATGACGCGAAAGTCATTATGGGACAAGACCTAAAAAAGGCCTTCGACAACGTCAAGCACGAAGCCATTCTGGAGGGGCTCCAGCAGGCAGGAATAGGGCTAAAAACCTATCGTTATATCAGAAATTTTTTAACGGACCGCACGGCGGTTATAAATTTCCAGGAAATACAATCCGGCGTGATCAGGCTGGGTAACAGGGGGACACTCAGGGATCGGTACTGTCACCCACTCTTTTCAACATGGCCATGAGAGGGCTCCCGAAGGAATTGCGAAAAATTGGGAACTACAACTTAAACTACAGCCTGTACGCGGACGACATCAACCTCTGGATCAACAGAGGGAGCGACGCAGAGATCAATCAAACGCTGCAGGCGGTAGCAGACGTCATCTCAAAGTACGCGGAGAACAGAGGACTTAAATGTTCGCCTGAAAAATCAGAAATCTTCGTGTATAATGACAAGGCACTCAGGAACAAACCTCCCTCTGACCCACAGGTGTACGTGGAAGGAAGGGAAATACCAAAGGTAGAGATAATACGAATATTGGGCCTCCACTTACAAACACACGGGAGGAACACGATCACAATTAACGAATTAGAAAACCACGCGACCCAGACATTAAACCTCATCAGGAGGGTCTCACGTAAGGGAGGCGGCCTCAAGAAAAAAAACCTCCTAAGATTGGTACAGGCCTTCATCATTAGTAGAGTGGGATACGCCACGCCATATCTGAACCTAAAGGCAGATGAGAGGAGCAAGATAGACGCGCTCATCAGGAAATGCGTAAACAAGGCCCTAGGGCTCCCAATCTTTACATCGACGGAGAAGCTACTGGCCCTAGGACTGCATAATACGATTGCAGAAATCGCGGAAGCGGTTAAAACCTCGCAACTTGAAAGACTCAGCACGACGCGAGTGGGAAGAGCTACGCTAAGTAATCTTGGAATGGCCACAGACAGGGGGCAAAAGGAAAGGGTCGACATTGACAGGGAAATCAGGTTGCACCTAAGAATCCCTCCCCTACCCAAGAATATGCACCCTGAGTTTAATAAGGAAAGGAGACAGAAAAGGGCGGAAGCGATAGAAAGAATATATCGGGGTAAACCCCGAAATGAAGTCGCCTGCGTAGATGCGGCAGGGGACAGACACAGTCGATACATGACCATAGTGGCGGTAGATGGGGAGGGCACCCTCATCACGGCGGCCACCATACTAGGGAAAGAAACCGAGATAGCGGAGGAAGCCGCAATAGCGATCGCTTGCGCTGGCACCAAAGCTAGTTATATTATTAGCGACAGTAAGACTGCAATCAAAAATTTCAGCAGCGGGAGGATAAACCCCCTCACCACCAAAATTTTAACACAAGGAGTGATTGATAGGACGATCAACATCATCTGGACCCCGGCGCACGAATCTGTCAGCGGTAACGAGGCGGCCCACAGTGCAGCTCGAGATCTCTACCTCCGTGCTGTACAGGATGGGTCGGCTCAGGCCGAACATGATAGAGAAGGGCGATTAATCTCGTATCAAGAGATTACAGAACACTACAAGCAATGCCGGAGGTGTTTTCCCCCACCAAACACGGCGTTAAATAGGAGTCAGGCGACGGCGTGGAGACGCCTGCAGACTGGAATATACCCAAACCCAGTACTAAACAAACATATCCGATCGGACTGCGAGGACGATAAATGTAAAAAGTGTGGGGCGAGAGGAACACTCGACCATATAATTTGGGAGTGCGCTTACTCCCCAGGCAGGGAGTAGGGAACATTAGCAGTAGGGAAGCCTGGGAAACCTTGTTGCGGAGCTCGGACCCTGAGCTCCAAATCACAGCCGTCCAACTGGCAGAAGAGGCCGCCGGCGAAACCAACCCGCCCAGCATCGAATGCGACCATCCCGTGCGGCTGGGCCGCTCCTAAGTCCTCTCCCCTGTAAAGGGGGGTGAGACAGAGCGGCCCAGGCGGTGTGGTCTTTCTCTGTTGGACAATAAAAGTTTTCAACAACAACAACAACAATTCCTTGAGACTCATCAGCAGAAACAGACGAAGAGGAAGGCGGCAAGGATTGTATGAGTGCTATGCCAGTGAACGACGTTTCTGGTAAAAACTGTTTTTCTGTCTAGTGTTTTAGTGTGGTAGCATATACTTAGGCGCTTTGCGGCTCCTCAATGTTCGGCGTCAATGATCGTGACAGCAACAAAGCACTATTTTTCTTCGTTATTTTCATCCGTAGTAGCCTCGACAGCATGTAGTAGGGCTGAAGCGGGTAGAATAGGACAGGGCTCGGAACACACTTAGGTTGGTGATTCAGTAAGGAAGGAGAGGCAGTGTGCACTGTGAATATATGTATCAGTTTGCGCGGATGTCTCCGAGTGTTCTGCGATCCACCTTCGAGGCGCAGTTCACCCTGCGCAGAAGCAAGTCCTTTGCATGGTTCTTACCGAAGCTATTGCGTCCTGTTTTAAGCGAAACACACATTTAGGCATATCCTTCGAAGCCGTGCAAGTCCTTTACATCAAACTGTTTGTTTTGCAGGCAAACTCGAAGTTCATTGGTATAGCAAAGAAGAAGATGACGAGTGTGCCCTTGCGTTGAAGCGCGCAAAGGTCCCTGCCGTCAACTGGACCAGGGATCAAGCTGCGCATACCTGGGAGAATTCAACTGACTGAGCAGCGGAGCGCAGGGCGATGTTAAGATCTCTCTACAGCGGTTATACTCCGAGTCAAATATTCAGCACCATTCTTGATGACCAAATACTCATTCATATAATAGTAGGCTGGCAATTATACGAAGCAAAAAAATGAACACGGCTTTTCTCTCGATTTAGATGATCTGAAGAGGTGCACCGATTTTTTTCTGCAGTCTGTCTAGAATAGCCGCCCACGTCTGAAACTTTACTGGTGTGTTGATGATGATGTTGTAGTGCCATTTGTAGCTAAGTGCATGAGCCGAAATTGGTTTATTGAGATAAAAAAATTTTGCACCTAATTTTTGATCGTGGAGACGACTGATCGGATGTTCTAAATAAGTCCCCCCATGAACATACTGAACGAGCATTTTCAGCACCACGGTATCTTTCACCGAAACCTTTCTATAGACGAGTCTATGGTAAAATATATTGGACACCATCCTTCCAAACAATTTATGCGTGGCAAGCCAATTGATTTTGGGGCACAAGAACTTGATTATGTGCAGTTCTGACAGCTACTGTTATGCTTTTGATACCTACTGTGGAAAATCTGCAAACTCAGATAAGAATCAGCTTGGAACTTACGTTGTTCTCTATCTGCTTGGGACAACTGCTGATCCGTGTGATTACATTGTCTTTTCCGACAAATTTTTTACAAGTCGGAATCTCCTCGTTATTCTGTGTGATAAGGGGTTTAGTGCAACAGTCACTATTCGCGAGAACCGGAATATGAAGTCTCCTCCTCTAATGAAAAAGAAATAGAAAAATGGAGTAAAGTTTTTTCATTGTTTCGACCCCGTCGGTGAGGTACTTCTCGTAAAGTGGAAGGACAGCCGTGTTGTAACAATGGCTACGAACTACGACGGCATTGAGCCCAATGCCTTTGTAAAGCGGTGGTCGCCTGCAGTTCATGAAAGGGTGAATGTTCCGCTGCCAAAACTGTTCAGCAGCAAAAACAGCGGCATGGGAGACATTGACATCAGATCAAGCCGCAAACTATAGAGTTGGCATTCGTGGCAAATATTGGCGGTGGCCTTTGTTTAGGCAAATGGTAAACGCAGCCGCGGTGGATGCCTGAAAATTTATCAAGTGGGCGAAGGTGAGCCAATCGATTTCCTTGCGTTTCTACCTGCGCCTCGGCACAAAATATAACACCAACCGCAAACGGTCAGCCTCCATTGTAAGGGACATATTGTACTTGA